>JASPKZ010008877.1:712500-1117500 GCA_030220185.1 Diploptera punctata
TACATTTTAAATTGTATCATCTTTTGAAAAAAGAAACATCTTTAACGTCAAATAATTTATAATTTTTTTTATAAATAACTAGAAGTCCCGGCCACGCGTTGTTGTGGCTAAGGTATACGTTAAAAATGTAAATTAAGTTGCAGTCTTTCAGCCAGATTACTTAAAACTAATACTTACACACGAAATTAATAATATTGAAAATAAAATAAACACTGAACACACTTAAATTATGACATAATCAATATTTGTAATTCAATTGAAATTCGCGGTTGCAACAAAAAGCACAGCCATCTGGATCTCTCTTTGTTAAATAATAAACCAATTACCTTAACAAATTTACTTACACCGCCATCTGTTAGAATCGTATGGAACTCACAGATAATTATTACTCTTTGTTAAATGATAAACAAATAAGTTGCAATAAAAATATAATGCGACTATAAATTTAGTTATAAACTACCCTAAGTCTCAAGTTGAATCAAACTGCACACAGTGTGCAAAATTTTATTAAAATCGGTTCAGTAGTTTAGGATTCCATCGCGGACAAACAACGTGACACGAAATTTGTATATATTAAGATATATTTATTTTGTTATTCATTAACGAAATATGAATATCGGTCGTAATTATATTAACTTACTAATTCATTATGTCAATATAATTTTGATTATCTTTGCATTTTCTACACTTAAAGCATAATATCAAGGTACACATCACTGTCAAAGTGGATAGCGTGGAACATACTTTTAACATTACTATCTGTCTACAATGCCGTAACAACCCAATCTTGGACCTTAGCTACTAGACAAAGTTACGCTTATTTCTGTAAATATGTCATAAAGAAACAAGTCACTAATATTACTTTTAAAAAATTAATAATACGTTTTTTCATTATTTAATAAAAATAGATTTAAGATTCGTTAATATATTTACCTAATGCCTTGTATAAAAAGCAAAGATTAATTCATGGTAGTTAATTACTTTGTTTGTATTTTTTCTTTCTTTTCTTTTTATGTATAGTATATTCGAGCTGTTATTCCTTTCTGTATTCATTCTATCATTAATTTTAATTGTATTTAATTCCATTGTATTATTAGACATTATTTTCATTAGTATTCAGTTTGACAGATAATTAATTGTTTAGTATGATTATTATTGTATTTTTTTGTATTTATATGTAACATATGTTTGTTCTGGTGAGTGGAAGAGGAGGCCACATGGCCTTAACTCCACCAGGCTAAAATAATATATTCTATTCTAAACGGTATGCGGTATAGACATCATTAGTAGGTATAGGTATTATTAGGATGAAGGTCGGTAAATGTTGCATCTTTATTTAGGTTTAAAGATCTTTTACGGGCCTGAAAATCTTGAGACTCTGGATTTACGGGTACGTCCCTCCCGGATCAATTTTTCTTTTACATTTTTCCATCCTAAAAAAGCCCAGACCTGGTTTGAACCCGCGACTCTCGGGACCAAAAGGAAGGAACAGAACCACTTGTCCATTGCGGCTGACATAAAAAAAATACTAATTAGGCCTACGTACTTTTTTTAATTTTTTTGTTATAATTTGAATCCATTTTGTGAATATTGCAGTATATACGGTAGTGCGATTTTTTTTTTTGCCATTTTATAAGATCATATAATCATCATCATCTTCTACACTCCAAGGTTTAGGCGATCCACCTGTTCCAAATTCACAATGATTCCTTCCATCTCTTTCTAGGTCTTCCTACATGCTGTCTTGGTCAACTTGGTTCTTCCATTCTCTGAATATGCTGTTCCCAGACGAGCGATGTTGCTGAATTATATCATATATATGAATATATTTCTAATTCACTTCCTATTTCTTCATTTCTTATGAGGTCCAATTTTGTGCATCCTTTGGTCCTTCTTAGAAAAGTAATTTCTGCACTTTGTACTGTACTCGAACTCGTATTTGTTATCCAGGACTCACTACCTTATAAAAGTACCGGTACCTCCATTGTTTTGTAGAACTTCAATGTTGTATTCTTCCTTGTTTTATATTTTAGTGTTCTATGATTGGTGCCTCATATCATTTTAAATTTTGATAATTTATTGTCTATATAATTTCTTGTTTCATATCCATAAGATAATTCACAACCTAGATAACTAAAATTTAACACTTGTGATAGAGGTTTATTTTCTATTGTTATTTTCGAACTTATGGGCGACTTTCCTAAAAATACCATTATTTCTGTCTTCTCTATAGATATTTTAAAATCTTACTCTTTACTTTACTTAGTTCATTTAAACAGTGTAGAGAGAATTGTAAATCGTTTAGATCATATAATAGCCTACTGAAACAGTACAAAATAAAATTATGTTCGAAACTTGCCCACTCAATATTGTAACTACTGTCATTAATTTCAGAAGTATATAATATTCCACATGATGATTATCATCATTCTGACAAACATTAGGCCTAGTGGTCTATTACTGTCTCCTACCACACCTTGTGAGGTCTTCCAGTAGATATATTCCTCCAGATTATATAGTGAAGCATCTGTTGGAGCATTATGGTATGATCCATTTTTTCACCTGCTAAGCTAACCTTGTGTATTTTGTTATAGGTAATAAACAATGTGTTACTTTTAAAGTATTCTGTAATGTTAGTATTTTCCTTATGATCCAGCAGTTTGTCGTAAGAATAGAATTCCTACCGCTGTCAACTGTCATTCATCTTGGAATCTTATGGTCCAGTTTCTCTATGATAACTCAGAAATTATTGGCCTATATAATTCAAATCGTCCACAGCTGTGGTCTCGAGGTAGCGTGCTGCCTTGTCACGCAGCGGGCCCGGGTTCGATCCCCGGCCGGGGCAGTTCTTCAGGGTGAGGTTTTTATCGGGGTTTTTCCCCAGGAAAACTTTAAGGCCCAAACGGTCCCCGAAATCATATGGCCATCATCACCATCATCATTCTTATCATTATCATCATCATTATCGTCATCTTTCACCGGTGTGGAAAGCAACGGGAAGCTACCACACCTACAATTCTCTAGTAAAGCTGCAAGAATAGCATGAAAATGCTATGATTGCAGTGAAGGACCTGCCTTCGGGCACAATTACTATGGATGGATAATTCAAATCTTCTATGTTTTTGAAGTATTATTATCAAATTACTTATATTATTTTTAATCTCCTGAAATTCTTTATTTTCTTGAATTGCCAGTTTCTTCAATAATCATGATAGACGCAATGTAATAAAAACTAAAATAGTAATGAACTATTATATATATGAGAAAAGTTTTATATTCTCGCGCGGAAAACGAGGTTTGGTTGAGACCGATTTCCTTCAAAGTAATTCCACAAATATATTTATAATAATTGTCCCCTCCCTATAATCAGCAGCCCTTAATGCAATCAATTAAGATTGCAATTTAGATATTTCCAATTCTAATTATTCTATCCCACTCATAAAATAAACTTTTTTGCGCGGTAGTGTGATTTGTCGCAGGCCTACTTACCTGCAATGGCGGCCATTATTGAACGTTCAACTTCCCACATTTCGGGGTTGCCAACCTAAATAACTATATTATAATATTACATTTAAAACCCACGTGCGGGAAGTAAAACCACTGCCCTCCATATATACTACGTACAATGTATATACAGAAAATATAAAAAAAGGTAGTGTTAATATACAATTATACGAAACAAATCACTGCATTTTAAATGAACTGAACTTTATTTGAAACAATATAAAACAATAAATACTTATTTGCGGCCATGTTATCAATAAATGGTCTAAAGACCTCCTGTTGCTTCAACTAATAAATATTGCCCACACTGTTAACGTTAGTCAACTGTTTATAATGAACGCACATATTTCCAACACAGATATTATTTTACTACTATTTATTATTTTGAAACCTCCATCGCGCAAACAAAATAATAATGTACAACGCACGTTTGTGAAGTGTTTTACAGAATCTCGGAAATTAAAAACCTCGCTGTCGCTCGGTTTTTGAACACTTTTCCTCGATTCTGTAAAATCCACTTCCCAACCTTGCATCGTAATATATAGTATATGTATGTATGTGTGCGTTTACGGAACATTTTCAAATGTACATTATTTATTTTACCGTAACAAAATTTGTTGCTACAAGAATTTATTTTTCACCGTTTATTTTATAACCAGTACTTCACACTAGCTCAAGGGTTCACTCAACTTCATACTTAAGTCACTTTTACTCGATTTCAATCCGGTCACGACTGGTTGGTCAGAATCTCACATCTCCGTATATATGAGGGTAGGAATAATCTAGAGACTGATCTAGACATCTCTATAATTGAGAGACCGATTATTCCGGATTGCAGGTATCACCGAATTCTCTTTCATCCCGTAAGGTGAGACCCGACTCTCACCGTCGCCCGTGAATTTCAAAGCCGGCCCAACAACGCACCACATTATATTGGATTATGGAGAAAAAAAAAACTCCACTGGTACAGCCCTATGAAAGGAATATCTGAAGAAAGAAAATGTTGGAATGACTCCGGCCCGAGAGGTTGGAGATGACGATAAAACGCTGCTTTGATTCAGGATATAACAACATTGAGAAAATCAATTGTAGATGAAGAATAATGGAGCAAAAGAGAAAACTAGAGAAGAAATTTACTTTTAATATCTATGAAAAAAGCAGAAAATTTGACACTAGATGTGATCACTCGTTTAATCGGTTTCAGATAGATATTTTTTATGATCTTTGAAAAAAAAAACACTTCTTATAGGAGTGAATATTACAGAATAACAAAGGACTGGTGAAAACTCAAAATGTACGCATTGTGTTTAATAAAACCAATTAAAATACTACAGAATTAATACAGTAAAATTAATTTGTGTGTGTAATATAATAATAATAATAATAATAATAATAATAATAATAATAATAATAACTACAATATTTTATTTATGTGCGTGTTTATGTGTGTCTGTGCGTGTGTATGAATATAAAGACGTTTACCCAAAGTGGCAATTAGAACAGTTACACAAAACACAAGCACATGACTTTTTATGAAGTCTTATTTCATTGAAAAAGAAACTCAATTCTATAAATTATTTTAACGGCCAATATAAAAGTCTTTCTTAATACTACTTTTCGTGACGATAGACGGCAAGAAAGACAATTTGAGGAGACAAAAGACTTAGGGGAAAAAAAAACAATGTCATACTTGGTTTTGTCAACCGTGTTAACTGCTACCATAGCAATATCAGGAAGCCATGTTCAGTTTTTTGTGTGACGTAGTGAGTTCTGTTGTTTAGCAACGATGTGTTTTTGTTATCATGGTCACCAAGACAACTAATCTCAAAGTTCTTCACGTTGCAAGAAAATTGAACCATACACAAGCTCCACTCTAACGTGAATTAAATTAAATAAACGGATATAACTCGAAATTACTTCACAAATTAGTGGCTAGTACAAATGAGTAAAGTGCAGTTTCAAAATCAAACTTGTTATTTTGTTTTGTTTAATCTAATTCACAAGTATGTTTACCACATATTAATACGGCTCCAACAGCTATACGTACTAAATTTTATGAAATTCCGAAGAAAATTATAGCTGCCGAGGTGGTTCTCATGAAAACAAATATAAATATTCATCCACCGTTCTTAGTGGACACCGAAAATAAAATGACAAAAATATGTGTATGTATATGTGAATGATGCATAACATTTTCTTGGGTTTTTCGCGTGAAACGTTCTTTAATCATACCTCATATCCGAGAAAATCTACACTACAACATAGCCCTATATGCGGCCGCCACGCGGGGCTGACAACCCGGCAGACATAAAGTGCCGATTGTCTAGAAAAAAAAGTGGGAGCCTTAACCTCCTACTACCCCAAGGGCCTCTTGAGGCCTGTTGTGGGATTACTTTACTTATATATATATATATATATATATATATATATATATATGTATAATATATATACAGCATGAAAAATTGAAAGAAGGAATAGAAAAGGAAGAACAACCTGGAAGAACAACATTCAAAATTAAATGAGAACATTTGGTGTAACATATGAAGATACAGAGGACAGAGAACGATGGAGAACTTAATTAAGGGACATTTGTGAATGTTTGTTGCAAACTGATAGTCCATAAGTCCGCAGCCATTCATATATATTTTTAAATTTATATTAATTACTAAGATTGGTTGGAGAAAATCCTCAAAGATGAGGAAAATTCTCAAAGTAATATATATATAGCCAAAGGATAGAACTGAAAATTGCTAATTTTGGAGTTAAATGTAGATTTTGGTAGTTAAAGCAGATGCTAATCTAAATGGCTAATGAATACAAGTAGAAATCTCTCTGGTGCTGAAATCTAGTGTATGAAAGCAAAACTGCTAAGACAGTCACCTATATAATGTCTCAACTTTCAATGTGTTTTACTTAAAACCGACCTTTTGTTATTTATACCGCTTGGCCTCTAAGGATATACATATATAGCTCAAGATAGGAATGTGCAGCCATGAACCACCGGATTTGATTGTGTCAGTGAGTTAGTACGCTATGTTAGCTACTAACTAAGAAGCTCTTTCCCGCCACAGGCTCTACCAGCCGGCTGGTGGCTCGCATCTATTTGTATTAATCACAAAGCTAGACAATCATCCAGCCAGTATGCGAGTGACGTGTGGTCTGCATGTCGGGTTCCGCAGCCGTTATATTTGGTTTTCTCAACTTGATCACGCCATTTAATGAAAACTACCCTAATTCCTCACGATGTCGGATTAGCACCGGAACTATACTGGGAAAAATTAAATGAAAACATTTGTTCTCCATAGGTACTCGGACCAATGCAAGACCTGTAGTTCTACATAAAGATGTGATGCCTTAAATCGCTCGGTAACTTTATTATTTGCGATTCCAGAAATATAACTACTGAGGAAGTTCTCAGTAGAATATTTTTGTTAAAATTACATATCTTCTTCAATTAACATTGTAAAATAATATACATATACCAGAAGTACCGGCCAAGCGTTGCTGTGGCTAAGTTATATGTTAAAAATTATATTAAGTTTCTGTCTTTCAGCCAGATTACTTACAACTAATACTTACACACGAAATTAATAATATTGAAAATAAAATAAACACTGAACACACTTAAATTATGAAATAGTCAATATTTGTAATTCATTTGAAATTCGCTGTTGGAACAAAAATCACAGCCATCTGGACCTCTCTTTGTTAAATAATAAACCAATTACCTTACACCGTCATCTGTTAGAATCGTATGGAACTCACTCTTTGTTAAATAATAAACAAATAATTTGCAATAAAAATAATGCGACTATAAATTTAGTTATAAACTACCCTAAGTCTCAAGTTGGATCAAACCGCACACAGTGTGCAAAATTTTATTAATATCGGTTTAGTAGTTAAGGATTCCATCGCGGACAAACAACGTGACACGTAATTTACATATATATGTGTGTGTGTGTGTGTGTGTGTGTGAGAGAGAGAGAGAGAGAGAGAGAGAGAGAGAGAGAGAGAGAGAGAGAGAGAGAGAGAGAGAAAGAGAGAGCGAATATGAGTGTGGGCGAGTGAGTGAATGGTGAGTGAGTGAGTGAGTGCCTATTCACATACAGCGACAGCATTTTTTTCGGAACCAAACTCGACATATACCAATTAATGAAAAAAGTAAGTTCAAGTTCGATGTCTAACAGGATCGACACATTAAGAATTTGGGTTTACCTAAATCGAAAATAATAAATAGCTCTAGCGGCCATAATTTTCGATTTTTCGAAACGAAAATCCATATTTATTGTCTGTCTCGAATAATCAGCTATAACGGACTATTAGGAGTCTGGATTCACCTGAAAGCTGCAAATAAAAAATTATCTCACGGCAGCCATGATTGTCTCTAACGTAATTGGATACATACTATTTAATTAAAATAAGAATGGTGGTCACAAACGAGCAAAATTGGGTAATAAATTGGACTTGCTGAAGAATTCGCTTAGATCAAGCAGTTCTTGCGTGACGGATGTTTTTTTTTTTTTCCTTTAAGGGCACCCTCTTCTCTAGATATTAGTTTTGTAAAGGATATGTTAACAATAAAATCTGTATATGTTTTGGCAGTCGTCCTCATACAAATCGCTGCCACAACAATTACAAAATTTATTGTTTTAAATATTTAACAATAACATCAAAATATCTTTAAAAATATTAATACTAAAGAAGTTTTCATCTTTACGATAATTCATGACCAGAGCTTAACGACGGGAGCGATATCTGCAAAGTAATGAAACCTTCGTTATATACTTTAAAATAGTGTACCGTGAATGAAATTAAAAGCCCGTTTTCTGAATGAAATTTTAATAACAATACATTAATAAAACATAATATTATATAATCCAATATACTCTGTATCAATATTTCGGTAGAACCCTTTCTGTGTTCTGTAGCTTACAAATAAGAAACATTTGCTAGTCAGTTTTGAAAATTTCCCAAACAATTGTGGATCAGGCCTAGCAATTTAATTATGGCAACATTACAACTATTTAACTTATAGACCGATAAACGTGTCTCTTCTTGTTAATAATCGTGACTCTTTCTGTTCGTAATGAGATATATATCTGCAAATTAACTTATTTGACAGGGGTATCGATTATTTGACAGGGGTATCGATTATTTGACAGGGGTATCGATTATTTGACAGGGGTATCGATTATTTGACAGGGGTATCGATTATTTGACAGGGGTATCGATTATTTGACAGGGGTATCGATTGAACTATGTACGATCGATATAGTACAGCAAGAAATACCAAAAAAAACTTCAGAATTAAAAAAAAGGTTAGTTCTGTCACTCTAAAAAATATTAAATGTTGTATAATGCATCTGCATTATTGTTAATAGTTGTTTCTTACACAATCACCTGTTATTATTTGTAATCTTTTTCCAAGCCCAAGTAGATTTAACAGTAAAGATATGCTATTTATGAACATACAGCCGGCTTAGAAATCGCCCGGAAGTTAGATTGGAATACATAATCTTCACATTTAATAAATGGTAAACATTATAATTATTTTTAGTTTCTGATGTAGTATTATTCGTTAAATAATCACTCCAAATCCAACGCGAGGTTGAGTTTTTCATTAGACGAAATCACTAACGACTTTGTCGCTCGTGATTTTTTTTCAGATAAACACAACTCCTTGTTAGATTACAGTTGATAGTTTACCGTGATGTGCTGTAAAATGGATTATTCAAAATCAATGCCTAGCATATGAACATAATATTAGAAAAAAATCTTGCTAGATTTTGTCATGTCTTTTCATACAATGAGATTGTTTAAAACTTTTATTTCATGTATAATATTTTTATTTAATTTTACTTATTTATAGATTCTTCGACAGCTAAGGTCATATCGCGTCTATTTATTTTTAATGATACCATGAAAAAGTGAATATGATTAAATGTATCTTGATGATGAAATTTGAACGGAACATTTACTTAACGATTGAGGAAAACTAGGAAAAAATGTTAGGTTGATTGTGGCATCGGGATTTGAACCTGTAGGTTCCCGATACCGTGCGAGTCTCAAACACCACCGCTTTAGCGAACTTGCTCGGTAATATGTGTACTTTATATTATGAATGTAATGCCAATATGAGCCTACGCCATATTAGGCTGTCCTCAACGGGAAGCAGTATGAGGAAATAAGAGAAAGATTGAAGGTAAAAGGGTAAAGTGATTCCACTGCAGTGTGTTTGGAACTTTTGTGGTAGTAGGAGGTTAAGGTTCCCGCCTTTTTATAAAATCAGCACTTGATGTCAGCCGGATTTTCAACACCTGAACAAGCGTCCGGTACTCATTTCGTTTAAAGGCTGCATCGACCCCACGGTCATAGTGCCGTCAGAAGATTTTATTTATTTATTTTTGTTTTATTTATTAGTTTATTTTACCTGATAGAGTTAAGACCGTAATGTCTTCTCTTCCATTTCACCAGAGTTAAATTATACATATAATAACAATTATGAATTATCTACATGCTGATTATTGAAACATAATATATATATATATATATATATATATATAGGCTTCGCAATATAAAGTTTACAAGGGAAAGAAAGAAAAATGGTAAAAATAATAATAATAGTAATAACAATAATAATTTAAAATTAGTTTAAGTAATTGGTTTGATAAGAAAAGTTTAAAATATGAAGGAATAACAAATTAATACATGGAACACGGTTATATATTATAATGTCTAAGGAAATATGTAGCGAGTATTATTTTAAACTGTTCTTGAGTTCGGCAGTCCGTGATATATAAGGGGAGAGAATTCCAGAGTCGGGTGGCTGAAACAAGGAAGGATGTAGAATAGTGAGATTTTCGATGTAGAAGAACAGCTAGAATTAAATTTTCTCTCGATCGTGTGTTTAAGTTAGTGGGAGGATAGCATGGAATGGAAGCGAGTAGAAATATAAAGGGGTGATGACGTAGACTAAGTATTATATAAGAAGCAGAGGCAATCTACGTTTCTCATGTCTTCCAATTGGAGCAAAGACAATTCTGGATCAGTTTAAAAATACCGAGACTCGAACCCTCGACCTTTTGGCTTGTAGCATATTGCATTAATCATTACACTACGGCATGCGCCAGCAAGGAAAATGAAGGGTTAAGTGGGGAGAAAATGTTAGGTAAGTTCTCTTTCAGTCGAGGTTGAGTTTGAAGTGCCATTATATTCTCCATAGAAAATATTTGTCTTTTAAAAGAGTGAATGAAACAGTTTATGCGATAGCTTTATTTATCTTCAAGTTAAGATGAAATTAAAGTAGCAGATATGTTGTATAATGCAAACATTATTTATCTAGGTTTCATGGAAATATGACCTGCACCCTTCAATAAATAGTCCATACTTGCAATACACTGTGATCAGAGACCAAAGATAACCCAGATGGATGAACAGTTATTACAGCGAGGGAGAGGGGAATAAAAGATTATACTTGAACGACAGGGGATATTGGCTTAAAGTGATGTCATGTATTAGTGAAGGAAACTCAAAAATATGCTGAATAAGACACCTTGTCCTAACTACCACTGTGCATTGCTAATAAGAGAAAGAGACAAGTGGTTTAGTTAATTTCTAAGTCTAGATGTTTTGTAGCAGTGTTTTGTTATTATATGGTCAGTCAAAGAGCGCCACAAGAAACTCAGCAAACTTGCTCCCAAAGTCTGTAAGCTTTAATTAATAATGGATTATGCAATGAAGATTAATTATAGCTTGATATAAGTTTTTGTTTTGTTCACTAATCTACTTGATGCTTAAACTAATCGCAGTTCGCATTCTTTATCATGTAAATAACTGGATACAATCCCTTTAAAAATTTAATCGGCCTCGTGAATTCATTGACAGCGTTCCTGGCTATAGAGTAAGAGATCCCGGGTTCCATTCCGGTCTTGGGCATGCGCATTTTTCCTCTGAGAAAACCAACTTACAAATTCCATTAAGACCTGATTATTTGTGATTGTCTTATAAATGTGTTTCCACTTGTGTTAAAGAAATTAATGAACCAGAAAAATACAGATTGGGCGAGGCAAAAGTAGAGGTTAAACGAAGTCTAATATAAATAAATAAATAAATAAATAAATAGATCATCGGTTGATTATTATCTTTGACTTCGTCCGATTCTTAATAGCGAATTTTATCAGTTCATCCAATCTCCTGGTTGTAGATGTTTCTCCTTCAGTCCAGGATGGTTTAGGTCTTTCTGTGCCTCGTCTTCCCTCAAGTCTCCATTCCAAAACAAATTTTGGTAGCCGATCCTCTTCCATTCGCTGAACATGTCCGAACCATTTTAATTATCTGAGTTTTAATAAAATCTAAGATTTTGTCTTCAATCTTTATATTCTCTCAAATAAATAAATAAATTAGTAATTAATATAAATCATAAACAGAGTTACATTAGTGATTTAATTTGTTTATTTTTAACTTTAAATTATAGTGTATATTGAAAAATAATGTTTTAGAAAACAGCTTTTAAATATCTCAAAACATTTAATTCGGCGCGGCAGCTTATAATATCACTAATGTGTATTACTCCCATTTTCATTCATATTAACGTAACTTTTCAGTTTATCTCTGTGTCGATCAGAAATATTTTAAGACCAAAGATAAAGGAACAGCCCTGCTATTACAAATCAAAAATAACTACTTAACAGCGATCTAAATGAGAGACCATGCAATAAGAATACTTAAATCTCGCAGATCGTAATAAGCAAGGGATGTAGCACGGATGGGGAATACAAGAGGGATCCGGAAATATATTATAGGAAAACCAGAGGGTAAACGATCAATAGAATGATGTGGAAGAATAGAAATTACCATGATTTGAGGAAGTTAAAATATACAAGGCTGCTCCGTGTCTCAAGAAGTTAGCCGTTCGCCTCTCAACGCTGGAGTCTCAAGATCTAATTTCGGCCACTCCATGTGGCTTTCGTGGTGTCCAAACGGAGCTTCGGCAGTTTTTTCTCGGGATTTCTCCCGTTTTTCCCTGTCACAAATTTCATTCCAAGGTGTCTTCATATTCTTCTCATGCATTTCCTTTCATTTCTTTGATCCGCCCCTCTGACGGTGAATCAGGCATGGTCGGTCTACACCCTTGTCGTTCAGTGACCTCTAAAAATAGAAGGCTTCATCTCATCTCATCCCTAAACTAGACCCTAAATTGGACACGAGTATTATATAAATTATTCAATGAATATTTGAAAGACACTACCTCACGTAGGAATGTTTGAAAAGCGTATGCCCGCGAGTATCCATGCACGCTAGCACGAGTGAGTTAAAGTTAGTCCATTATAATTTTGATAATTGCGAGAAAAAGATGATTACGTTGCACACCAAACTATTTAAGTCGTAGAGCTGATGTGGGTATGGAGAGATCATGTAGCGTGACTACTCCTGCGGAGATGAAACCACTAGATCGGCAGAAGAGGACAAGGGCGGTTAATACTCACACAATGCGATATGTTCGGAAGGTGGAAGAATGGCAGTAGTTCAGGATAGCAAGAAATAGGAAGAGTAGAAAGAACTGTAAAAATTACAAGCCTCACAAAAATCCGGTAAATGCTACGGGTGTAAATTAAATGGTAACTCGGTATAAAATGATTAGTGTAAAATCATAATGTAGAATTAATTCATCTGAAATATCTACTTTAAGCCTTAAACTTTAGTAAATTTTTTATGTCACAGATGTAAATAAAAAAATTTTAGAATCATAGATGTAGCTTATAACCGTAGCAACTTACTAGGAAGCCTTTTTCCATCTACCTACATACATACAAACATATATACAAATTAGGTAGCACTTCGTATGAAAATCTATGTACTCGTACACCTTTTGGTATGCACTAGAGAGTAGCTGCAACCACATTAAAAGTTTTAGGATGCGTCATATTTTCTAGGATGTCACGCCTAACATTAATGACATGCTCAACATACGCATGAAGAAAAGAAAAATCTTTCTACAATACTAAGATTTTATTAACATATAGGCACCGAAGAAAACACCTGTAAGACGAGAGGTTAAACTGGGATAAAAAAAATAATAGACACCAAAGTGTAATGTAACCATAATTTTAATATAATTATATGGAATATTTAACTGCTTCCCATAAATATGTAGTTGCATGTATGTAACGTACAGTTACACACGCTCATGTGGATGTATGATATATGTGTTTTGCTGTTTGCATGGATTCATGCATGCATTTATATATATATATATATATATATGTGTGTGTGTGTGTGTGTGTGTGTGTGTGTGTGTGTGTGTGTGTGTGTGTGTGTGTGTGTGTTGTAATTCATGTGGCATGTCGAAACGTCGAAATCGGTAGCCAGAAGCTAACCTTGTGAAATCATATATATAGTATATAACATTTATATTTGTACAGTTGCACTTTTAAATAATTACAACAGGTTTACACTTGAACATACTTTTTAGGTTTTCTTTCTTAGCAAGTATTCATTATGTCTCGAAACATAAACTAAATGGTAAATTCATATATTTTCAAACAACAACAAAATTAATTAATTATAAAACAAAACTTGTAATATTTTGTGCAACATTGTTATTTGTACACTTGAAATAAATTAACAAAAAACATATGAACTTATTTACACAACTGAAATACTCAATACTCAGATGAATGTCCATTGCCTTTAATAATAGCTTTACACATTTTTCCCGTGGATTGTACTATTAGGAAACAGGTCAATTTTCCCCATTCTTCCAAAATAACGCTCTTCATTTAATTTTTAGATTAAATGTACCATTAACGAACCTTTCTTTTTAGAATTCTCCACAAGTGCTTAATGGGGTTTAGGTTTGGATATTATGTAGGCGTTCTTAGCTGCTTGCGGACTTTCCAGATCAACCAGCGTTTATGTCGGTTGTATATTTCGATTCATTGTTTTGCTGAAATGCATAAGGTGCGGACTTATCCATTTTAACAGTACTTCTTTTTTCAGAATGTCATTGTAGACGCAGTGGTCCATAGTACCATCGATGGAGTAGATTTTACCCACTCCCTTTGAGGACATACAACCCCAAATAAGAATGGACCTGCCTCCATATTTAACTGTATGAATAGTATTTGCATTTTCATAGGCTGTATTGTTCTATCTCCATACCCAGTTTATCCCATCGGATCCGAAAATATTTATTTTCATTTCGTTTGACCAGATCACATTGTTCCAGAAGTATAAGACTCTTGTCCAGACGCTTCTTGGCAAATTTCAGTCGTGCTGTACGGTTCGTCTTATTTACGAATTGCTTCTTCGTAGGGGTTCTGCCTCGATAGCCATGCTGCCACAAAACTCGACGGACTATTTGGTGGGATGCTTTATTTTGTGATACTTGTTCCAATAATTGCTTATTTCTGGGTACACTTATTCTAGGGTTAATTTTTACTTGCCTGATAACGAAATGTTCTTCTCTCTGATTCTGCAACTTTTGTCTTTGGCTTCCTAGGAATATTTGCAGTTGAACCATTGTTTCTAAACTTGTTAAAAATATAATTACAGTATAATGGGATTTATTAACCATTGTCCCTATTTTTCTAAATGAGTAGCACCTCTATGCAAATTTAATTATTGTTTCTTTAAATTGGCTCTATTGCTCCATCCCTTTATTCATATTGAACTCTAGTAAATAAAGGGGTAAACAAATGACTTGATTTAACCATGTCTTACGTCAAGTAACACCGTAAGTATTGTGCCATCAAGGACGTTTGCTGTAGTGTACAAATAAAACTGTTGCAGTAATATAAACATTGTTTTCAATTTAATTAGAATATGACATATAATGTTGGATGGATTCTTTACTCTAAAACTGCTATTAGAAAAGCACAAGGAATTCAATATAGAAACTTATATCGCCTTCGTTGACTTCATAAAGGCTTTTGACAAAGTAGACAGAAATATATTACTACAAATTTTAGCTGATGATAACGTTCCACAACAATATATTACTAATATCTTCAACATCTATAAAGATAATGAAATCTCTGTTAAACAAGATGGCAAATTATCTTCTTGGGAAAAGATCAACACTGGAGTAAGAAAGGGATGTGGACTTTCACCGGTGCTTTTCATTATATATATGAATAAATTAATAAACAAATGGAGGAAAACACAACGAGGATATATACCCATCAATAGGAACCTCAAACTCGATGCTATTCTTTTTGCAGGACGATTCAGCTCTTCTGGCACTTTCCAAAAATGATTTGCAATGATCAATTTATAATTTACAAAAAATAGGTGCCATATTTAATATGGAAATATCAATTAACAAAACTAAAATTATGGAATTTCATGGGAAGGACCCATACAAAGTAAAATCTGTCTCCAGAATAAAATTTTACAGAGATCTAATCAATTTAAAATCTTGGATATTATCTCTCTATCTAGGATGGAAAAGATATCCCTGAAAAAATTACTAGTTATAATAAAAGTTTAGGAATTATTAATCAAGTTATGAAAGCATCCCTTGTACAAAAAAACACCAGATTACGTTTATATAACACTTCGGCTAGACCAGTGTTGACCTATGGTAGTGAAGCTTGGACACTAAAAAGACAACATGAAAGGAAGGAGAATAACGGCTTGTGAAATGAGATTGATGCACAGAACAGCGGGTTACACCAGATGGGATCGGAAAAGGAACACCGATATCTTAAAAGAATCGGAAGACTACGCCAATTTTGGAATATATTAAACAGTACCAACTAAATTGGAAACACCATCTTGAAAGAATGAGTTCAAATTGGATCCCCAAAGCTGTTTATAATTATATACCAAGAGGACGAAGATCACTGGGCCGTCCTATGAAACGCTGGAGGGAAAATTTTCTATAGGATCGTAACAGGCCTTGGCCTAATACTTGTAAGGAAGAAGAAGAAGAAGACATATAATGTTGCACCAATATATGTATTTCTCTACTTATTAGATAATACGTAAGTACACAGATCAGATTTAACAGTATCGGCTTCTTCATAATCTGTATTTAAAGGAATATGAATTTTTGTTTATAAAAATGTTGACTGTACAAATAAGAATGTTACATACAGTATATAACGCGATTACCCCTATGGTAATGTTCAGGCGTTATTTTTCTTTCCATGACATATATATGTGTGTGTGTGTGTGTGTGTGTGTGTGTGTGTGTGTTGTGTGTGTGCGTGTGTTTGTGTGTGTGTGCGCGCGCGCGCGTGCGTTAGTGTTCACATGCATGTATATATATGAAAATGAGTGTGTTGCAAGGACTCAGGTAGTTAGAGATCAGGGCTGTCGCCTTTCCAAATAATCAGCAAGGCTGTCGGATCTATGTGACTGCCGCCTTTACTCCTAGATCGTACGATTGGTAGTCATATCAAATAGAGGCTGATTGGACTCCAGGGGTATGTTCCGAAAAATTTAGGCTCGTTAAAAAATTCTGATTCAATAAACTGTAACATCCCAATAAAACTTGAATACATATGAAGGGTAGAGGCAAAAAAGTAGGTGTCACATTTGAATGAAACCTAGAAAAAATAACCTTCAATAGTACAACATACATACATCCTTACATGTATGACAAACTTTGAAGGTAAAAAAAAACTAATGACTAAACTCTTTCTTCCAGATTGGGATCCAGATTCGAATCCTGGCGGTTATAGAGGAGTAATGGTGGTAGGCCATACCGGTATTTTCGGTTTTTGTTTTCAGTTTGTCCCGTTTCCCAATTTCTTCCCATCAAAATACTCCATTCGCCCTCCCTTCCGTTTCATCTCATTTTATTTCTCAATCATTAATTTTATATTACCCTTCACCAGATCTCATGTTACGGAAAACGTATATTGGTTGGTAACCCATAGGTGGTTGTGGAGATCTAAGGGACCCTATAAGGATGCTGCTTCATGACTCAGAGTCCGAAAATAAAAATGGGCGGAAGGGGCCAACGAGAGGGTTACAGTTCCCCTACGCGACCACGGGCCAAACCCAAAAGGCGGTTGGGTCATGGGATTAATACTGGGTGTTACGGACCTAGAAAACTACCTAAAATGTAATAACATCATAAAATAGAAGTTCATTCCATTCAACTCCATAATACTGGGATAGTGCAATAGATGTTCAGATCGTGGTGATCATGGCAGCCTGCCCCGAGAAAGAACTGAATAAACTTTTGTTTTACTTTTCTTTTCCTTGGACTGTCATATTATCGCTATTTGCTAATTCTCTCTTTAAACACGTACCGTATCTGCTAAGAAAAATGTTTAATCCGATTTAAGTAGCAGGATATATAAATGTCAGACATTTACAATTTTTTTTTGTTCAATTATTCTGTCCCATGAATACAACCACACTCGCGTTGAATTTCTATCACGGGTGTAAATTTAACAGTTGAATAACTTTTAATAGACTTGTGAAATTATGCAGATCCAAGATGGCGTTAACGCAGACTTAACAATACCCACGGAATATATTATGGATTTTGTTTTATTACCGAGGCTTTGGTTTGGCAGACATTCAAACGAGGTAATATTGATATCGCAAGGGGGGTTGATGCATGGTTCGGAGGATGTAATACCCTTCATTATTGATGCCAGTCAAACCAATCGAATTTCAGTATTCCTCCCTAAAGTGAGAGGGGCTGAATTCTGTTTACTATTCATATTATGACAGATCTATGCATGTCAGTTGTACGTCTAGGAGGCTTAGGAGAAATGTCACTGCAATTATATCCACTTTTACAGAATGAAACAGAACTCTGAGGTGAAGATCACAGATAATACATGTCATACCTCCGAATTATATGATTTACACATTTTCTTTACAACTTATAATTGAGAAAACTAAATAATTGAATGAGTCATTTCGAAAAGGGATCATCTACAGCTGATCAAATTTTACAGGAGAGGGGAAAAACTGGTTCAGTTTGTCCAGGATAAAGCTATGAATCTGAAATTTCTACTGAATAATTTTCATGCCCACTCACGTTCACTTACCGATTTACATGACTTTCTTGATTATGGTTTTCCCAAAAAACTAATTACAATTTTCCGGAGATGATCCCTTTTCGAAATGAACGAAGAAACGTTTACAAAATTAAACACATTTCTTTGAAAAAATATTATTGCGAAATAACTATATACATGTAATAATACTGTATACATTGTATTACATTTCATCATTTGGAAGTGACTATAAAAAAAAGTACAGCTGTATAGGCCATTTGAATAAATCATCATAAAATGTCGATGCATATCAGGAATGTACTGATGAAGTTTCTTTACATCATCCATTTTTTGTGATTGATTTGTACTTTGCTGATGTAGGCAAGGTGTGTTTTAACATCTGGTTATTGCAGTATTTCTGGGGGCTTTGGTTTGAGCAAGTTGAACTCTTGTTCCCCGAAAATGGTGTCAATGAATTTCCGGCCGATTACGGTTCTAGGCTTGTCACTATTACACTCAAATTCGTAAAATGTATTTATTTCAAAATGATGTTTTTGTTCTTTTGGAACACCTTTACCCATACTCTGTATACGGAGTGCCTTGCATTAAATAAATAATACATAAATAACGATTGTAGCATGGTTTTAATATTGTTTACTCTAACAACACAGAAAGACTGCAAGAGGATAGATATGCAGCTGAAGTCAAGATTACATTCGTGTGTCAGTCCGTTCGAAAAGGGAACAACTCGGCGAGTTGGTCCTTTTTCTAAATGACTACATGAAAGGTAAAGTCAGAAAGTGGTAAAATAATTGTGTATTTGATCATTTCTCACGCGGAGTCGATGTAAGGACGAATGTAAAGATGGAATAATGAAAAAAGTGAATTTCACAAAAAATCGTAGGTGATCCCTTTTCGAAATGACCGATTCAATTAGAAGACGATACAATAACCCGCCACTATCAGTGTTGTATCTATCAGAAGAAAATCTTATAATATATACAAATCCTCACATAAAAAATCTTAAACCCGAAATTAGAGATAACTGAACATTTTTCATTCTATTTCTTCCTTGATCATTATGCATTCCGCTAGAGTTTTAAAAACAACAATAATAATAATAATAATAATAATAATAATAATAATAATAACAACAGTATTATTAATATTAATTTTTATCATTATAGCCATTTTGCTGATATTTACGTTTTTCTAAACGGCGGAAGTTCAATTAGTGTACAATTGGCCGCTTTAACCATCTTATATAAATAAATATATGTCATTCCGTATTGACCAACCATTGGGTGACATTTATTTATTGGTAGATGAAAGCAAACCTCACAATTCATAATTTTCGTAACAATTTTGCATGAAAATAAATGTATGTATATATTAAACACGCGGTTATTGCTATCGGAGTACGTTTTATTTACAATACTAAGTACATATTTAATTAATATTTTCACATGTAATATATAGGTTTATTTTCAAAGTGTAAAGCTCATAGAATTAGGTTCTATCAAATAATTTATTCAATACATTATTTTTAGCTTTCATAGTAATTGTATAGAATAATTTCCCTTAAATACCTCCGTATAAGCAACGATACAAGGAAGCTCTGTGAGCGAGATTCAATAGGGAGTGAATGTGTACTACTTGATCGGTTCTAGTCATCTGTCCGTCTTCGTTTTTCTTGTTATATTTCGGGCCTAGGATTGCAGTCTCGCGTCAGATGTCCAAATTTCCGCAGTTCCAGCAGACCGGCCTTCCTTGTCTCCGACGCTTGATGGTTGTGATGGCGTCAGTACGATGGCCCCCTCCTCACTCCGATTAATTTTAGTTTTTCGGTTGTGAGCCTACGGTCGCAGTCCCACACTTCTTGTCCAGTTTCTCCACATGCTGGAATCTCCTATCTACGATATTTGAATAGTAGTAAGCATCAACCGCCTTGTTCGGTCAACTGTCACACATCGCACATGAGACTGCTACAGAGAGAGTGAAATTTCTTTAGCCACCTCCAGTCGCAAATCTGCATTCAGGTCACTGTTGAATGTGTAATGTGCCGCCAGCAGACGTTGTCGTTTTACAGCACGGTCCGTTATACCATTGCTTATTCTTGAAGGGAATCCCCGGAGGACTCGATACAATGGAGCCCTATAAGCGGCGCTAAAATTATGACAACCGTAACGATTTTCCATAGCCTATATTACTTCTTCTCGTGGTCCTCCGAAGGAAATCTGCATAGAATATCGGCGTCCGTTTCTCGAAGGTAGGAGTCCACTTATTATGGTGCAGGTGTTCTCAAATTTGTGCTTGAAGTAATCCCACGACGTTTGGTGTCTTTATTCCTCTTGTTCGGTACTGAGGGTCAGCAGTTTGTCGAAATGCTGACCTCGGTGACGAATGATTCTGTAGTTCGTTAATGGTACGACGAATTTCAGTAGTTAACAAGCTGATGACAGTTGGTCGCTTATTGATCTAATTTCGTGGTGGACAAAACCGAGCTTGGGCAGGTTTATTCTCGGGGTTTCTCCCGTATTCCCCTGCCACAAATTTCATTCCACCATATCTCCATACTCATCTCATCCATTTCGTTAACACAGGGGCTTCAACTCATCTCATCCCTCGATCAGACCCTACGTTGGACACGAGTTGAGAATATTAGATAGGGTTTTGAGTTTGTAACGCGGTCAAATGGTGTTATTTTTCTCGCAAGATGCCACTTGTAGCGGCTACCTACACTTAGGCCTATGTCACCATGCATGCCCTAGTGCCATAACATTTTATAAAAAGGTGTAAGTGAATCCTTTACAGTGAGTGAATGCAAGGTAAATTAGACTAAAATCCAAATTATGTTGCCACTATCAAAACGCGAACAGTACTTTGAAAGAAAATTTCTATTGAAAATTATAACAGCAAGTTAAACACAATTTTGAACGAAGTTTAAAAAATGCATAGATTATGCCGCTTGAGCTTACAATTTTGTGTTTTATTTTCTATTTTTTTGTTTCTTATTTGAAATCCTCGCGAGTTATTTAATATTTAAAACATACATACGCAGATTGCTTTTGTTTTTATGCATGTATTTAAAACTTAATTAGCTCCTGAATTTGTGTTCTTATATTTTATTTTTCGTTAATGGTCTGGTAGCGCTCTATGTATCTCTTCTTGTTTTCGATGAGTTACAAATTTTCGCTCCTCTTCTTTTGTCGGCTGATGAAATTTAATTACAAAATTAAATGCAACTCATGTTTTCAGTACGATTATAACAATCCTATCCTAAACACTTGAGGACACATAATTAAAACTGAAGTCTCGCCGCTCGTAGATATACAGTAGAAAGTTTTAGAAGCAAGATCTTGCTCTGTAAGCTGAGATTAATCTCTAAGTTCATTGCAGAGAGCGAGAGTCAAACGTTCTAAGATTATTTCCGTTACTATTTAAGTACAATATTTCAACACAATTTAGGGATTATGTAGTTAATTAGTCATTTTGATCTACACAAATAAAAAAACGTCTAATATGAAATCGATAAAATCACATCCCAAATTGGTTTTATGTTCTTTATTTGACTTTGAAATGAACACAATCCATCTCATACATTCCTATTTCAATACTTTAGATGACATGCATTTAACGTATTTAAATATCTGAGGAGTAAAGTTTCAAAATCTATGGTCATTGAATGTTGTTTGAAAATAAATTCGAATGAATTCCCCAATACAAATTTGATAGCAAAATCATTCATTGGAAAGAGATTATATTTTGTATTTTCTATATATTCTAGTACACGCCTTAAGTAGTACATATCTGTGATTATAATTTATTTACTTATTTTACTTTTTGAGTACCCAGAGTTTAGATATGTACAGCCTTTGAAAAAAATGATGGCGCAACTCTTGATGATGGAAAGTTAAGAGTTTTAAATAGCGATTCACACCAGTACGTTGTTACATGTTCTGACTCGTTTGAGTATAAAGCGGACGGCGTAAGTCTCTCTTCATGCAGCATTTTATAGAGCAGTTGGTAAGATGATCGTTTTCAGACGACGCGGGCCCGCGTTCGAATCTGCTCAGGTATATATTTTATTTATTATTATTTAATAACGTCGTTAATTTTCGTAATGCCTACATGTTACCAGGCTTCATTGTATAAATAAATTTGTAAATATATGGAAATATTCCCGTTCGGGACAGCTCCTGGGTGAGATTGTTCGGAGTTTTTCCTCACCTGTAAGATAAATGTCAGGAAGCTTAGGGCCCAACGGTCCCCAAAAATTATCAGGCCTTGATCATCATCCTTATCATTATCATCATCATTCTTCACCGGTGTGGAAAAAAAAACGGGAAGCTACCACACCTACAGTTCCCTAGTAAAGCTGCAAAGCATAGCATGAAAATCCTATGATTGCAGTGAAAGGTCTGCCCTCGGGCAGAATTACTATGGAATGAAATATATGGAAATAAATAAGTTAAATGAAACAGCTTATATTTAAATGATAAACGATTGTAACGTCTCATTACTTTGTTTACAAAAACAAATGGCATAATACCAATTATTTATTTCCATTACTAATACACCAAATGCGTCCGATTAAATTGAATTCATATCAATTTTCAATATACAAGGAGGTCCTAAAGTTCTCTCCACTATCGCTACATACAGAAAACTTGTATCTTACACGAGATGCTCTGTGGTCTAGTGGCTGGAGATTATGTTTCCCGTGCATGAGGTCGCGTGTTCGATCCTGCTGTCATGCGTTTTTCTCTGTCGTCCTTATTTTAATTAATTTTATTTCTTTTGTTTTATTGATTTTGCTATGTTTTATTTTCAGTATTTACCGCACTACTTATTTACGTGAAATTGTTTTCCATTGCACGTCACACAACAAGATAGAAATGATTTAGTTTCTCAAATATTTGTATACTTGTGAACCAAATAGCTGATCTCTGATCATGCGCAGTGGCTTCTTTCTGAAATTTGAAAGTTATCTGTGCGCCTTCAACTATTTCAAAGGCTGTAGAAAAATAAATTTTACTGTTGATTATTTATTAATATATCCATTTTACAATATTCCTAATTCATAAAATATAGATATAATTATTCAACCCAGCATCCATTAATTAAAGTTCTTATCTAAAGGTTTTTTAATGAATATATTCCATAAATGAAAATGGACCCGCACACTAGCCGAGTGTTTTAGGTAGAATGCCTTGGAGCAGAGCTACTTCGGGTCTATATGAGGTAATAAATATGTTCATGGAATTTCGTCCGTATGGGACCGGTGCCATTTAGCATCGTTATACATTTGGACAGCTACAATATGTAACGGCTCCAGGTTGAGAAAACGAGCTAAAAATTTCGTGAGGAATAAATAAAAAATAAATCGTAAGAATGTTCAAGTTCAGTTTATTGATAAACTATAAATTCTTGTTCAAGGATCAACAACTGAGAATAGCTTTGTTATCATTTTCAGTTTACGGCTGGACGATTGTTTACCTGTGTGATGAACACATGTGAATGTGTGGCCAACAGCCGGATGGTAGGTTAACGGCTATGTCGCGCTATGGATATTTAAATAATGACAGTGAAGGGGAAAAAACGGTAGACACATCATTAATCCTCTTCACCTCTCGGTATGAGCCGTCCCAGGAACGTTGAACTTCCTTTCGTACGGGTGGGGTGAGTCAACCAACACCAAGTCGCCCTTGTGTATTCCAGAGAAGTTGGGAGTCGATTGTAGTGCTGCATCCTCCTATATCTAGCTCTGACCTCGTGCAGTCTCTATTTAGGGCACGTCTTATCGGGGACGTCCCTCTACTCAACCCTTAACCGATATCCCCTATCCAACAGGTATCACCTCGTTTTGGTCCGCGTTGTTCTTACCCGAAATGTAGTACCCATCGTCAAATATCTAAGAGCATTACAACCTTACGGTATCAACGTTCAATATAAAGTACTCGGTAAGTTTAGCGAGGAGTTTACCTTCCCCGCTCTATGACTAAATCCAGGAGAATCTCCTACCCGAATGGTAAAATATCACCCGACGTTGTGCGAAGCTCGAACCTTCGTACTGGGGTTCCATCGTGAAATACTTATGTTATTTCAGGTCGCACGATGGTCAGCGTCACTCCTGTGTCGACGTATACTCCGCAGGTCCACCCGTCGGCAGTAAGTCCGATAATTTGTAGCATTTACGATCTTTATCATGAAGTAGAACGATTTAGTGGTCATGATGTTTTCTAGGTTCAAAGACAAAAAGTGATTTACCTGTTTTCCCCCGTACTCTTCAATTAATGCAAAAAAACTGAATTAAAATGTATTTATAACAGTGCATCAAACACATTATAACTATAACAACAATAATAATACGAAGAAGATGCAGAAGAAGAAGAAAATACTGTACTATTTTTGACACCATGCGCATGCGCCAACAAACACGAAGCGATTTACACTATGGAATCCTGGTATGCAGCCAACGTATACACGATATTTAACGAACCTAACAGCTAACCTAACATAATTTAATTACTCAAACCTGTGAAAGACCAACCCAAAAGCTAACCTAACGCAATTTAAGCACCTTAACCTGTGAAAGACTGCAATGCCCAAACATATAGTAAGTTCTAAAATTCTGAAGTTAATTACGAGGGGCATACTGAAAGTCGTGAATAACCCATTGTTAAAATTCAAATTTCAACAACTAACTTAAACGACTGCAGGACCATAATCTACAGACTATATACCACAACATTGCGTCATAGCTTCTATCATATGAGCACACGCAGTGTTTTTAAAATGGCGGACATCAGGGTTTCGTTTCGACAGCGTGCTCTTATTGAATTCCTTGTTAAAGAGGAACAATCTGCTGTTGACATTCACCCAAGACTTCAATGTGCATACGGAGATGCCTTCATGTATGCCAGCCTTATTAGGAGATGGGCGAAACATTTTAAAAATGGGAACACGAGTATCAAAGATGAGCCTCATAGCGGACTCCCACACCTCTACGGATCACAACAAGGAAAGAGTTGATGCGCTCATTAGAAACTACAGGCGTGTCACAGTGAATGAAGTCGCTACAAAACTTACGGTAAGACACAGTGCAGTGCAATAAATGATTCAAAGCTTAGGTTACCGAAAAGTTAGTGTCCGTTAGGTTCCACGTTCATTGACTGAAGACCACAAACTTCAGAGGAGAACCATCACCCAGAGATTACGAAATGTAGGTGATGATTCTTTGACGAGTATTGTGACAGGTGACGAAAGCTGGTTTCATCGCTACGATCCTGAAACAAAACACCAGAGCATAGAATGGCACCACTTGAATTCTCCATCAAAGAAAAAAACGAAGGCAGTGCAATCTGTTGGGAAACTGATGGGAAGCGTCTTCTAGGATGTGCAAGGTTGCATTCTGGTTCAACTTCTTGAACCTGGACAAACCATAAATGCTGCCCGCTATATCCAGACACTTTGCACGACAAACGCCCTGAAAGGAAGGTCATTCTGCAATACGATAACGCTCGTCCTCACACTGCTCGTACCACTGCGGAGAAGATGATGACATTTGGATGGGAAACTCTTCCACAAACTCCCTACTGTCCCGATTTGGCACCCTCCGACTACCATATTTTCCGTTCTGTGAAGGAGCAGCTGAGAGCCAACGCTACTAGACGCAGGAGGATATTTGGAAAGCAGTGCGTCAGTGTCTTCGGGCAGCTGGAACGGATTTCTATCATAAGGGAATTTTCAAGCTTGTAGAACGCTGGACAAAATGTGTGCAAAAATGGAGACAATGTTGAAAAGTGACACAAAGGTCTGTAGATTAACATGGTGTACTTGGTTTGTCTAAAATAAATATTATGATTATTTAAAAAGAAATTGCTCATGCCTTTCAGTATGACCCTCGTAGTACATACTTTATAGTGGCTGAAGTGGAACACGTTTTTCTTGTTGCATAGAATATTCGTTAAAATCAATATGGCTGCCACGTCTTGTTGTGAGCCCATATTTCCCTTAACAGAGATGTAGGCGCTCTCCCCTTACAGGGAAGCATTTGAACCATACCAATTTAGTTAAACTTGTTTTCGTATAGATGTCATTTGAGTGGTCCGTGGTCAGCGTTCCCCCTCATACTGACATCTAGGAAACCAAGGCAGCACTAGGACGGGAAAATTCCGTAAAGTTTGCTTACAGGCAATTTATTCAAGTTTAAGGATCTTTTACGAGCTAGAAAATCTTCACACTCGGGACCCACAACTTAAAGTCCCTCCCGGAGGACTTGCTCTTTGGATTTTTCCATTCTAAAAAATCCATCGACCCTGGCTGGGTTTGATCCCGCGACCCTCGGGACCAGAGGCAAGGAGCATAACCACTAGTCCACCGCGGCCGATTTCATGCTACGTATGTAGTTAATTATCAGAGATAAATATAATGAAATAATCGTTAGAAAAAAGAAAAACTATCCGGATTACTCGTATGAGACTTTTGAAAAAATCGCTTTACGTGGTGGGTTTCCAGCCCGACACAAAGCCACCAATCTGGAGGACAGGACGTTTTCTGTTAGGGTCCCTTTCCCTTAGATGTTTGCCTTCTCCTCGGCTGACGAGTGTCCTCTTCCCGCGTTCATTTTCCGAGTTCTCCTTCTCCTACACCCTTGTCAATAATACTCACATTTGGGGTAAAGTGTGTTGGCGCTTTTTTTCGACAGCAATGTCTAGATCCCCCGTATTTTGTTAAAGCGTTGGGCTGAATCCATGACGAGGAAAACCCAAGAAAAATGTCAATCATACTTATATCGGTGAAAATCTGCAATATAACACACACATACATACATACATACACACACACACACACACATATATATATATATATGCATATGAGAAGTTGAGGCTCCGGAGATAGGAAATGTTAAAATCCCAGTCCTGTTGTATGCAGATGATTTAATTAACTGTTCCAAGACAATCAAGGGATTGCAAAGAGGTATTGAACTACTGGAAATATACTGTAGGAATTGGGGATTGACTGTATATGTTAGTAAGACAAAAACAATTACATTTAAAAATGGGACGGTATATGGTAGAGCAGAGGAATGGAAATACAAAGATCAAGTACTTCAAAACGTGAAACATTTTGAATATCTTGGTACGACGTTGAAAATGAACGGGAAGTGGAAAAAACATATTGATATAGCATTATTTAAAGGGAGGGGACAACTTAACAGTGTACTCGGTATTCTGGGTCGAGTGCCTGATATTCCAGTCAGCACATTACAAAAAATGTATGGAGCGATGGTCAGGCCAGTAATGCACTATGGTAGTGAGATTTGGGGTTTCCAAAGAACGGAAATACTAAATAAGGTATATTCGCATTTTCTAAAATATATTACAGGACTTAGTAAGGCCGTTTCTAACTGTGGAACTCTATATGAATTTGGGTCATTCCAGGACGACATAAACTGTAAAATTCGTGTACTCAAATACTGGTTGCGAGCAATCCAAGGTGAACAAACAATGCTTAGAGCAATTTGTTACGACCACCAAATTAAAAACATAGATGTTAAATTTTGGGCAGACGAGGTTAGGAGAGAACTCCAAAAGATTGGGATGGGCTGGATATGGGAAAAAGGGACTGAAAATCGCAAGAACGTGTGGAGAAAAATAAGGAGGAGGTACTTAGATATAAACCAACAAGATACTTTCGCTGAATGTACAGGAAAACGCTCACTGTGTTTACAAAGCGACCTAAAACAGGTCTGGGGAAAAGAATCGTATATACTCAAACTAGGATTTAAAGAGAGATCAGGGCCTGCTTGGTTTAGGCTAGGGGCATGGAAATTTCAAAACATTAGCGACGATCACGATATGCGAATATGTCCAATGTGCGGGAAATTTGAAGATGAGATACATATATTAGGAAAATGTAATGATTTAGATTATTGGAGACATCAATTATTACCGGAAAGATTTCTAAATTCAAATCGGGAAAGATTGGCATGCTACGAGTTATTGGTAAATCCAGAAAATTGGATAAACCTCGGTAAATTTCTGGACAAAACGCGGAAAATAAGAACAACACTCATTCATGAATAAATATGTTATCAAAATGCAATAACATTAATTCTTAATAATTATATATACATTAATTAATGTATAATGCTATTGTGTTATTATTTAATTGTAATATTACTGTGTTTTCTTATGTAATTGTAATGTTATGTTTTTTTAGTGTATAATGCTATTGTGCTATTATTTAATTGTAATATTATTGCGTTTTCTTTATGTAATTGTAATGTTATTGCTTTTTTTTTGTTGTTTATTTTTTCTTCACACTAGTAGCAATTATTACTTTATTGTAACGGACTGTCAACAGCACGTACGGCTTACTGCCCGTGCGACCCATATTTGTAAATAATATTGTAAATATCTTACTTTTTGTCTAATAAAGTCCTACTACTACTACATATAAATAGGTCAGATTATGTTTATAATTGATGTGGGTAAATATATTCGTCTCTTAAATCGGAACATCCGCATTTATAATGTACCAGATATATGATAAAGCGTAGATAAGGAATATCCGTAACACGGAATTATCTAGATAAATATAAGTAATATAATGTACGGTTAAAAACTATAATATAGTTACCTTTTAGGTCCGTCTCCTCAACTTAAGTTCTTTTAGGAGACGGACCTACAAGGTAACTATATTATAGTTTTTAACCGTACATTACATTACTGTGAACAAATACCTCAACGGAAAATCACCATGAATTTTACTAGTATAGATAAATATAACACTTTCAATTTTGTTCTCCATAGCACATGAAACGTACTCGTGTACAGGAGTAAACGAACAAGGTGAGGGATATATGGAATAAGTTTAATTAACAATCGATATAGGTATGGACATATCATTCCCCACCTCGCGTCAATCTGCGTGTCATAATATCCCCACCAAACTGAGAATCGATTCATGCTATACTACCCAGAGTCCGCGATCAGCTTATCCAAGCTTTAAGTATGTAATAACATAGCGTACATCTCCTCCTATGTTATCACTACCTGGTAACAACACATTCACCAACTACGTCAGACTTCATTACTGAAGGATATACCGGTATGTGAGCTTTTTAAAGCGTTGAAATCAGTGTCACGCAGGTTCACAATTTTTAGTGACGAGCTTCAATTTCAGCCAGAAAAAAAAATCAAACCAGAAAACTGACTCTTGAGATATCGTATGATGGTGTTCATTTGTTTTCCAATTGTTTGCCTAGATTAAAATAGGCTCTCAAATGGAAATTTGACTGGATATGTAGGGAAAAATACCAGTGGAAAAAAGGCTGTGCCCATGATTGATTCCCGGTCGGGACAAGCTTCCTCTGGTGAGTAGTTTCGAGTTTTTTCCTCACCTGTAAGACAAATGTCACATAGCTTTGAAGCACAAAATGTCCCCGAACATCATCTGGTCATTATCATCATCCTTCACCGGTGTGGAAAGGAACGGAAGCTACCACACCTACAATCCCCTAGTAAAGCTGCAAAGTTTAGCACTAAAATGCTATGATTGCAGTGAAAGACACACCTTACGACAGAACACTATAGAATAGAATATATAAATATATAATATTGAATTAGGTAACTTCTCAAGACATTTTCTTATTTTCTACAACAAAATTAATATGTAAAGAAAATATACGTATTACTCCTCACCTATCGATGTGGGAAGTTATCTCATTTCACTTATATCTTTGAATCAACTAGAGGATTAATATTAAAAAAGTATTATTTTGTGGTTTTTCTTGCCGGTAAAATAAATAAATATGGATTTTCAACAAGTAAACACCAACTCAATTGATTAAAATAAATGTTAGTTAAGGAAGTAATCTATAAAATAAAATAAGTTAAAATATACTTTCTTAGGTAAGATCCGTCGTCCTCAACTTATAAAATATGTATTCTTTATGCCTGTAGGCCTTTCAGAACACCCGTTCCATCTTCAGCAGGTCCCTCTTCGCTACAACAGCCAGTATGATGGTTGAAGCTGCTGGTCCTAATGTGGTGTTGTCGTGACTAAAGCTTCTTCCTGACGATATCGTATAGTGGGTTGTTTAGTCTGGGAATGCTTTCATTTATTAAAAGCTTGTTGTCTATTTCCTTGACTATTTAACTCATGCCCCAAATGGGAGTCAATGACCAATCACGTTTCAATGATTTCTGTATTACAACCAATCAGAGACGTGTTTCACGAAATAATTATCAACGTTAGGATTATCATATATTAAGCAAAGCTCCTCCTTTTTAATATTCTGAACAGGTCTGACCGTTATTTTGCAGTGACTGAGCCTATAACAAATACGGCTACCAGATTGTATATAATAGTGCTTACATGTCAACATTTGTAGCAATTGATTATACCACCAAAAAAAGAAACCACTGTTTGCACTTTCTTAAATGTATACGACATCAAAAATGAATTAATATACAGATTGATGTGTTTTCATTTTTTCTCCACTAGAGAGCATTCTTACAATATTGCGTTCCTTTGGCAATAAATAGTATGATCTGGTTGCAGTGATAAACAAAAGAAGCAGTAGAAGCGTAGGCTACCTATCGTTTCTCATTAGTTTTCAAACATCACCGTTTACTTTAAATATAAAAATATTTTTAAATAACTGTAGTTAAATAATGATTTGTGAGTAAACAGCTTTATTTTATTCGTTAAATAGTCCTAACAAATGCCACTCTTGATTTCCAAATTCTCTAGATAAATTCACTCCTCACTTCGTGAGTCGTGAATTTATCGATAATTTGGAAATCACTCGTGGCATTACTTATGATAATTTCCAGGTCTTCCAATATGTTGATTTTTGCTGGATTTCCGTCTTTGTGTACTATTGTAAGGGTGTCTTCTATTGAGTTCATTCTATGACCGGCGTTTATTATGTGCTTAGCGTAATTAGACTTTCATATGCGTATACGAAACGTTACGATGTACTTTAAACCTTATGTTGAACCTTCTTTTCTTTCTACCTATATAGAAATTGTCACAGTCTTTGCATGTTAATCTAGTAGAGAAAAATAGGATATTAAGATGGGGTAGAATAAAAATAACACCAGGCAATAAATGTACATTTAAAAGAACATATTAAAAGGAAATGAAGATTCCCAAATTATTTTCAATGTACATGCGAGTCAATAATTTTAAAAACCATTATGAATCATCGTTCAGGTTACTATATATATATATATATATATAATACATATATAAGAAAAATAAGTGTTTGAATTGGATTCGCTTGGTGGTTTGGTGGTGTAATGGATACCACGCTGAGGTACAGGCTCAGAGTTCCAGGTTCGAATCCCGTCCAGGCATTTATTTTTATCATATCATATCATACCATATATATATATATATATATATATATCATTAATTTGAACTTGTAATCAGAATCGTTCTTAATTACTTCGGTTAGAGAAAAACTTCGCTGTAGACCTTTCGAAATATCCTATCTCAAGCTGCTAATAACGTACAATGCATAAATGTGTTACTATATTAATTGTATATTCTAATTACTGGAGTCACAACTAACTTTGGAGAAAGAAACAGAAAGAGGAAGACGGTGAGGAAGAGAGGAAGAGGAAGGAGAAGAAACGTATATATTGTTTAATTTTCCACGAGAAAAAATATGACAGAGACAAATAGGCCTGTACTGAGACAGAGGCAACGGAAAAACACGAATGTCTATATTTATTTAGTAGCAATAAACAGTAGTAGTATATTTAACAACACAGCAAATTTTTAGTTGTAATTCAAAGCTGGACTTGAAAGGGAGGACAAATATTGCTCACATGTACCTTTTTAACACTATAGATTATTTGACGTAACGGAAATATGAGATCCATGTTTCACTTTCATTTCGAGGAAATGTATACTAAAAACAATTTACGCATTCAAAATTATGCATTGATACCGGACAGGTTTCATACATCGAATCTCTTAAACAAAGGTTTAACTCTGGTCCACCGAGACCGGCTGTAGGAGAGTAGTTGTCTATATACAAGGTGTTAATGAATAACACCGACAAACTTTCAGGTATTGTAGAGGAGAGTTAGACGAACAATTTGAGATAAGGAACCTGGGGTGTGTGAAGCCTAATTTTTGAAGTTATATGATTTTTCTTTAAACTGGACGTTCGTACTCATTAATCAACAAGAAGAGCAAACTATGGATATGGTTTTTTGTATGGGGAAAAAAAATACTTGAGTTCAGTTCCAATAGTTGGATAAACCTAGTTTTAAATGCAAATATAGCCACAATTTTCAATATTTTGAGCCATGGTATTACAGTAATTTCGTCTTTCGTAAGAGCCAGTGCGCCGCTGACAATCTGTATTTCGTGCGCTGTTGTGTAATCATACGTATTAGATGTCAGGTAGTTCAGACGTCATTCGCAATAATAGCTCAGTCGGTAGCATAATTAACACTGAATGTTGTCTTGGTTTTTGTATTTATATTTCCCATTTTGTTTTTATTCAGAGGAGGATATTGCTTTCGTAGTTACTTAATTGACTCTCCGATATTCTGTTTAAGAATTAGTATTTATTTTGAATTAAAGTAATTGCGTGATTTGTTTACATGGAATGCACACGTAATTTTTTTTTAAATTACGGTACATTTAGTATGTTCATACCAACTGCTCATGCGCGTGCCCGTGACACCAGCGTGTTTCACTGTTGCTTCGAATCTTATAGGAGTAACATCGTTTACATTGACGTGAACGTTATGGTTAATGTATATGCTTTCAATTAATTTACCATATTTTATGACGAGGCAAGAGGAAATGCGCATGCAGCTGCACAAATTTACAGAGAAAGATATCCTGGCAAACAACATCTGCATCTTTCAAATTTCCAAACCATCCACCAGTGTCTACAGGAAACTGGAAACCTGGTGGTGCATAAATCGTATTCCGGCGCAAGACGAACTAGTCATAAACTAGATTTCGAAGAAGAGGTGCTCCACAGGATTCGAGATAATCCTTCTACCATTACTGGGTACAAACCACGTCAGCGTGTGACAGGTCTTGCAGGAGGGGGGACTGCACCCCTTGCACTTTTTGAAGGGACAGTGCTTACACCGTTAGTCAACGCGTTTCGGTTGCGAGGCTATCATTATCAAGACAAGTTATTGATATACTGATATATTCAATTAATAACTAGGCTTGACTATTTTAATGTTATGGATTGGCTGTTTGGGTTTTATTGAAAATATGTAATATCATCAAGAAGATCCTGTTTAATGTTAATGAAATAATACATTTAATAAGTAACTAACATCCAGTTCGTTAACCAGCTAAATCAGACCATTAGAATTCGAGTTCACTTAAAGCGAAAATCACACATTTCATTAGCAGCGGAAAACTTAGTTTTCGTAACAAAACTCGGTTTATGTCATTAAAATAAAATGATAAATATACACTCCACAATGCAGCGAAGTCAGACCATCAAGAGTTGAGGTGTACCTAAGGACTGTAATGTAAGAATAGCTCTAGTTCTTCATTTAATTTTCTAGTAACTTAACTGGATAGCGATTTAATAACGGTAATAAAAATAAACATCTAAATATATGGTCACACGTAGAAATACATTGCATAATGGAAATGGACAACTAATGACAAATGAGGGAAATTTTGAGAAAGTGGCTGAATTCTAATACCTAGGAGCAATAATCACAAATAGGAATGAGATGCACAAGGAAATTAAACATAGGCTCAATTCTGGAAATGCATGCTATTATGCATTACAGACTTTTGACGTCCCAACTTCTTTCAAAAAAGTTAAACTGAAAATATATATAAAACTATAATTCTACCAGTTATATTATATGGAAACGAAACATGGACTCCTACTTTAAGGAGGAAAGGGGATTAGAAGTATTTGAGAATAAAGTCCTTAGGAAAATTTATGGACCGAAGAGAGATGAATAGACTGGTGAATGGAGAAGACTACATAACAATGAACCACATGTTCTTTATAGGAAGCCAGATATAATAAGAACAGTTAAGTCTCGTAGACTGCGATGGGCAGGACATGTTGCACGTATGGGGAATGAAATATGTGCATGCAAGCTTCTTGTAGGAAAGCCAGAGAGAAAACGCCGAGTTGGTATACTAAGAACGAGGTGGCAGAATATTATTAACTATGATTTGAGGGAAGTAGATTATACAGGGAATGGTTGGTAAACATTTCAGGATAGGGATGTAAGGAGAGCTTATGTCCGCGCGGCCATTAACCTACGGGTTCGATAGTGCCAGTGAGTAAGAAAGTAACAAAATAAACATTTATTCCGTAAATCGGAAGTTCGGACCATAAATTCAACTTGCTGAGGAACTCGCTCTTAGTTTGCGGTGTTCCTGCTTTACCGCCATTTTATTTAATCATAATAATATATAAGTAATTTCAATGGTTTAAAATATAAGTAAAACTTAATGCTGCAAAATTCCGATTTCTTATATATTGCAGGCCACATAATTCCATTTCCCTGACAACCTACCGAAAGTTATTTTTGCAAGAATGTAGTATGTTCCTAATGCATTTGATTGATGCAATGGATATCTGTATGTCTTTTGCGTCGCTTATCAAGTAGGAAAAAAAAGAAAGGCTATTTTTTTTCTGGAGCTGTGCGAATTTACATAGAGATTGTTCTGAACGATAAATTGGCGTCATTTTCATTGTAAATTAAACTTCTCTCTGTTGATTCTCCATTACACAAATTTCCAGTTACTCATACCACTCTTTTATAAAAATGAACAAAAAATCTAATTCGAATTTCTAAGTAGTTGGTTTCATCCCACAATGGCTGGTTCAAAATGTATCATTTCATTTTTAAACTGTATTTATTAGAATAAGAAATAGGAATTAGGATAAAACGTAGAACATTGTAAGGAGAATAAATTTGTAGACAAAGACTCATTGTATAGTATCAAGATAAATGGAATTCGAGTATACCCCTCGAACATATTAGCTTTACGATGTTGATTTCTTTTCTTTTTTTTTTAATCTTTCGAAAAATTTGAAACCTTTTTTTTATTCAATGCCCCAGGTTGTCATTTAAACATTTCTGGTGTTCTCTCCTGGCATTGGCTTTAGTGTAAGCCACTTCTGAAATTTGGGCGCCTGGAAGGCAAAGTACGTTACACTGATGATATGATAGATGATAAATTATAATCAAGCGCTAGGAGAGTTCTTAACCGAACGTTAACCTAAATTCCACACCATGGGCTCCCACAGGAATGAATCCCTTTAATTAACAATATATATGATTTCACCGGGATTCGAACCAGGGACCTCATGAACAATAATCAGAAAGCGCTGACCACTAGCCCATGAGGCTGGTCAATTTTGAAACTTAACAAAGCTTTTACATGTCAGTAAACAATGTGTTCATTTTATAATTTGGTTTTAAGGGAATTATATATATTTAGGCTCATCACTTTGAACCCTTAAATTAGCTATGTATCCTGTAGAATACATCAATTGGTTTGGTTTAATAGTCTTAATGAAACTGAAGAAAATGAGCTAATAGAAATGACTTAAAATATATGTATATACAGTTATCTGTAATCGTTTCCACTGCGTTCCGCCACATTTAACGAGAAATTAGTGTTTGCCAATTTAAGGGTTAAACATATCATACAATATATCATAATCATACAACTTAGCAAGTTGTATCAAACTCATTTCCTTTGAAACTAAAACATTAAAATGTATTTAAACAATTTATTTCGAGGCTAGAATAATGTGCAAACTGATGAATCGTTTGAGCGTTACATTATCCATTGCAAACCCTCCCTCATCACCGAAATCGAGTCCATGAAAAGAAACCAAGATTTTACAAAGGGACAAAGCATTGGGAACAAATGTAGTAGTGTAAGCTCTTGTGTCTCACAACAAGACTTAGGTAGGGGAGAAATTCAGCCACACTAATTTAGTTACACTTGTTCTTCGGATTGATGTCATTGAGTGGCTCGGAGTCAGCGTTCCGCCTCATAGTGACATCTAGGAAACCAAGTTAGTACAAGGATGGGAAAATTCCGTAAATTTTGCACGGAGGCCTTTTATTCAGGCTTGTCGTTCTTCTAGGAGCCTCAAAATCTTCAGACTCGTGATCCATGGCTTAAAGTCCCCTCCCGGAGGGCTTGTTTCTTTGATTTTTCCAATCTAAAAATCCGTCGACAACGGCCTGATATGAACCCACGTCCTTCGGAACTAGAGGCAAGGAACATAACCACCTATCCTACCTACCTCGGCCGACGCAAATTCAAAAAACAACATATTACAGGGCATTTAATACATCCAGCGTGTTCGATATGAAACTAAAATTGAATATAAAAGTTAGAGAAATCATGAAAATCATTGAATGTAAAGCATAGAGAAGATTATAAAATATATTAAAAGACGAGATAGAAAAATATAAAAGACGAGATAGAAAAGGCTGAGACGGAGAATTGAATATTTTGATCAATCATGGGAGTTGGGAAGGAAGATTTGAATGAAGTCGTATGAAATGGGAAATTAACAATTTATAATAAATTGCCTGTCATAACATTAGCATTCCAATATCATATTTTCCTTCCTGATATATCATTAACTCGTGTCCTATACAGGGCAGTGTAGAGGGATGAGATGAGATGAAGCCTAATATGAGGTTTGTGATTAACAAGGTTTCAGGCAGACTACGCCTGACGCACCATCACAAGGCAGATGGACTTACATGAAACGAAATGAATTATATGAGTATGGTGAAATGGTGGAATGAAATTTGTGGCAGGGGAAGACGGGATAAACTCCAAGAAAAACCTGCCCAGATTCCGTTTCAGTCCACCGTGAAACCCACATGGAGTGATCGAGAAAACAGCGGTAAGAGGCGTCACGGAGCCACTTTCCCTTCCTAACAATTCATACTTAATTAGCCTATATATGTAGTCATATTCAGTTACTCCCATTAACATTCGATCATTCAGTTCTCAACGGTTATAAAACATTTTCTAAACGTGGGATTCAAATTAAAAATAGGCCTAAAAATTAATTTAAAAATGAAAGTACGATAATGTACATATTTATTTATTTACGTCCACCGCTGTGATCTCGAGATAACATGCTGTCCTTTCACGCAGCGAGCCTGGGTTCGATTCCCGGTCGGGACAAACATCCTGGGAGAGATTTTTCCCGGATTTTCCCTCATCTGTAAGACAAATGTCATGTAGCTTTAAGGTCATCATCCGTATCATTTCACATGTGTCGAAAGCGACGGGAGAAGCTACCACGCCTATAATTCCCTAGTAAAGCTACAAAGCTTAGCATGAATATGCTACGATTGCAGTGAAAGACCTGCACTAGGGCAGAAAATCTATAGAATAAGAATATAATATATATATATATATATATATATATATTTAAGCACAATGAAATACTATTTATCTCTGAAAGTATTATATTAATAAAAATAAAAAAAAACAGCTGTAACTAATTTATATGAATAAAAATATGAAAATCACATAAAACTTTCTGTTTTATTTTTATTTAATTACGAAATAGTTTATTTATTATTTTCGTATTATTTTATAATTTAGCCTGGTGTAGTTAAGGTATGAGGCATTTTCTTCCACTCACAAGTACAACAATATATCAGAATATAACAATCACAATTTTCTCTAATATTAAATGAAGATTTTATCAATAAGATAATATATATTATATTAAGATCTGTAATACAACCAGTTAATGATAGAGATTAAGACTAAAACTAGTAATAAAATTATACAAGCAAGATAAATTAAATTGATGGTAGACTGTCCCTGTCTAATGTATATAAAAACAAAGAAAAATAATGATATAAAGGAAAACTAATTTTACGATTATACAATATTTAAAACAAAACAAATGAAAATATTTTTTAATCTTAATATTGTTTTCATAAATAATTTGATGTATAAATTTAAAAGAATACTATCAGTGAGGTGTGCAAGTTAGTTTGTTATTAAATAATTAATTTGTTTGTTTTTTAACGATGTTACAGTTTGACAGTCTCTGACATAAAGTGGAAGGGAATTCCATGTTCTGGCAGGGCAAACTGTAAAATATAATGAATAATATACAGTGCGATGAGGGATATAAAGGAGAATGTGCTGATGGGACCGAGTGTCAAGGTTATGTGTGTCGGATAGTCTGATGAAGCGGGTGTGATAAATAATTAGGCAATAAAATATATACCAATTCTGAATTTGAATATATTGGGATGAATGGAAAACATTAGCTCAGGTTAGGGATGTGTGGAGAGCTTATGTCCGCGCGGCATGAACCTATAAGCTCGATAGGGCCAGTGACTTAGTTATACTAATTCCGAGCTAAGTTCCTGTTGTACTGCAAACAAACTTGCATAAGGTACTACTTCGGCGACACCGTCTATTGGGGGAAAGGTTTTGGTAAGTTTACCCGCAATATGACTGAATGTGTACGGAAATGTCATCAATAGAGATATTGTTCTTAGGGCAACATCGTATTTTGCAGGAAATAAAACTGAATACAAGATTATATGAAACTAATAATTATGAACTTCAATTTTTTATTTATTTATGACAAAGAAATTCTATATGGGTCTACCTAGTTAGACGTTTTTCCATGGTGTCAATAGATATTCTTTATTAACAATTTCATTACGAGCAGAATTAAACTCCATCCTGTCTCACCTGTAAATTCTGCTGTTATTCTCACCACGTCCTCAGTCGCTAATGTGGGATATTTTTCACTAAACTGTTTGAAAACATCAAATAATTTGTTTCTCCTCCGATTTTCAATTGCTTTACACTCCAATATTTTATTACTACACAGAAGCGGCCATTTTAAACAACTGAAATCCTAAGGTATTCTGTAAAAGCGCATGCGTAAGAATATAACACTGTTCTTTTAATTTAAAACTGTAATTACATTTTAAAATTTCCCTATATCACTTATACAGATATATGTTGGATAACACATATTTTTATAATTTTTTCTATTTCTACTGTTATAGGGAGAACTACATATTTTACTCGCTTAAGGAAAAATCGTTATTCGACCAATGAAAATATAGTCTTATATCTGCTTTGTTTACAAACTAGAACATAACTTGGAAGAGGTAGAGTAGACTCCGCGTACCGCTTGTTAGTCTGATAAAAAAAATTGCTCAAACTAATGAATTAATATGAATCAATAGATGAAATTATATATGGATTCATGGAGTGGAAACTGGGAGTTTTTACCTTATTTTTTCTTTAAATTTCAACATGGGTTATATTTGTGGCATAGGAAATGTCCAATCGGTATTAAACCTCGGCATGTGTTATGAAGCATGTGTGGTGTCACTGTTAACAGCAGCATAAATTCTTTCTCGTAAATCTGTAAAATCACGTACCGGTACTAGTGATACGTAGAACTAATACTTATCATAAGTAATGCCACGAGTGATTTCCAAATTATCGATAAATTCACGACTCACGAAGAGAGGAGTGAATTTATCTAGAGAATTTGGAAATCAAGAGTGGCATTTGCTAGGACTATTTAACGAATACAATTAAGCTATTTACTCACAAATCATTATTTAAATATACTTATTTTAAAATATTTATATATTTAATGTAAACGGCGATGTTTGAAAACAAATGAGAAACGATTGGTACCCTTCATTTGCTTCTTTTGTCACCACGCAACCATATCATATTATCTATTGCCAAAGGAACGCAATACTGTAAGAATGCACTCTAGTGGAGGAAACATGAAACACATGAAACGGTATATTAACTCATTTCTGATGCTATGATGCAAATATGACAATTACATTTTTCTGGGAAAAAATAGATTTAAGAAAGTGCAAACAGTGGTTTGTTTTTTGGGTGGTATGATCAATTGCTACAAATGTTTTTATATTAACTCCCACATGCGCTATGTGCTGACATTTATGTACTATATATATATATATATATATATATACATATATACAATCTTGTAGCCGTATTTCTTGGAGAGTCAGTCACTGCAAAATAATGCTATGACCTATTCAGAATGTTAAAAAGGAGATGCTTTCTTTATTATGATAACTTTAGTTGGTAAATTCTAGGCGAAAACGACTGTGATTGGTTGTACATAAAAAATCTTTGAAATGTGATTGGTCATTGACTTCCATTTGGGGCATGAGTTAAATAGACATGTAAAATAAATCAGCTGATGTTTTGTCTGGTGATTTGCAAAACATTTTATGTATTGCCATTCTCTACTAATTCATCTCGGATGGATCATTTCAAACGAGATTATCGACTTGTTATGTAAAGTGCAACATATCATACATCGAACACATCTGATCAATAACCATACAGCTCACTCTTGTAAAATCTTCTCCGTTCACGTATCTGTTCGTCTGTTTTTGGTGCAAACATTTTTAATTGACATTAAAATTCTTTTTACGATCCTGAAGGAATAAAGCTACTGCGGCTCTTCACATGAAACGAGTTTTAAATCTTCTTTAAATGCGTTACTCTTCTAAAATTAACATATTGAATTAAAACATCCCAAGCTCATATTTTAAATTCTACCGTCCATAGCCACTTTGGATGTATAGTTTTGAAATTATGACTAATTATTTTGTTATACAACATAACATATGCCCTTAGATCAAACCGATTATAAGTGGGAGCGGCATATTGAAATATTTCTTCTTGCCAAATTTAAAATAAGCCTTTTGACGATTTGAATCCATTGAAATGTATTCGTTTTAATAATCGTAAAATTAGTCTCCCAATCATATCTAAATCTCAAGTTCAAAGGTGGGATAATGAAGCAAATATGGGTCAGACTGTTCTGACGTTTGTTGTACATAAATTCAAATTACAATGCGAAGGCAATTACATTTTTCGTTATTTCCCTCAGTCAACACAAGTGAAAAATGCGAAATTATTACCATCATTCACCTCACCGTTAATAATTTTATAATCACTTTCCGATATTTTAAACACTAATAATGTGATACCTATGTCAGACGAACATATATATATATTTCAATCTCCGTTGCCCAATATCTCTTGGCCTGCGTTCAAAGCAGGAAAAATAATCAAAACGATCATGTCACGTACAAAGTTACTTTATTCGTAGATTCAAGAGAGTCAAAACTATTTAAATCTAAACTATTTTGATTCATTGTATTGGTGACTGTGTTGCTTTGGCAAATTGTGTAACTGCTGTATTATTGTACATGGCATGTTGGCATTTGTGCCATAATAGTCTCTCCAATGGGCATCAAGCACGTCTTCATTTCGTTTTTTTAAATGGTAAACGTTAATAAAGGTGTACGTCTTTTTTTATTTCCGCCGAGAAGGAGAAAAATTTGTTCAGAAATGCGTATGTAATGAATATTGTTCATCTAATTTTTTAGTGTTCGTACCCCGAACCGAGATCACTTGACTCAGAAAAACTGCCAGGGGGTTTTAATATATACATTCACCTAGCAAGAATATGTAATGGTGCCGAATACCGCCTTGACCTGGACAAAATAATCTATTATCGCCTCACTATGACGGTTGTCCGTTTACATAAAAGCGGGTGCCGCGCGACAGTGCTTGACAATGATTAATATGCGGAATTATTATAGTAGCGGTAGTCAGCATCTTTGTATTTAATTATATATAACAGCTGCGGGGAAACAAAGCGAGCTACTGGACAACCATCATAGTGAGATTAATAATATAAATCTATAATTTTGAGGGTCGCAAAAATAAGTTCTCGACTCGCACAAATAAGTTCGCTAACTGGAAACCACAAAACGTGCATAAACAGATGTAACGTCATATTAAGTTTCTATCCACAACATTGCGTCATTATTGGATTATAGATCAACTGCTTGTATGGCAGTCAATAATGTACAGGTAAAGCGATCCCATTACAGGCCTTAGGAAGCCCTTGAATTAGTAGGAGGTTAAGGATTTCACGCTTCATTTTAATCGCATTGCATGTTAATTTGGATTATAGCCCTGCATGATGCCGTATTTACCCCAAAATATAGTCTGGTATTCATTTCCTTTAGAAACTGAGTAGACCACAAAGCACGGTGTCGCCACAAGGTTTGCACCAGTTTAATAATCCTTATCCTATAGGAACTCGAACGTGCGACCTTCTTGCTTGTAGTGTATTGTATTGTTGCTAAGACAAAATTTTCTGACGACAAGGGCGCTTTCTGTGTTTTAGAATTCGCACAGTATCTCTGAACTTCCTGTACCACGTACGAACTGTTTTATCTGCAGTTTGGGTGTAGTTAAAGCCGAATTACCATTGCACAGTCATAATTCATTCACTGATCGTTGGATTGATTATAATACGGCAGTTGTTCCTATTTTTGATAGCCTCCGCAATCACCTGACTAACCGCTTGTGATATTTTTCATATCGGATTACATCAAAGATTGTTTGTATGTGCCTCCTTTACCGTATGATTTAGCAAAACTCCAAGAAAGAATTAATTAGGAATGAATTAATTGATAATTACCTTAGAGTATTAGAACTTAAGTGGCAAGACTTCGAATACAGGATTGATGTCTGTCGCGGCATCAGAGGTGCACTTATCAAGTACATTTAAGTACATACGCCTTGGAAAGATTCTGCGTCCTCTATAAAATTATTTAACCTTAAAAAGACGGTACCTTAAGTGGTACCGCAATTTTGGTGCTCCCCAATACAAACAGTTATACAACAGATATACTCATATGGTACGGAACCGTTCCAAATTACTGAAATATGCTGAATGGAATAGCTCCCTTCAACATTTTACAGATCAAAATACTCCACCTTGGGGTATAATTAATAGAATTAAAAGATTAAAAGAAGCCAAGCCCCGCCTCCTCCGTCAGCAATTCAATATAGTGGACCTTGGGCTTATCTCCCTCAGGAGAAACCCAACTTCTTGCGGAACGGTTCCGTCCACATGAGCTCTCAACACCGACTCATGTGGCTGAGGTTCACCATACTATTAGTACTTTCTACAGAGACCCCTTTCCCCCTTTCTGATATACGACTTCCAGAATTTAAAGCCGTTATCCATGATCTCCCGTCCCACCGCGCCCCGGTCAAGACCGGATACTTAACCTGACTGTAATTTTTTACCCCCAAAAGCCCTAATCCTACTTCTACAAATAGTAAATCTCTGCATTAAGTTCCACTACTTCCCCGAAGTTGTGGAAAAAAGGTAGAGTTATTTCTATTCCTATACCTGGCAACTCCTTTCCAAAAACGTTAAGCTGAAAATATATAAAACTATTATTCTACCAGTTATATTATATGGGTGCGAAACATGGACTCTTACTTTAAGGGAGGAAAGGAGATTACGAGTATTTGAGAATAAAGTTCTTAGGAAAATTTGTGGACCAAAGAGAGATGAACAGACAGGCGAATGGAGAAGACTACATAACAATGAACTACATGGTCTTTATAGGAAGCCAGATATAATAAGAACAGTTAAGTCTCGTAGACTGCGATGGGCAGGACATGTTGCGCGTATGGGGAATGAGAGACGTGCATGGAAGCTTCTTGTAGGAAAGCCAGAGGGAAAACGCCCAGTTGGTAGACCAAGAATGAGGTGGGAGAACAACATTAACTATGATTTGAGGGAAGTAGATTATACAGGGAATGATTGGAAAGCATTAGCTCAGGATAGGAATGTATGTAGAGCTTATGTCCGCGCGGCCATGAACCTTCGGGTTTGATAGTGCCAGTGAGTAAGTAAGTAAGTAAGTATACCTGGCAAGGACCGTACCAACCCTGATAATCTACGACCAATCAGTCTTCTACCAGTGCTGAGCAAGTTACTGGAGAAAGTTATTTTGGCACGCCTCAGAATTGAAGTCTCGGAACGAGCATTGATACATAATGATCAGTTTGGATTTAGAAAAGCACATAGCACTCCGCTACAGCATGCTAGACTGATCGGTCAGAGTGTTACGGGCTTCAACTCCAAGAAAAGTACTACTGCAGTTTTTCTTGACATTGAGATAGCTTTCGGCACGACGTGGATAAATGAATTATTATATAAAAAGTAAAATAAAGTAGTCCCACTACAGGCCTCGGGAGGCTCTTCGGGTAGTAGGAGGTTAAGGCTCCCACTTTTTGTAGACAATCGGCACTTGATGTCAGCCGGGTTATCAGCCCTGCGTGACGGTCGCCTTTACCCCCAGAACAAGCGTCCGGTACCCATTTCCGTTAGAGGCTGAGTCGACCCCAGGGCCATAGTGCCACCAGAAGGTTTTGGTCAGTTTAAAAATTATATAAATTAATCAAATTCAATATTTCGGCTTCATTAATTAAAATTATTGCTAAACACTTTACTAACCGACAATTGTATATGTCGGTTAATGGGTAAAATTTAGACTGCAAGCCTCTCTTAGCGGGAGTTCCTCAGGGTGCAGTTCTCTCACCCCTTTTCTTCACTCTCTATGTGTCAGATTTGCCCACCTTTAACCATATTCATATAGCTTCATTTGCCGATGATAATGCGTGTATTATCAAACAAAATTCCGTTCACGTTCCAACCGCATCCATATACTCCAATCTGCCTTAAATGACTTTTATTCCTGGTGTCGTCTATGGAATATCAAGCTAAATGTTTGCTAAAGCCCACAGAAGACCTCCTGTTCTACTCACCTTGGGAGCTCAACATCTCCGCTTTGAAGCTTCAGTCAAGTATCTTGGAGTCCATTTGGACTCTAAGCTTATGTTCAAAATTCATGTTCGACATCTCAGTCAAAACTCAAACGCTGCCATTGCACTTCTGTATCCATTTTTCAAGTCGTCCACCTTATCGACACTTTTAAACTTACACTACGTAAAGTTGTGATCCGCAGAATGTTGCTGAATGGCTGTGAGGCCTGGAGTATCCTCGTAGCATGTCACAAAAATATATTCCAAATTATCGAGAACAAAGTTATCAAAATTATCTATTCGGCCCCCATGTATACGAGGATATCCAGGCTGCACGACCTAGCACATATGCCGTATATTGCGACATCAATTGAAGAAATCGTAACATCTTTGTTACATATGAACCAGAATCATACAAATCGAATTCTTCACAATATAGGGCTATGATACAGCAATGTGCTGTTCATCGAAACATATGTTTCAACCCAAATACTTGATGGACCCAAATAATGAAGTGAGCGCTGTCATACAGCTGGAGTAGTGTGGCTCATTCTGCACAGCTAGCTTTCGGACTCTCTGCTTGTCCAGTCGTGCAGTTTTTGATGCCCTGCTCTGGAGGGGTAACACCTCATTTCGCCAAATCTACATCAGCTTACGGCTAAACACATCACGCCGTTAATCATGCGAAGGTCAAGTGGTTAAACCCTCAACCGATAACCACAAAGGCATTGGCCACTAGCTAGCCGCAACTGATTACAAACGTGGTACACTGGGCAATTCTTGTCATTATCATTTACTAGTAGTTCAGCGTCCCTTTATGTAAATGGTTATATAACAAATGCCATAGGCATTATTAATGTTAAAATTCACGGAGATACAAACTATGTCGTTCAATAAATAATGCATGTAACTAGTTCTCGATTGCCTTTCATTGGAAATGAACGGAACTTACAGGACGTGTCTTCATTCTTTACTTTATAAAATCATGAGGTTTTATTGTTTTCCAACAGATGGCTGTGATGTAATTTAGTTTTAAAATTGCGGCTGCTCGTTGAAGATGTACAAAGCAGAGAGCTGTGACTGAATTTCTTTCTGCGAAGCAGGAGACCACTTAAAACATTCTTAGACGCTTACGAAATGTCTATGGGGACAAAAGCAGTGGACAGGAGTACTACCGGTCGTTTGGCTAATGGAATGTCAGCTAAAGAACGAGGTGAAGCAAGACAACCAGATCTCCCTGACCTTCAATCATGGGTCCCTATATTCTACATCTTTCACGAGCAGCCCCCATTTTAAAACTAAACTAAATCACATCTGTTGAAAAACAATGAATCTTCATGATTTTATAAAGAAAAAATTAAATATGGCGTTCTGTAAAATATCGTTCATTTCAAATGAAAGGCAATGGAGAACTAAAATTATATGCATTATTTGTTGAACTCCCATGTCTCAATTACAATGTATATTACCATTTTTTTAAAAGAAATGTTAATAATTTATTTAATGACGCTGTTTAACAGCTAAGGTCATTATCGTCGCAATTATAATCTGGCTGTGAGAGGTCATGACATTTTGCTCAAATGTTCCTTATTTTCAATATTGAGGTTCTTTTAAAAACTCCCTTTAGACCTGCCGTTCATTGGTCTTACGTTCACATTTATTAATCACAGAGATGGACGATTATCCAGCCAATGTGGGAGTGACATTTTGGTCAGCATGTAGGTTCTCTCAACTGCTACGGCAAGTTTTATCTACGTACCTTGAACCGCCATATAATATAACGACCGATATTCCTCGAGATTTTGGGTGTTACACTGGCCAATATTCCATGAAAACAATTCTTCCCCATGGGTACTTTAATCAATACAAGTCCCGTTTTTTTCTACAGAAAGCCATGATGTCTAAACCGCTGGACTACGGCACTGTAATTGAAGTTCTTTTACTTGATGTAAATCTATGACATGAGACTCAAAGTTTTAATTTCCTTCCCAAGGATCTCTCATTCAAGATATTTACGCATTGAAAAATCAATGGATCCCAGCTGAGTTTGAACTCGCTAACTTCGGAACCAGAAGCGAGTGTGGTTAAAAATAATTTACCAGAATCAACTCTAAAGCAAATTAATAATTTGTAAATATAAGGTATATCTTTACAGCTCAAATTTATTCCCTGCAATTAGATGACGAAATTGAATGATTATTCATATTCCAATAACTTTATTTTAATCTACATTGTTTTTAAACTCATTTGAGTGTCTTCACGTTAAACCAGACGAAAATGTCTCATTTCTGTTCACTGTGAAAATAAATGAGAACAGGAGAAAGGTTAGTGCAGGTATGGGAAAATAAAGATGTCTACCCTTGTTTATAGGGTTTATATTATTATCTGAGTTGTACACCCTTGTGAAAACGCAACATAAGAAATGGAGTACGTAATATATTACTGAACTATATTTCCATGGTAACGAATACACGAGCAATGACCACAGAGTCCATCAAAGACAAATGCGATTGGTTTCAGAGTGGAAAAAAAAAGCAATAGAAAGAAGATACGGCGTAATCTTGGTCACCAGGTGTATATATAGGATTATTTTAAATCAATGGTTTGGGAGGAGGTTAGTTTAGGACAGTTGTGGGGTGGTTGAGAGAAAAGCCAATTATTGGTGTCTGAACCACTTGGTAACCACTGTAGCTAGCCGATTGACTGTCCATTATCAGAACTCACGCAATGGATGGCGCTACTATAGCTTATGAGTTTAAAGTAAAACAGACCTAAGGCAAATATATTTCTGCTACTATTCTGAATGAAATAATATTTATTAAAATAACAGGCAACTTACAATTAATAGTTATTTAAAAAATAGTATTTATTAATTTAGTAGGTGGAGTTACAGCCATGCGATCTTTCTTATCAGTCACCCAGGATAAACACACTAAAACTCAAATTCCATGGTGCAACGTCCTTCGCTTACCAGCCTCCCATCCACATGTGGTTATCACAATGTAGACGATCATCCAGTTTTATGGTTGACATATGTCAGCATATCGGGTCCCCATCTGTTATAAGCTGGTTATCTCAACCTGGAGCCGCTACTTATTGTAGCTAACTAAATGCCTTACGATGGCCGAAATTCCACGAGAAAATTTCTTGCCCCATGGACACTCGAAACAACGCATAACTAAATAACTAACGCACTGGCTCTATAGAACCCACCCCATAGGTTCATGGCCGCGCGAACATAAGCACTCCTTATATCCTTATACTGGGCCAATGTTTTCCAATCATCCCCTGTATAATCTAATTTTCTCAAATAATGGTTAGTGTTATTCTCCCACCTCATTATTCGTCTACCAACTGGGCGTTTTCCCTCTGGTTTTCCTTCCTCTTTTATTTGTGTCACATTTGTGTCACATTTCCTGCCAATTGTAGTCTACGAGACTTAACTGTTCTTATTATATCTGGCTTTCTATAAAGATCATGTAGCTCACTGTTATGCAGTTTTGTCCATTCGCCTGTCTTTTCATCCCTCTTCGGTCCAAAACGTTTCATATGAACATTATTCTCAAATACTCGTAATCTCCTTTCCTATGAGTCCATATTGCGCATTCATATAATATAACTAGGAGAATAACAGTATTATATAATTCAACAGCACATGCTATATTATAATACAACAATCACAATAGCTCTATAATTTTAAATAAATATATTCCAAAGTTGATGATACTGGCAATAATGTATAGTTATAACGTTAAAAGCAATTTTAATCGCCACCACCACCATTACAAATGTTACTGTTGCCGCCACAAAAATATTCCACAACCACGATAACTAACTAACTCGCTGGCACTATCGAACGCGTAGGTTCCTCAACTATTAGATATTGTAAATTATTCAAGAGGCCTTTCAGAACATATGTTTCATCTTATGCTTCTTGAGTGGTAGTATCTATTGTTGGTTAGGATTTTGTATAGAGTGTACAGGTCACTGTGAGTGTTTTCATTTAGCAAATGTACTCTCTTGGCTTCTTTTATTATCTCGATTTCTTCAAGTATATCGATTTTCGAATTGTTTTCTTTGTGTATCGTCGGTAAAATGTTGCCGATTGTATTAAGTTGGTGACATGAATATTTTATATGTTTGGCAAAATTGAATTTACCTTGATTATATTTAAAATCCTGAAAATGTTCATTAAATGTTTTATAAACTTTTTTACTGTTCTGCCAAAATAAATGTTTTCATAGCTATGACTTTTTGTTTACAAACACTTTTGTATTAAAAATATCTGTTTATTCTATTTTATTTCTGATAAAGTTATTTAATATATTGTTTATTTATATTTTTAATTTTTACAAAATTATTTCAAAAGTGTTTCGTAATGCATTTTAAGAGTATTGACCCTCATATCTACGTAAAAAAGGTTCAAGCTTAACAATGATCAACTTTTATGTCCTTAGAATAAATAATATTACTCATAAAATTTTAAGTTTTATTTTTATTTAATTACATAAATTACTCACTTTCATTTTAAGATGTACAATAATACTTCTGTAAATGATGGTACAAGTACTGTATTATAAACAGGCCTGAGTCATAGAGTTGGTTGATTACATTTTATCATCCGTTATTTTACATTTTGTAAATAATTCTTCTAACTTCTGTCAATAAAGTTCCTTTGAGGACCACGTAGCTAGCTAGTCCTTTGATGTGGCTTAAGACAGTTTTTCTCTAAGAAGTCAAATATATTCATATCCCAAGACACAAATGAGAACACAATTTCCGATTCCGTTTATTTCAAGCAGATGGCTCTCAGGTGGGTTTATGTTACATGAATTCCCACAAGTCAGCCATGTTGCATGAACTTGATTCATCGTCAAATGGTTCTGCAGAGTCTTTCGTCCTTTATACATCTGCGATTCATTGTTGTTCTTTCAAAATATCGAAACAGTTTTCTCACAATTATAACAATTTTTAGTTGTTATATTATATTATTGTTAATTAAGAACAAGAATACATGTTATTCACAAATAAATGTTACATACTGTATTGGCACCCGTATGAGCTAATGCTCGTGCTCGGTTGCAGTTCAGTTACACGAATAATACAAATAGAATATATACATATAAAGTTAGGGACTAATTTCATTTTTACATACATTGACACGTACAAATAAAAAATAATAATGTATTGGGAGCAAAACTTATTCTAACAAAATAATTAATGCAATGGAGAATTATATACATATAATTGTCCACCGCTGTGGCTCGAGGTAGCGTGCTGCCTTGTCACGCAGCGGGTCCGGGTTCGAACCCCGGTCGGGGCAGGTTTTCTGGGTGAGGTTCTTATCGGGATTTTTCTTCACCTGTAAGGCAAATGTCAGGAAAACTTTAAGGCCCAAACGGTCCCCGAAATCATATGGCCATCATCATCATCTTTATCATTATCATCATCATCCTTCACCGGTGTGGAAAACAACGGGAAGCTGCCACACCTACAATTCCCTAGTAAAGCTGCAAGCATAGCTTGAAAATGCTATGATTGCAGTGAAGGGCCTTCATTCGGGCAGAATTATTATGAATGGATGGATACATATAATAATATAAACCATATAATATGATGGATTAAAACCAGTAATACAGAAGAAAGTAATTAGTTATATATTAGGTTATAATAATAAGTAAAAATAGATGATTCATATTTACTGTTTAAAAATGTTCTAATAATTAATTTAATTGTTTTTTTTAAACTAGCTATGTTTATTATTATTGATTTCGTACATCTCAATGATGGATAAATCATATTTGAAGAGAAAAATTAGACCCGGTCTGAGCGTATAATTTTTCTCTTCAAATATGATTTATCCATCATTGAGATGTACGAAATCAATAATAATAACATGAAAAAAGCCGTACTGGCTGTAATGTATAATTCCCAAATATTTCTTCTTAATAAAGGAGCCGCTATTTGCAAGATAGAAGCATGGCTTCATAGCATTTGGTGGACGGGAATTACAATGTATATAGAGAAAGATTTGCGTTTAGATCGGTACTTGCTCAGGTAGCTCAGTTGGTAGAGCCCTTGGTCTGGAGAACCAAGGGTCCCGGGTTCAAGTCCCGGTCTGAGCGTATAATTTTTCTCTTCAAATAGCTATGTTTAGTTGACTTAGCTCTGGATTGGATCTAATTAATTCATTATATAATTTGGGTCCTAGATATATACTATGTTTAGATCCAGCAGTTGTATAAAATTTTGGAACATTTAGCAAAGAAGTAGTATTTTGTCTGGTACTGTACAAACTTCGATTGTGCTCTTTAAATTCGTTTTTATTTTTATGAAAATAAGAAAGCAATATATGTTTGAAAATTTGTTTAATATTTGTCACGTTCGATACTACATAAATTAAATTTGTAGGGTAATCTAAAGTCTTCTTCAAGGAGATATTTATGATTTGTTTTTGTGGTAATGTATAAGAGAGAAAGAATAGAATTTGCGATTCCACCCCAACCTAATATTCCGTATTGGATTATCGATTGAACCAGAGCTAAGTAAACAGTTCACAATACAAACATTGGTAAATATGATCGAAGGATGGTACATTTGTGAATAGTTTTACGTAATTTGTTACACAGCAAGGAAACGTGTTTGTCATATCTTAAATATTGGTCTATTATAAGGCCTAGACATTTCACATGTGTTGATATTCTCAAGAATGGACACGTGAAATATGCGCTATTATAATTGTGTATTGTAACATCGAAACGGGGGTTTGAATGATTTTCATATATACCGCGTGATGTTAAACAAAAAGGAATTAATGTAGTTTTTGAGATATTCAAAGAAAGTAAATATGAATCTAGCCATTCTTTAATTACATTGATTCCTTTATTAGCACTATGTATGGTTTCGGTCCATGTAGAGCCGGAAAATAAGACAACCGTATCGTCAGCATATGAATATATAGCACCAGAAAATGTTTGTAAGTTCATTTTGAGTAAATCATTATATAAATTAGGAATAAACCTGGTCCTAAAACAGTCCCCTGAGGGACACCTATATTAATATTACGTATACTATTGCAGTTACCGTCGATTTTTGTAGTTTGGGCTCTATTACTTAAATACGATTTAAATAGTTCTAAAGCTGTTCCTTTAATGTCAATTTTATCTAATTTATCCAGCAGTATGCTGTGATTTACTGTATCAAAGGCTTTTTGGAGATCTAAGAAAATTCCTAGGCATTTATTTCCTGAGTCTATGTTATGAATTATATTTGAGGTGACATTCATAATTGCATCGTCTGTACTTATATAATGTCTGAAACCAAATTAATTCTGCTTAACAAACAGTTTTTTTGCAAGAAATCCATTAATCGTGTCTTCATACATTTTTCAAACATTTTTGAGAAACTTGATAAAGGTGATATGGGTCTATAGTTAAAATAATTTTTGTCTCCGGCCTTCTGTATTGGAACAATCACGGCGCGTTTAAGGGCTGATGGAAAAATTCCTTGAGAAATTATTATTATTATTATTGTTAATAATAGTATTATTTATTATTAGTAGTATTTATTATTTTTTTATTACTATTATAAACGAAAATTCTCTACTCTTATCCGACTTAATGCCAGGTCGAGGAATGAGATTAGACGAAGCCCGTAATATTGAAGATCAGTAAAATACACGGTTCCTGTCGCATCATCACACGAGCACACGAAATGAAATTAAACTAAATGGATGAGATGAGTGTAAAACAATAGTGAAATTAATTTTTTGGCAGTTAAAGAAGGAACAAAACGCCTAGAAAAACATAAAATGTCTCTAATTCGTCCACCACAACATTTACTTCGATTGACCAAGACGGGAACTCAGGTAGTAGAGATGGAGGGAAGTTACAAACGCCTTGCCCCATCGAGCAAAACATAAAAATACAAAACAGAGATATAATCATTACATAGTGTGACATTTTTTTTTGGTTTTAGAATGAATAATATTTCATAACCAAGCTGATCCTACATACTTAACAGTATGGCAATACTACTCACTAAGTTAAGTAACAGTACATAATTAAAAAATACAACATTGAGAACTGCGAGTGCATATTGATTTCTCTCCTTTATAGTTTCTGCAAGTGACTTATAATATATTAATTTATTCACGTAGACTTTCACGGCTGGAGTTGCTATGATGATCTTGCTGAATATTTTCGGGCTGTAGGCCGTGGTCGTGAGGTTTGTAGTTCCCCGAAGTTTCGCCAAAGACAACCCTTGAGGATGCCAGACGCAGACTTTGGCGAAACGTCGGGGAACTACAAGCCTCACGACCACGCCCTACAGCCCGAAAATCTTCAGTAAGATCATCATAATATATTAATTAATTTCTAAGAAGCAAAATCATTTTTATGGATGCCTAATTTGTATATCTCAAGGTTAAGGGCATGATATCTGATAGAATCAGTGATGAATGAAAAAATGCCAAAAAATCAAACATGGACCTTTTTTTACGACTTAGGGTCGGTTTCACCTACAGAGATAACTGTATTACGCCAGTTTATCTTATGCATTATACACAGAGAAAACTGGCGTAATGCAGTTACCTCTGTTGGTGAAATTGACTCTTAGTAAAGCCGTTGTCATGGTAAAACATAAACATTCACTTTAAAAAATAGTAAATATGGTATAAGGGGATTAGCAGAAATTTGGTTTACTCTTAAGTGATACAAAGCACATAGTTCATATTTACTGAGCTAAATCTTACACATTACAGCGCCGATTCTGTCAACAGTCCTTGAAAGTCAAAGCGCCGTGTCATTACACAACTATCTGAGCTCAGTATTCTGTTTGTATGCAACCAGCAAAGGAAAGTTGCTATATTTCATAATAGCTGTAAATGTATAGGAAGAGAAACACATTTTTTAAGGAATGCAAATCGACAGAGCTGCATTACCATCTTGTACAGTGGAATCCCATGACTTCGGTTTTGTTTGAACTAAACATAAATCCTATTTTCCAATTCCTGTTTAGCTGGTTGTTTCATTGATTTTCGTTTTCTTATATTTCCTTCCGGTCCACCGCTGTGGTCTCGAGTTAGCGTACTGCCATGTTACCCAGCGTGCCCGGGTTCGATCACCGCTCGGGACAAGTTTCCTGGGTGAGGTTTCTTTCGGGGTTTTTCCTCACCTGTAAGTCAAATGTCAGGATACTTTAAGGCCCAAAAAGGTCCCCAAATATCATCTGGCCATCATTATCATCAATTATATATTCACATAATTAGATTAAGTTTTACATAATTTTATTTAAACTGCGTACATCAAATTTAAACAATTGGCTCGATAAATTAGTATTTCTACAATTTATGGGTTAAGAGACACTTCTTCCATAGTACATCAATAAAATTCATCCGCGGGAATTATTCTCCAACAACTATTAATGATAATAGTAAATGGGGTTTATAATCCATGTTATGAAGCATAATTGATTATATGTCTTAGCTGACAAATTATGCTCGATTCCCACAAGTATAAGTTAAAAGTTGATAAACACTTTTCTGGTTACATCTTCCCCAAACATCCACCCTGGTATTCATCTAAAGAACTAAAGCAACACATCTAATATATCCGTTATACCTGTGCACCTGACGCAAGCAAAACTCCAAATGATGATCTTGATGAAGATTTTCGGGCTGTAGGCCGTGGTACTAATACTTGTAGTTCCCCGACGTTTCGCCAGAGACTGCGTCTGGCATCCTCAAGGGTTGTCTTGAGACTGGCAATTCTTGAGGTATGCTCGCTTCAGGTTCTCCAGGATACCGGTGTAATCACCTTGATCTCTTCTTTAGGAAGTGTTAAGTTCAATCAGTTATTTATACTTTTGTGGTAGGCCTAGGAGCATCTAACTTTCTAGGCCAGATAGAACTTTGGCATTTTATATTTCGTCCGTTCCTTTTCGTTGTATGCCCCTAGGTTATTAATAAGAGCATTTTCGCTCAGAGTCGCTTTTTGGTATAAGTTTCTTGCCAATTTAGTCATCACTTCCTGAAGAAAGTCAATGTTTAAATCTTCATGAATTTTGGTGATTCTCGTCCTAATTGGATATTCTCCTGCACTTCGTAAACACTTGTTCTGAAGAACCTGAAGCAAGTTTATCTTATACCTTGATAAGTTCGGCCATGCGGAACATGCATATATCACTTGGCTGCGTATACAAGCCCTGTATACCAACGTACGTGATTCAGGTGTCAGAGAGTGGGCTCTTAACATGGGCTTGAGTGGTGAAAAACGTTAATAAAAGTTATTTCGAATTTTCTCGACATGTTTAGCCCACGTGAGACGACGATCTAGTATAACCCCGAGATACTGAACAGTGGGCTAATATCTGATTAGAATTCCCTCATATTCTAGTGTTTCTGCACCATTAATATTAGGTCGTTGCGTAAAAATTATTCCTTGATTCTTCTCTTTACCAATTTTGATTCTCCATTTATCAGCCCACCGCCCAATATCTCGTAGGCCTCTCTCCACCTTTGTACTACACCTAATTAAGGATATGTCTTTACTATATGTCGCAGTATCATCGGCATACAGGGCTATTTGCGTATGTGTCCTCCCAGGAACGTCGACGGTATAAATATTATATAACAATGATGAAAGTACGGGTCCCTGAGGCACTCCAGCCAGAATAGTTCGTCTATCAGAAGTAGCACCCCCCCCTCGCTGACAACGAAACTCCTATCCGTTAAAAAGGACGAGATGATTCCCACCATCCCATCCGAAAAGCCCATTGAATCCATCTTCCATATCAGGCCTTCATGCCAGGTCGTGTCGTAGGCTTTCTCGACATCCGAGAACACTGCAACTGTGCTCTCTCTATAATTGAAACCTGATGTTATATATTCCGTGAGTCTTACCAGTTACAGTGTTGTGGAACGACCCGGCATGAACCAGAATTGCTCTTGTGGGATGACGCGCAGATCAGTAGTCATACCGATCAGTCTGCCCTGCACAATTCTTTTAAATAATTTGCCAAGATTGCTTAGCAGACTGATCGGTCGTCTATTAGAAACAAAAATAGGATTTTTTTCCTTCTTTAGGTAACGCTATGATTTTTGCTTCTTTCCATTTACGCGGAAAATAATTTAAATTCAAACATATATTAAAGATAGTAACTAAATAGCGCGCCATCCCAGATGGGAGGTGCTGAATCATCTCGTTTGATACATAACCTGTATCAACAGCTTTTCTCTTAGGAAGCGTCTTAATAATTTTCTTAACCTCAGCGAGGGAGGCCAACCGCAACCTCTGTAGGGGAGCTCTCTCAGAGATCCGCTCCGACTCCGATTCCACCCCATGTATCCAGTCATCGTCATATTGATCCTGTAGATGGGGTCTAACTAAACCCATCCTCTAGGGAGTCAGCAATAGTATTTACCTTGTCAGTTGCTTTATATTTTAGACCATTTGGTCCATGAATAGGTTCATTATTAATTACGTTACTTTTTATTTTTTTCAAAATGGGCCTAATATTATTTGATCTCTCAGCCTATTCCAGATCTGCGTTAAATTTCCTTATCTTAAAATTTCTTAAAATATCGTGAATGCGAAGAGTCAGATTATTTAAAAGAATCTTATCCTCTCTCCTACGGTATCTTTGCCAGTGTTTTCTGACCACTCTTTTCTGCCGGACAAGTGCCTCCACTTCCGGCAGATTCCCCGTGGTGTGACTACTAACAAATACAGTAGTCACTTCTCTAAAATTGTTTACAATTGTATTAGATAAAATATCTATTTTCAGATCCAGAGCCTCAGTTGATTCATTTCCGCGATTATCCGGGAAAATACAATCTTTCATATTCTCTGTGAACGCACCCCAATTAGTAACCGAGGCCCTGGATCTGAAAAGTGTCTTTTCTACGTTAAAATTTAAAATTAATTCCACGGAGGAGTGGTCAGAATTCTATTCGTCCCTAGTTTCCAATGACTCCGCCGCCGCATTTATTTTTACCATGAACACATCCAGCACATCGGGATTTACCACTAGTGTACTTCGGAAATAGGTCGGCGTGTCAGGTCCAATAATTTCAAACTCCTCCCTCTCTGCCAGGTCCTGTAAAATTCTTCCCCTCGGCGATATCAGCCTCGAATTCCAAATGGTATCCTTAGAATTTAAATCTCCTCCAATTATAAAATTTTCTTTGATTCTTATGATGGTTTCAAAATCGTTTAACACTATTCTTTTGCTGGGAGGTTGATACGCCGAGCAGACCAGGACCTCTTCATCTTCTAACATTAGAGTGATGGCAGTGACTTGCAGATTCTCAAGTCGAGGGAGGACAACTTCCAAATGTGATAATGTGGACCTAACCACCACAGCCGTACCCCCATGTGCCGGATTGGGTCCATCCGTGATATAAATTTTGTAGCCCGGGATTCGCCAGCCGAACCACACAGGTTTTCGCGTTTCTTGTACTAATATGATGTCAATTTCAACTCTAAAAATATATTCTTGTAAATTTATATATTCGCGGGTCAGGCCGTTAATGTTTATTGAAACAATCTTTAAAGGTTTAATAGTCATTTTCGACCCCGAAAATTCGCAATAAACCGAGACATTGGTGACCCTTCCAAATGTGTCTGTTTGAATTTTCACATCTTCAAAAATAGATTTAATCTGCTGGATATACCATTTTATGTTTCCCTTACGAATCCATTCAAAAATATCTTTAAAGTCATTTAAATCGCTTGCTACTCGATTTACATTAAATTTAGCATTTGATAAATTATTTTGTGCTACAAGGGTCATTCCTGGAATCCCATCCCGTTGGGGTAAGTGCGGGAAGTCCGCCGGTTTCACTGTAACCCGAGGCATATTGGTTGGTCTATTATTTTTGTTGTAACTTGTTCAACTACTCTGCAGCCCCGGTAGCTAGCAGGGTGAGCTTCACCGCAATTTACACACTTTGCTGGTTCGGTCAAAGGTTTCCTGCATTCGCGAGTATTGTGTAGACCGGCGCACTTCACGCACACTGCTATCAGACGACAGAAGCCTTATGGCCAAACCTCTGACATCTGAAGCATTGATGGAGTCCTGGTTGACCCCTATAATCTTCAATTTTTACTTTGAAATTAAAAAGACCAGTTAGTTTTTTTTCGAGGGAAGTAGATTATACAGGGAATGATTGGAAAGGATTAGCTCAGGATAGGGATGGATGGAGAGCTTATGTCCGTGCGGCCATGAACCTACGGGTTCGATAGTGCCAGTGAGTAAGTAAGTAAGTTAGTTTTTTCAATTTGTCTACATCGTCTTGTGCCCTCAGTAGGGTCACCACCCAGAGCGGTAATGGAATTAATTCTTTTTTTCTTAGTTACATTATCAATGTTACTTTTAGATAACTGGCCGACCCGGACCACCGAAATTTCCAACCTAGACAATTCAGCCAAAATTGTTAAGTTATCAAATATGGGCGGTAGACCCCTTAGAACGAATTTGGCAAACTTTCTGCCGTCGTTGTCGTATGTATGATATTCAACAGAATCTTTGTCGAGTATGGATATCAATCTATCATAATCCTCTTTAGTACTAGCTTTGATCTTTAATCCACTAGAAATGTATTCTGCTATGTATTCCCCCCCTCATAATTTTCGTAAGCTGAGTCAATATAGTATGGTTAATTGCCTTCGGTTGTGTTATGATGGGAGGAAAAAAAATTGTTTTCTTTATCAGTTGTTCTTCATTAGGTTTATTTGTTATATCATTATTATTTTGCAATACCTCAAAAGCGTTCGAAGTGGCAAGGGGATCAGGCTCGTTATTTCGAGACACTTTAACAGTTTTATTGGGTACAATAAATCCTTCGTCATCTGGAATTATTCTCTTCGCCACGTCTTCCCCTAAAATCAGCTACAACCGCCTCTTTAAAAACAAAGAGGGGTGAGCACCTCCCCACGACAGCAACGGCAGTACCTATTACGTGTACTCAAAAACCAATACACGAAAAAATATCAAGAGAGGACACAAATAAAAATCAATATAAATAAATAGGAACAGGTTAGAATAAATTGAGTAAAATACTGCAGCTGACAAGATATCACAAGTTTTAAAACAAACACAAAAAGTTTAGTCAGTAACCGATGGGTTACAATTCTTAAAATAATAATTGCTGACACGCCAAGGGCCGGGTCTATTGGGAGTCCACTAACCTGAATTTTGATGCAGCACCAGTCACGTCCCGCTGCTCAAATCCAGCTAAGTCACAGACTTTCACAGACGCTTTGCACTAGCTCAATTTAAAAATATTTTCACTAAAAACATCTAAAATCACTATTAAAATCACTTATTATTAAAATTTTCGCTGCAGGACCACACCCACTTCAAGCAGACACGTATATGAAAGCACTGACGTCACAGTCACAATACGACTGGAAGCGATCAATATTTCTGTCCGCTGTCTGTCTTATTTATACGTTCACCGCTGTGTGTTCGTAAGTTGTATCTGCCTTCTGATTGGTCAGCGTTAGGGACTTCCATTGCTCCAATGAGATTGCTGTTTGATGGTCTAGTCGACTGTACGTTATATCTGTCTTCTGATTGGTCAGCGGTAGGGACAACCCTTGAGGTGCCAGACGCAGTCTCTGGCGAAACGTCGGGGAAATACAAGCCTCACGACCACGGCCTACAGCCCGAAAATCTTCTTCAAGATCATCATAGCAACTCCGGCCATGAAAGTCTACGTGAATACAAAACTCCAAATGTTCAAATTAAATACTTACGGCGAAAAGCTCTCTTATTAATCCTCAAAATCTACAAATTATACATTACATTTAATTACTTCCTAACAGCCTGTAAAGTTTCTAAAATTATTGTGCTCTCGAAGACGGGCAAAGAAACAACGATGCCTGACAATTTGCATTCAATATGTCTGTTGTAAGTTATAGGGAAAATCTTCGACTAATGGAAGTGTCAGACAAAAACATACATCCAAATTATCAATTTGGCTTTAGAAATTCACATGTTACACCTTTACAATTATCGAGACTTGTTGACTGAATTGTTACTTGATTCAATGCTAGACAAATAACAATAGCATATTTCTTGGCACTGAGAAAGGACATGGATCTATGGATTAACATATGAATTTATTCAATATAATTTTACACTAATTTAAAATCAAAATTATATCCACTTTTAACACAAATACGGCCTTGTATGTCTCAGTAGGTGAAAACAGCCTCCTTTCATGTAAACAGACTCAGTTGCAGTCAAAACTTTGTTTAATTTCCAACGTATTCGAATATTCCAGAGAACACTCGCCATTGTTTATAATTGGTTCTACCCCCTAGAATATTAAGCTTAATTTCGAAAAATTTGAAGTAGTTAATTTTACCAAGTCTCCGATACCTCCCTAAATGAACTATACCGCTTTGAGACTTGGCATAGTGAGTAAGTGTATAAAATATATTGGGGGTTCGTAGACTTTCATTCTATTGACTTGCTATACTTCTGGACTCAAAATTAACTCTTAGATACCATGTCAATAAATAAAGCATTGAAATTCAAATAGGCCAATTATGTTCATTCTTTCGGTTGGCATCATTATCTCGATGGCTGAAGCTTATATATTATGTATCAGTAATCCACAGTACACTATTGTGTGACGGTGGAGCTCTAAGTATCCTTAAAAAATGTCATAAACGCAAAATTCATATAATTCAAAACAGATCCTCAAAACCAAATGTTTTTCCCCCTCGTTATAATAGGATAACAGAGTGTCAAAATCAGAGCGTCCGTTAAGATAATATGAATCCTTAAAATAGGCAGGCAAAAAAGGTTAAAATTGACAAGAAAAAGGTATTGCAAATAGTTGAATAGGCAATAAAATGCAATCAGAGAAAATTACAAATTGATATTTTCAACTCGATTTTTGATCGAAAGAAATCTTCCCAGTAGCCATGGAAAGTGTTTTTTTTGTGTTTGATTTCACTGATATGTTGCTATATGAAATGTTTCTTTTCGTAGTTCACCGACTGCTCGCATATTTTGCATGTGAGTACTTTACCGTCAATATAAAATACGTCGACTCCTAAAGTATTAACGTAACTTTTTCATTTTACTGCGTAAAGGAACATTCAGTTTCGGTACCTTGCTCCCAGCTACAACAACGTCGCAATGAAAACTGAAAGAAAAATAAAGTCAGACCCGCACTTATTTTTGCCTTTTCAAATAAATACAAGTGGTAATTAAAACGCTTTCTGTTATTTATATATTGTTTGCACAGAAATACTCATTGTTGCGAAGATAATAATATGAACAGACAAAGGTAATAATATACATTCAGTTAAGTCACTTTCATTGTAACGGTTGTATAAATAAATTACAATATATACCTTTGGCATTTTTAAAAATAAGTTAATAAACAGTATATAGATATTCAAATAAAGGCAACAAAAAGCATTATTCCTCACATTATATTTTAAAAATGGCAGAAAAAGGAACATTAAATTGTGGTGTTTCAATCGCAAAGGTTTCATCATTAAAATTCTCTTTTAAATTGAACATATATTTGACACATTTAAAAAGGTATTCTGCCGAAGTTCCGGTCATAATGACTCTCAATTTAACTATACTGAAATTATCATATGAGAAAGGTTTTCCTCGTTGTTCCAAAAAATCTTGAAGAGGGTAACTTTTTAGTACGCAACATAGGACAGTTACCACAACGGAGCACTATACACCCAAACACATTCTCCAATGACCAAACTTCATTGACGCTTATTAGTAAGGTGGAACTGCAGGCAGGAACTCAGCGCAGAGCAGTGTTGGCTCATTCTATGTTGATCATCAACACAGTTTCCGATGCCCTGTTTTTATAATCCTAACACTGAATTGCTCGCTCCATCGTATAGGCTAAGGCTAGCTACTCGTATCCGAGCGCTTTAAAGATCACCATAAAGGAATTTGGATACCAAGGAACTAACACCAGTTCTAGTATACAACATACTGGACTTTCAGAACAAACAAGGTTACATAGGAAAGATAAATCTACTTATTTTCATTGTGGTTTCCTTCAGTATTATCAAATTTGATAGTAGGTTGGGGATAATCAACAAAACATTGCAAATATGTACCTTACCGAAAAGAATAATAAAAATTATGTAACAAGTTGTATTCGGAAGCATAATACAAAAGAATCAGAATTAATTATCTGCCTCTTTTCAATTTAGAAACTATGTTTGGAGCTTGTAGGTATTTTTAAATGTCTCCTGAGTACGGTAAATAACGTTCTACAGGGTTAGTCCTTTGGAGGGGCTGCCTCCTTAAAATCTTTGGACTTGATTCCTGATGTTCTAACCCCACAAGGAGGATTGCCTCTTGCGCATTCTGCCGTTCAGGACTTCACTCTTGTTTCCACGAGCTGGGTCTCTTATTTCATCCCCAGAAATTGGGTTCCCATTTTCGCCGTTCCGATATTTTAATCTCCGCCATATTTGCTTGTAGTCTTCCGTGTTTACAGCTTCCAGTGTGGCCGTTGCTCCCAGCTTGCGGATTATTGTTTGCTCCCTCTCCTCTTATCTAACCGCAAGCTAAGGCTCCCCGGTTATGATCGTCTGGGTCATTGGTTCTAATCCTCCCTTCCACGCCAAGGTGATAATCCACAGAGAGGCAACGATTCACTAAGAGGAAGAAAACGTTTGGGAAGACCAAAAGGAAAGATGGGAGAAGCAGCAATCTGGAGTCAGAACAGGCTAGCAAAAATCATATACCGTGACGATGATGAAGAAGAAGAAGAAACAGTGTTATTTGTAGACCGAAGCTGAATCCTCTCAAAATTAATTCTTATTATCAAGGTCATAATGCAAGTACAGGTTCTAAATTGCACATGAACTACCGTAGACTAACCAGAATTTTTAACAACTTGTTCCATGCAGGGACTAAATTATACAACAAACTACATGACAAGGTGTAAAGATGCCAACTAACTGACTGAATAATTCACTGGCACTACCGAATCCATAGGTTAATGGTTGCGCGGACATAAGCAATCTATACATCCATGTACTGGGTTAATGATTTCCAATAATACTTTATATAATCTACTTCCCCCAAATCATGATTAATGTTATTCTCCCACCTTGTTCTTTGTTTGCGAACTGGGCGTTAAACGATACCAAACACAAGACATTTAAAATAAATTTAAACCTTAAATTAACAGTGTATCCTATACGATACATCAATTGGTTTCATTCATTTAATAATTTTAATAAAAACATATGAAAACTAACGAGAAGATATTACTTGTTTTATTTTTTAGAATTTCACAATTTACCTAATAATAACATTTACGCACGATTTCGTTTTAACTGCGGTACGTCACATTTAAATAACTGGCACGAGAAATAACAGTTTTGCCAATTTAAATAAAAAATACATATTCTATTGATGAATATTTACATGTAGATTTACTAATTGAAATTATTTTCTCCGTACACTGTTTATTTCCTTTCTTCTGTTTTTATGTTCTTCGAAGTTCTCTAGTACGAGGTTGGAAATCAAGAAAAAAACACATGATCATTTTATGACGTTGTGAATACACCGTATCAATATGCCTATATTCACTACTGCTCTCAGTTGTACTAAAATTATAACATTTAATTTCTTTTGTTTTTTATTATTTATATAACGTTAGTAATATCTTGCGAAATATCATACAAATACGGGAAAAGATCCCTCCATGGTATCTTCAACACGCACACACTATTGAGTAACACTAAGAAATTAGGACTGGAAGTAAATATCAGTAAGACTAAATATGTGGTCACAGGTAGAAATTCAGTATATAATGGAGATGGACGGCTAATGACAAATGAGGGAAATTTTGAGGAAGTGGCTGAATTCAAATACCTAGGAACAATAATCACAAATAGGAAAGAGACGCACAAAGAAATTAAGCATAGGCTCAATTCTGGAAATGCATGCTATTATGCATTGCAGAGACTTTTGATGTCCCAACTCCTTTCAAAAAACGTTAAGCTGAAAATATGTAAAACTATTATTCTACCAGTTATATTATATGGGTGCGAAACATGGACTCTTACTTTAAGGGAGGAAAGGAGATTACGAGTATTTGAGAATAAAGTACTTGGGAAAATTTTTGGACCAAAGAGAGATGAACAGACAGGTGAATGGAGAAGACTACATAACAATGAACTACATGGTCTTTATAGGAAGCCAGATATAATAAGAACAGCTAAGTCTCGTAGACTGCGATGGGCAGGACATGTTGCACGTATGGGGAATGAAAGACGTGCATGGAAGCTTCTTGTAGGAAAGCCAGAGGGAAAACGCCCAGTTGGTAGACCAAGAATGAGGTGGGAGAACAACATTAACTATGATTTGAGGGAAGTAGATTATACAGGGAATGATTGGAAAGCATTAGCTCAGGATAGGGATGTATGGAGAGCTTATGTCCGCGCGGCCATGAACCTACGGGTTCGATAGTGCCAGTGAGTAAGTAAGTAAGTAAGTAAGTAATACGGGAAAAGATAATAACTAACTAAACAAATTTAATTATAATACAAGATCACTAAAGAGATCTTTGCAAAATAAAGCCAGAAAAGACTGTAATGAAATTATAGGCTACAAGAAAATAGCACTTCCAATTATTACTTACGGATCCGAAACACAGGCACGGCAACGCAACAATCTGCCAGAATCTAAGCTGCTGAAATGAAATTCCTTAGACCAAGAGGAAGATGTCACAGTACAGACAGAAAAAACAACACAGAAATATGACAGCAACTAAAAGTTGGGGAATTAATCACAACGATAGTGAATTACAGAAAAAAACTGGAAATAACTCTTAGCAAGGATGACTGAGAACACAATACCAAAAGCAGCATACAACTATTCACCAAGAAGGGAAAAAAAGAAGTTTGGGAAGACCAAACAAAATATGGAAATAGCAGCAATTTGGAGCCGGAACAGGCTAGCAAAAAGCCTAAGCCGTGATGATGAAGTAGAAGAAGATGTTAGCAATAGTATTAGGCCTACAAATCTTAACATTTACTTTAATTATTTATTTCTTATTGTTTTTAAAAAAAGGTGATAAAAAACTGTGTTCCAATTGTAGAGGTATAAGCGTTTTACCTTCAACAGCTAGGATTTTTAGTAAAATTATAAATTTTAAACTTAAGGAGATAGAAGATAACTTAAGAGAAGAACAATGTGGATTCGGGAGTGGAAGATCATGTATTGATAATATTTTCTGTATTAGACAATTACAAGAGAAAATCCTAGCAACAAATAAAGAACTACATATGACCTTTATTGATTTAGAGATGGCATATGATAGTGTACCTCGACAATTTTTATGGACGGCAATGAGAAATCTGAATATCTGTGATAAATGGATTAATATTGTTAGGAGGATCTATAGTAATACAAAAGCTAAAGTAAAAATACAGAATACTTTAACAGAGGAATTCACAGTGAATAAAGTTCTTAAGCAGGGATGCAGTTTATCACCAATTCTTTTTAACATTTATTTAGACTAGGCTCTTAACTTGTGGTATAAAAAATGTTCTGAAATGGGTATTCCTATAGGAGGAAAAGTACTGCATTCATTGTTGTTTGCAGAGGATCAAATTATTGTTGCAGGGGATGAAGATGATATGAAATATATGATAAATAAACTAATGGAAGAATATAAAAAATGGGGACTGAATATAAATTTACAGAAAACAGAATATATGTGTTTGGGAAAAATGTCGACCTCCAAATGCTTTCTAATTCCAAAATCATTTACGACCATACAGAGTATATACCCTTGTTCTAGCACTTGAATCCAAAACTCCAAAACTTAAGTTGAAAATTTTAAATCGATACCCACTTGAACCACTGTCAATATAATACAGCATATCTTTCCGAGCCGAAAGAAACAAAACGAGACGCTCTGTTACCATTTGTGGCGGTAGAGAACCACGCTAACTGCTACCATTTGTGGCGGTAGAAATATTTACTTTATTTAAAAACCACGCAGACTGCTACCATTTGTGGCGGTAGAAATATTTACTTTATTTATAAACCACGCAGACTGCCACCCTTTGTGGCGGTATGACGACGCTACTACTACCTTTAATCCGGGATCGGGTTTTGTAATTGCTGTTTCTATTAATGTGGATCTGATTTCCAAAGAAGTTATCAATCAGGAAGTAGCTTGCCTTGGGCCCTTAGAAGGCAGCCGTTGATTCATCTTTCTTTCTCTGATACTTACTTACTCACTGGCACTATCGAACCCGTAGGTTCATGGCCGCACGGACATAAGCTCTCCATACATCCCTATCCTGAGCTAATGCTTTCCAATCATTCCCTGTATAATCTACTTCCCTCAAATCATAGTTAATGTTGTTCTCCCACCTCATTCTTGGTCTACCAACTGGGCGTTTTCCTTCTGGCTTTCCTACAAGAAGTTTCCATGCACGTCTTTCATTCCCCATACGCGCAACATGTCCTGCCCATCGCAGTCTACGGGACTTAACTGTTCTTATTATATCTGGCTTCCTATAAAGACCATGTAGTTCATTGTTAAGTAGTCTTCTCCATTCACCTGTCTGTTCATCTCTCTTTGGTCCAAAAATTTTCCTAAGAACTTTATTCTCAAATACTCGTAATCTCATTTCCTCCTTAAAGTAATAGTCCAAGTTTCGCACCCATAGGCCTATAATATAACTGGTACAATAATAGTTTTATATACTTTCAGTTTAACGTTTTTTGAAAGGAGTTGGGACATCAAGAGTCTCTGCAATGCATAATAGCACGCATTTCCAGATTTGAACTTATGTTTAATTTCTTTGTGCATCTCATTCCTATTTGTGATTATTGTTCCTAGGTATTTGAATTCAGCCACTTCCTCAAAGTTTCCCTCATTTGTCATTAGCCGTACATTTCCATTATATAATGTATTTCTATGTGTGACCATATATTTAGTTTTATTGATATTTACTTCCAGTCCTAATTTCTTAGTGTTACTCAATAGTGTGTGCGTGTTGTCCTTTAGTATCTCCTCGCTATCGGCCAACAATACTACATCGTCAGCATAAACTAACAGGTTATTAATACCATTGAGTTGTAAACCTTCCTCATTCTCTAAAGATTTAATGACATGTTCTAGTACAAAATTAAATAGCAGAGGAGATAGTGCAACTCCTTGCTTCAACCCATTCTGGATTTCAAAAGTGTCCGAAAACTGTTTGCCTACATGCACCCTACTCTTTGAGCCATTTAGTCACATTCGTATAAGCCTAACTAACTTTTTAGGAATTCCGAACTCCAGCAGGATACTATATAACTTCTCCCTCTTAATTGAATCATATGCTTTTTTGAAGTCTACATATAGTTGATGTACAGAACCATTATATTCCCATTTCTTTTCTAAAATCTGTCTTATACTAAAAATCTGATCTGTTGTAGACCTGTTTCTTCTAAATGCGCATTGATGATCTCCTAGAATGTCATCAATATAGGGAGTAAGTCTGCTTACTAATATATTTGTTAGAATTTTGTATGAAGTTGAAAGTAATGAGATGCCCCTGTAGTTGTTGCAATCAGTTTTATCTCCTTTCTTATAAATTGGTACGATAGGCCTAATTGATTCCTTCCATTCATCTGGAAGAGCTTCTTTTTCCCAAATCATACTAAGCAACCAGCGTATATCTTGCCCATCAATTTTTCTCCCCCTGATTTTATCAGTTCCGCTGAGATCTCATCTGAACCTGATGCTTTATACATCTTCAATTTTTCAATTGCCATTTCAACCTCTAATGCACTTGGCTCTGTGACTAGCATTTCTGCTGTCTGTAACTTATCCTCCCCAATGTCCTGTTCTGTATGTACATTTAATAGCTGATTAAAATAACTTTTCCATCTATTTAATATACTATTGGAATCTGCAATCATATCCCCATTTTCATTCCGAATTATGTTTGTTCTAGCCTGAAACCCTTTCTTCTCTATACTAATTCCCTGATATAATTCTCTAATATTCCTATTTTTTTGCATTCATTTCAAGATCATTAATCTTCTCTCTCAAATATTCCCTCTTTTTACTCTTTAGTAACTTGGTGGTTTCCCGTCTAACACTACCCAATTGCTCTAAATTTACCTCATTTGGCTCGTGTAACCATTTCAATTTTGCTAGCTTTGTCTTCTTTACAATGTCGGCACATTCCTCATCAAACCATTTCTTGTTTTGCCTCTTTTTTAAACAACCAATGCTTTCTGATGCTGACAATTTAATAGTATCTTTCTCTGATATATATATATATATATATATATATATTGACATAGAAGAATACTGATTCTTAAATACATACAGTGAGTGAACAAGTTAATAATTGTCTTTCAAGAACGCTAAACAGCATAATAGTTAAGGAGCTAGGAATAGTTTCCTACTTGAGTGATTTTCCGTACAGGATAGTAAACAACTACGTATACTTGAATGATGAAACAGGGGCGTTGTTTAAAAGATGACATTTAATATAAACAAGTTGGCTGAGTAAAAATAAATTAACAAAAATAATAGTTCTGATCATACGATCAAAATAGCCATACAAATAAATAAATGAATGATAATCTTTCATAAGAAAAATAACATACGATACATCACGCAACACTCATACTTGCGTCCGAGTTTCAGGGAGCACCTCTGCCCTGGACTGCCGGACTAACTCAAACAGGCCTCTTCTTGGCCTCAGATCAGCTTGTCTATTTAGAATTCCAGTCGCATCGCGACCTGGAATCGGATTCCAATCTTGAATCCGTTTAAACAACTAAACGATGACTGCTAGGATGATCGAATGATACTGTTCTGTAAGTGCAGTACGTATATAAAGGTTCCGAGGTAGAGGGGAGATGCGCCGTAGACATTGCGCGGCAGGAAGGGTGAAGGGGGAGGGGGTAGCTACAAGGAGAACGGGATATTGGCATAGTTCATAAATATTCCAGTGTAGGGAAGAGAACGAAGCTACAATAATGAACCGGAAAATGCACTTTCGGTTCAAATTTATAAGAGCATAATACAGAATATTTTGTCATATGGAAGTGAAACTTTGTCTCTGACGGAATTACAAAAGAATAAAATTAGAACAGTTGAATTTGAATATTTTAGAAGAAGCCTCCAAAAAACAAGACAGGATAAAATAAGAAATTAATTCCTTTGGAGAGATATGAATGTCACCACATCTGCTGTTAAGAGGATTGAAAATGAAACGCTTAAATGGTATGGCCATGTACAAAGAATGGAAAATGAAAGATGGCCAAAAAATATATAGCAATGCTAACCCCCTGGATAAAATAAACGTGGCATACCAAGGTGGAAATGGAAAACCTACGTCAGAACTATAATGGATGATAGGAATTTGGAAGAGGGAGATTGGAATGATAGAGATAAATGGAAACTGAAGACGGCAAACCTATAAGTAGCGGAAAGCCGAAGAAGAAGAAGAAGAATATTTTTGTGCAGCGACTATAGATTGAAATCAATGTTATCCATTAGGCTAATATTTTTATTTTTAATTCTATACTTGCGATACATGGTATCATACTTTAGAGGAGGATAAAAGTATTATTATTATTATTATTATTCTGATTATTATTATTATCATTATTATTACTATTATTATATTATAATTATTATTTGAGAATAAAGATCTGAGGAACATTTTTGGAACGAAGAGCGATGAACAGACAGACATGTGAATGGGAAAGACGACATATCAGTGAGCTACATAGTCTTTATAGGAAACGAGATTTGGTATGAAAATAGTCTTGTAAACTGTGATTGACAAGACCATGTGGCGCGAATAGAGAAAGAAAGAAAATCATGAAAACTTCTTGTAATAAAATCAGAGGAAAAACGCTCAATAGGTAGATCAATAATTAGGTACGAGAATAAAAACCATGATTTGAGCTAGATGAATTATACAGGGGATAATTAGAAAACATATGCACAAGATAGACTATATGGAGAGCTTATGCTCGTGCGGACATGAACCTCACGAGGTCGATAATCGCAGTCAGTTAGATATAAGTGAAGTTGACACAATGGCATCGGATGTTGCCACTTGGAGCCATACCAGTTAGACATTAAACATAATTTGAAATAAATTTTTAACGAAAAATGCAGAATCTCTATTTTCTAGTCTCTTTCGAATTGTTTTCAATTGCTGGCCGGAGGAAAGACAAAGAGAAATATGCTGGGCAGAGATATAAATGCAGAGCGAATAACCGCAAACAAAACAACAGAGTTGGCCATGAATTTGCTTACTTAACACAATCACGTACATACCAGATAAAAAAAACTGATTCAACTAAAAAACGAAAAACGAAAACAGTCGAAAACACATATTCCGCGCATCGTTTCCTTAATACACATAATACTAATGTTAATTTAAACTTTAGAAAATCTAGAAGCCATCACTTGTAAAATATATGTAAAGATGAAGGGAATTAAAGCGAGATTCTAAATAATTATTTAAAGAAAGTCCTTACACGGAACCAAAAGACAAAATACAATATAAGTAAGCAAAGAAAGTAATGTATACATCGTTAATCTCAAAATATTCCTCTGTACGATACACTAAAATGAAGTAGAATTATTTCACTGTAATTTACATTAAATTTAAAATAAAGAGAAAACACAAAAATTAGTATTTTATAAATACATTTTATGAAACGTTTTTTAACGCCGTTATTTAAGTTACAAAGATAAAAAAAGCGTCTGAATTATCCTGTGGAGACCTTTCAGACTCCCGTACTAATTCAGGCGATAGCCAAATACTGCTTTGTGTGATGATTTTATAGAGGGGCTTATGATCGATAAGTATATAGCGTTTAACATTCTTCCGATACAAACTTCCTTTAAAATTTCAGATTCTTCCAAAATATTAATTTTAATCTTAATGTGATCTTTATATAGTATCGAAAATGTGTTAATAATAATGTATATACGTATTCGGTTACTTGCACCTATTATGTTTTGGGTGCAGCTGGATTTTCTCCCCATATTTGAAAATCCAACTACGCCAAACACATCTTAGAAGCAGATCATCAAATAGAGAGGCAAGTAAACTCGCTGGCACTATCGAACCCGTAGGTTCATGGCCGCGCGGACATAAGCTCTCCATACATCTCTATCCTGAGCCAATATTTTCCAATCATTCCTTGTATAATCTACTTACCTCAAATCATAGTTAATGTTATTCTCCCACCTCATTGTTGGTCTACTAACTAGGCGTTTTCCCTCTGGTTTTCCCACAAGAAGCTTCCATGCACGTCTTTCAATCCCCATTCGTGCCACATGGCTACCCATCGCAGTCTACGAGACTTAACTGTTGTTATTATATCCGGTATTCCATAAAGACCATGCAATTCATTGTCATGTAGTCTTCTCCATTCACCTGTCTGTTCATCTATCATTGGTCCAAAACATTTGCTTACAACGTTATTCTCAAATACTCATAATGTCCTTTCCTCCCTTAAAGTAAGAGTCCATGTTTCGCATCTATGTACAGTAATGTAACTGATAGAATAATATTTTTATATATTTTCAGCTTAACTTTGTTTGGCAGGAGTTCAGACGTTCCTATTTGTGATTATTGTTCCTAGGTATTTGAATTCAACCACTTCCTCAACATTTCTCTCATTTGTTATTAGCTGTCCATTTCCATTGTATAATGTATTTCTATGTTTGACCATATATTTGCCAATTAATAAAACTTTTTCTATTTTACATAAATGCAATAATGAAATAAATACCTTGGAAGAGATTTAATTTGTAATAGAAAAATTGAAGGGTGTTAAACGAGAACATAACAATGGGATCACAACTTCCTTTATAAATCTTCGCACGTAGTTGCACTTGATGGACGCTGATAATGGACGGTACTCAGAAAGACCTCCGAAGTTTAAGATTCTAGTTTACAACTGCATAACTCTGGTACGTTTGAGTGGTTATAACACATTAGGAATTGTGGATTTTGTCAATAATTTTTTAACTCATTATCGCGTAGAAAAGTCACTGGTGACCATAGAAGAGAATATATTGTATATGAAAACCTATGGTATTAGATATAAATACCTACATAGGATATTATAAAACTATAAATCCTTAATAGAATATTAATTGATAATAAATATATCCACATCCACAGTAATTCTGCCCGAGGGCAGGTCTTTCACTGTAATCACAGCATTTTCATGCTAGGCTTTGCAGCTTTACTAGGGAATTATAGATGTAGTAGCTTCCCGTTGCTTCCCACACTGGTGAAGGATGATGATGATGATAATGATGATGGCCAGATGATTTTCGTGGACTGTTGGGCCCTCACCTTCCTGACATTTGTCTTACAGGCGAGGAAAGACCCCGAAAAAGCTCATCCAGGAGCCTGTCTCAACCGGGAATCGACCCCGATCCCGCAGTGTAACGAGGCAGCACGCTACCTCGAGACCACAGACGTGGACATAAATATATAACAAAATAAAATTTCAGTCTATCTCAAAGAAAATATGGAGTTTCTATCTTTAAAATTTTTACTTAAAATGTACTGTTTTATATCGATAACTAACGTTACTGTAGAATTACACCATGTCTTACAGAGTGAGAGTAAAATAATAATCTGTGTGAAGTTTGCATTTTATTACATAAAAAGATTGTGAATTGTATATATATTAAAAAATAAACTCAAAACATTTTATACTCCGATGTTCTAAAACATTGTACGTTCTAGAAGACTTAATCTTCTAACGGTTTTTATGTTCTAATATACTTTACTTAGGCCTACTAATGCATTATGTAAAATAAAAGTTACTGATGTAACAACAAAATACTAAACCTCTTTAACCAATTTTGGAAAATAAGAAGCGTTCCAGAGGAATGGAAAAAAACATTAGTCATCTCATTGTTCAAGGAAGTAAATAAAGGAGATTCTAATAACTTCAGGGGGATTGTTTTTTTAATTCATGTTATAAGATATATGCAAAAAATGTTGAGAAATGGAGTATATAATATAATGGAAACATTTCTCTTAGAACCATAACAGAGGTTCGGGAAGGGCAGATCATGTTGTGACTGTACTTTCATTATGATGCATTTTCTTGAGAAAAGAAAAGAATATAATATACCGATAAATATTGTATTTATAGATTACGATAAGGCTTTTGATAAAGTGAACAGAAATAAAATACGGGATATAATGAAACTACGGGGTCTTCCAAATCACACAATAAGAGCAATTCAAAGCATGTATGCTGGAACAACTATAAAAATTAAAAATTGATATAGACAATCTACAGCCAATATAGAGTTAAACCAAGGAGTGAGACAAGGGTGTCCTTTGTCACCGGCTTTATTTAATTTATATAGTCTTGAGAAAATGGCAAAATATTTTATTAAATAATGATCAGGCAATTATAGCAGCGGATGAAGGAAGCTTACAAAGAGCCATTTTTTTCAACTGGGGAAAACTGCTGCTGAATATAACTTACAAATATCTCCAAGAAAAACTGAAGCGATAGCATTTAATGAGAAAATCCAACAAGAGTGAAACTAATATCAATTTATTTTGTAATAGAACAAGTAATGGATAATTATTTAGGAGTTTACCTTGGCAATCATCGGACAAGAGATATTAATAGGAAGTTTAATACGTTTCAACATATTTGCGGTACAATTAGAAGAACATTATAAAAGATAGTTCGTAAAGAAACACTCCTAAAGTTTTACAATCCACAAGGACATAGACGTCGTGGACGACCATTTAAAAGATGGAGCGAGCAACTATAATATGGAGCCGGAAAATATCAGAAATGGTCTTAACAGTGATGATAGATGATGATGATGACATAACAATGCTTCTTCTGATGCAAGACTTCTAATTTTAAAAATAACAATTCTTTGTTAAGTATGAGTTTGTTCATATTCTATAACAATTTGGGATATAGGTATTTCAAAATAGTCAATATACCACTTTGGGAAGGAAGGGAGAAACTTTAATTTGTGTTTTATGTCAAATTTTAATTCACTTAATATCGTTTTTCCACGTTAGTGATCCATTGTTATCTTTAACACAATGCGGTTACAACACAAAATACGAACAAAATTCATTCGTGAATAAATAGAATGTGTAATTATTAATACTAATTATATTCGTTGTGATGCCGCATGTCGAATATTGTGACTTCTTACTGTTGAATTCTAAGTTAAAATTAAACTAATATTCTTCATAAATAGAGAAGCTATCTTCATGTTATCGAGGACTAAAACACAAATTGCAACGCATTCATAAAATGTGTATCAGGTATAAATCCAATATCCACAAATATGATCATATTTCTTCATACTTCCTTGAATTATGTCGCCTCCAATCCATGATCGCACAAAAATTCATTGTCCTTTCCTGCTATTTCAATTTATACATCGCTGTACATCTACACCAGGCCACTTATCCTTTCGCTTCCGTCTTATATTTTCTGATCACAATATGAATGCACGATCGCATCAGAACTTACTAGTTTACATCCTACAACACTGTTCTTATTCCTATGCTGTATCCACCGCTACATTTTGTAACTCTTTACTGCAAGAGACTATCATACATTGGCTTCATTTAAAATAAATTAAACGTTTTTTTAATTGCTATTTCAACAGATTATCTGATAGTTTCTGAATTTTCGTTTCTCTTATAATACTAATTTGAATAATTTAGATTTAATTTTTATTTGTTAAATATCTATTTTTAATGTTTATTTTATGTCATAATCTTACTTTTTTTCTATTTTTTACTGAATATGTGGAAGAGAAGGTATTATTAATGTGGTATTAATACGGACTGTGAAAAGCAAGTACGGCTTACTGCCGTACCACACGTTTGTAAATAAATTTCTCTTGCACTACATTTTTACTCTAATAAAGTCTTACTACTAAACTATATTTAATATCTATAATCGACTATATAACACACATTTTTTTGTTAGTTGGATTGTAAATACCAGATTAACAGTGAATTATTCATCCCTAAATCCAACTTTTAAGGAAACAAAATCCTGCATGAACCGGGATTTGAACCCAAGTTTTTCAAAATCATCGCCTAGTGTTCATACCAGTAGATCCAACAGATAAAGAATATCAAACGTATTATGTATTATTTACTAACAAATGTGGAAGCATTGTTATAATTTGAAATCAAATAATCTCAAAAAATATATTAATCACTTTAAAATATACAGTACGTTTATAAAATAACAGAGGTTACTCACCCATATAGCGCACCACACCATGCGAGATCTGAAAAAACAGAAACAGAACGTCATTATAAAGAAACTACATTAATATTTGTACATATTATATAATGATATTAGAGAAATGTAATGTATCATACGAGGTACCGAGTATTAACAATTTTAACGTGTTATTAGTTATAATATTTACAAACTGTTCAATGTTAAGACGACACCACACAACCTCATATATATCCGATGTCTCAAACATTTTTCTGAGAATAGGTTGCGTCATGCTATTATTATTATTATTATTATTATTATTATTATTATTATTATTATTATGTTGACATTGACAGAGTAAGCATCACAAGATATCCAGTGACAAGCAAAATAAGATATGCATAAATTATGCATCCACTCATACAATTTAATTAACTCTAGAATTAATACTAGCATCAAATTCGCTTAAAATATAAAACATTTAAAGACTAATGTGGAAGGGCTCATGTGCCACTACATTTACTTAACGTAAAACGCTATATGCCGGAATGTCGATGGTTTGTGTCCCGATGTGGTCAGGAGTTTTAATCTGAAATTAATATTTTGGCAAACCATGATATTGGGTTACACTCAGCCTCTAACAGAAATTAATACCATACGCATGTTCTGGGCGAACAGAATTCAACTTAGAGACGCACATCCTCTTTATATATTATAAGAAGGCCTTTGATAAAGTGTATAGACGAAAATTATGGAACAAATTAAGTGAAAAAGGAATAGCAGTAATTAATAAAATGTATGAGAAAACAAAACAAAAATAAAAATAAATCAAATGGAACCAATACATATTACAGGGAGTTAGATAAGGTTATCCACTATCAACCACTTTTATTAGCATTTATTTTGACGACATGATAAGATCTTGGAAGCAAATGACGACTGGGGGAATTGACTTAGGAACTATAGTAATAACAACAGTAACCTTTGCAGATGACCACATTTTAATAGCAAAAAAGAGGTCGAACTACAAATAATACTATATAAACCAAATGAAATATAAAAAATACAACATGGAAATATCAGAAAAATAAAAAACAATGGCCTTCAAGGGTGCTCATCCAGTTCGTACAAAGATAATATTAGAAAATAAACCAATAGAACAAGTGGTAAGATTTAACATCCTCGGTTGCGAAATATCATACACAGCGGAAAGAGATATAAATAAAAAACTAAATAAGTTTAATTATGTAACAGGAACACTAAAAATAACTTTGAAAATAAAGCCAGGAATGACTGTATAATGAAATTATACAAGACAATGGCAGTGCCTCTTATTACGTATGGATCCGAAACATGGACAATGACAACACAAAAATCTGCCAGAATACAAGCTGCTCAAATGCAATTCTTCAGACCAATAGCAGGATACCAAAGAACAGACAAAAACATAACACAGAAATAAGACTACAACTAAAAGTAGAGGAATTAAACACAATACTAGCGAATACAGAACAAACTGGAAAGAACACTTCGCAAGGATGACTGAGAATAGAACACCAAAAGCAGCATACGCTATTCACCAAGAGGAAAAAGAAGTTTGGGAAGATGGAAACAACAGAAATTTGAAACCGGAACAGGCTAGTAATAAACCTAAACCATGATAAAGAAGAAGAAGGCGCATGTTGTGGGCATAAAAGGCAGCTGTAAATGCAGGAATAACAACTCAACTATCATCTTGTGCCGATAGTTTAGAAATAACCTAGTACCACACCAGTGATATCTTTAGGCCTATAATAGAAGCAATTTTTCTTTTTTTTACACGCTTTATATTAGCTTGACCTGTACCGTCCGTCCGTCCGTCCGTCTGTCCGTCTGTCCGTCTGTCCGTCTGTCCGTCTGTCCGTCTGTCCGTCTGTCCGTCTGTCCGTCTGTCCGTCTGTCCGTCTGTCCGTCTGTCCGTCTGTCCGTCTGTCCGTCTGTCCGTCTGTCCGTCTGTCCGTCTGTCCGTCTGTCCGTCTGTCCGTCTGTCCGTCTGTCCGTCTGTCCGTCCGTCCGTCCGTCCGTCCGTCCGTCCGTCTGTCCGTCTGTCTGTCTGTCTGTCTGTCTGTCTGTCTCTCTGTCTCTCTGTCTCTCTGTCTGTCTGTCTGTCTGTCTGTCTGTCTGTCTGTCTGTCTGTCTCTCTGTCTCTCTGTCTCTCTGTCTGTCTGTCTGTCTGTCTGTCTGTCTGTCTGTCTGTCTGCCTATCTGTCTATCTATCTATCTATCTATCTACCTATCTATCTATCTATCTATCTACCTATCTACCTACCTACCTACCTACCTACCTACCTACCTACCTACCTATCTATCTATATATCTACCTATCTGCATATCTATCTATCTATCTATCTATCTATCTATCTATTTAACGGAAACTTTCAACGCGATTTTCACCCACTTAAAATCTTTGGATCGACTTGAAACTTTATATACTTGTAGAGGACCCGTGACAATACAATAATTTCATATTTATTTTCTAAAATCCTGGCCATAATCATCAGAAAATAAAAAAAGTGTTTTTGTATCAATGTAACGGAATCTTTCAATGCGATTTTCACCCACTTAAAATCATTGGATCGACTTGAAACGTTGTATACTTGTAAAGGACCAAAGACAATACAATAATTTCATAATTGTTTTCTAAAATCCTGACCAGAATCGTCAGAAAAAAAAAGTGTCTGTGTAATTATGTAACGGAATCTTTCAACACGATTTTCACCCACTCAGAATCATTGGATCGACTTGAAACTTTGTATACTTGTAAAGGATCAATGACAATACAATACTTTCATAAATATTTCTAAAATCCTGGCCAGAATCAGCAGAAAATCAAAATAATAAAAACCGGTATAATAGGTTGCGGACTTATCAACTTCTTACTCAATCGTTGTAAGAGCTCAGTTGGTAGAGCGGTGGACCGTAGTGGTATATAATTTCATTAATCCATAGGTCGCTGGTTCAAATCCGGCCCGGAGGATGGTTTTTTAGTAGAGTATTACTTTTAGCTCATACTACAATAGTATCGAATTTAAAGATATTTACATTTTTATCTTATTCTGTAAAATATTAAATCTAAAAAATAAATAACAATTTTAATAAATAATAGTTTAAAAAACTAAAACAACACACTTTATTAGAAAACCGAACTAAAAAATGAAAAAGATTTTAAATTCCAACACGCTTGGGATAAAATTAATGTGGGAAACAAAAAAATAATCTCCAACACATTTAGAATGAAACTAGTTATCGATAAAACATAATTTTACCATCAAAAGCGTGGGGTGTTTTTTATGATTTTTACATTTTTTCTTAGAGAGCTTACTTTTACCAATATTTGTTTATTATAAAATATATTAATTGATATAGAGCACCCCACGCATTTGATGGTAAAATTATTTTCTTTTTTTTTTGATAACTCTAATTTTATTCTACATGTGTTGGAGATCATTTTTTGTTGACCACTTTATTTTATTCCAAGCGTATTGGATATTAAAATTATTTAATGTCGAAGCAGAATATAAATGTATAGATAATTTGTAATTTATCTACGAACTTATGATATTAAAATAAGAAATGACACTATTATAGAGCTTTGATAAAAATTAAGTAAGTGTAAGTTTGAGAGAGGTTATTGAAAAATACCGAAAGAAGAAGACAAAGAGTAATGAGATGTTCTATCTAAGAATATTGTTGTTCAATTATATTATACTAGCTAATTCTTGACGTGCGCTGCTACGCCTAAATAAATCAAAATTAATGTGCTTTTATGTTTAGTTGAATACGTGAAAGGAAAATTAATTATAAATTTATATTCTTAGATACCCCGTGCTGTTTACCCGGCGTGCCCGCGAATCAACTTACCCCGATCATCTTGACATAAATGAGCTGAAATACAAAAGTTAATGTACTTTATGTTTAGTTAAATTTAAATAGGTATAAGGAAAAATGTATATCGTAATTATTTTTAGATATACCGTGCTGTTTACCCGACGTTGTCCGGGAAATCTACTCATTCCGATCTTCTTGGCATAAATGAGCTGAAAGCTGATGTAAATTAATGTACTTCTTATTATTAGTGGAACAAGTAAAATGAAAAATAATTATAAGTGTATATCGTAATTATTTTACGATTCCCCGTGCTGATTAACCGGTGTTGCCCGGGAATCTACTTATCTCGATCTTCTTGGCATAAATGAGCTAAAAGACAAAAATCGTTATTGTGAGTTATCCGTAAAATAATACCTGCCATGTGCTTCGATGCTTGCACAGGAATCTACCAACTTGTCTCGATATTCTTGGCATCAATGAAAGACAAAAATGGTTATTGTGAGTTATCCATAAGAGATAAACATATGCTGTCGCGGACGTTTTTGTAGAGATTGTTGAGGTATTCACTTCTGCGTACATCAATTTTGTGTAATTATTATGGTTTAGGCAGCGTAAGCCATTTGAGCGTCCAAAGAGCTACTTATTTCACGTTTTCCACTACAACGGACGATTTTTCAGGGTGTAGGAACTGAGTATCACAAAACTCCTATAGTATATGTTCATCCCGGGAACTTCCTGAACATTTTTCAAAAAGCCCTATCACAATCTGCTCAACGGTATGGCCGTGCATAAAGTACGAACAAACATAGAAACAAACAAACAAACAAACAAACATTTATTTGTATGTATTAGATAAACTCAATTTAACATAGGAAAAATTAATAACATTAGGCCTACATAAAGCGTAAGATATTTATTTGAAACTTGTACTAAATATCTGTAGGCCATTAAATTTTTAGTAATTGTTTTCTTTCTGAAATTACCTTATATACATACACAATCTTCACAATTGATGTTCTTCACGTAAAATATAAGCAAATAAATGAGATAAGAAAACGTCGCATATTACTCTTCAACAAAATCTTGTCCCTCTGAGATGAACACTGATTAGAGCAAAGTTTGACAGGAAGGTGTTAATATAATGGTAAGCGTTCGATCCATATTAAAAAAATCAATGATCCTGTGATTGTAGTTTTATTTATCAGTTTTATCAGCATTTGCACAAAATTTGATCTTAGAAATCTTTTGTTATTTTCTGACAAGATACAAAATAAATAAAATTAAAACTATCACCAAATTATAAAACCCTAATCTGATGAAATATTCAATACGCTACTTTAAATTAAAGAATATAGCTTATAGGGAAAAAAATGTTTAATCAAATAGCTTTTTTACACTATGCAACGTGAGAAACGTAGTGACATGTGATGTGTTAAAAGCAGAGTAAGTAAAAATGACATAGAAACCAATATGTTTGAATGGGAATGGAAAGAAAGAGATTGGAATGTCATGGACATGTTATTAGAATACCGGAAGAACGATTACCAAAGATATTCGTAATGAACATAAGCCCGGGAAGAGATCAGGAGTAAGACTTAGAACTAGATGGATAGAGCTGATTAAGGATTACAATGGACATCTATCTATATACTACGGCGCGGCATAACAGTTGGGAACCCCTTCGTTAGGAATTACTACGCCAAGTTAATTTAGTTACGCCAATTTTCCTAGAGATGTCATGAATGGTATGCGGTCAATGAGACATCTAGTTATTACTAGGGTGAGTGAGACTTTTTCATTGAGGCTTACGGTTCTTTTAGAGGCATGAAAATCTTCAGACTCGGGACCCACAACTTAAAGTTTCTACCGGAGGACCTGCTCCTTGGATTTTTCCATCCTAAAAAATATATCGATCCCTGCCGGGTTCGAACCCATGACCGTCGGGACCAGATGTAAGGAACATGGCCACTTTGGCCATCGCGCCAGACTGATATTGGAGACAGAGAACAGAAATAGAGATACGGAGTATACAAATAAAACACCACAGGATAGAGAAAACTGGAGAACTATTTGTTGGTCTCTATGTGATTAGAAATGTCTTACAGAAGGGGGAAGGGAAAATTAAGAAGAGAATCATATAGCTGTATGAATATTTATTACATAAATAATATAGCATACCTATATTCTTATATACCGTAGTTATTAACACAATATTTTCCTCTTGCTCGCTCATGGGGCTTAACAGTTCTTGGCTAGTTCCGGCTAGTAAGCCGGATGATATCTTCAAATCCACATAATTACATCACTCGGAGAAGTAGACGATTATCTACCCAATATAGAGTGAAGATGTGGGGTTTCACAATTTATTACTGTAGTTGGTGTTGTCCCGCGCCGTATTAAGAAAAGATGCCTTGGCACAAAACATTGGGACTTCGGATCTCCATGAGGGGAGACATGTTCTAATGGAATTTCGAATTTCGATAAATATAGGATCGGTGCCCATCCAGCATCGTGAGGAATTTGGGTAGCTACATTAAGTGGCGTTTCCAGGTTGACAGAATCAGCTATAACAGCTGGGGGATCTGTCATGCTTACCACATATCACCTCCACAAAGGTAGTATGATCGTCTACATCTGTGATTAACACATGTGTATGTGAGGCTAGCAGCCGGCTGGTAGGACGAGGGCCTTCTAGGCCTGTCGCACCATGGAGTAAGCTAGTATTAGTTGTTATTTTCAACCTGAAGCCGCTATTAAACGTAGCTACGCAAATTCCTTAAGACACTCGATGGCACTGCCACATATATTGGATGAAATTGCAAGAGAAAATTTGATTTTAATTGACATTTGAACCAAACAGCATATATATAAATCACATTGCTTTCGACTGATATTTGGTCACGGTACGGAATGCACAATAATTACTGAATTTTAATAATAGAAATTAATGGAGATCGGTTAATTAAATTTTCATTAAAATTGAGAAAATATCCGAGGAAGTTATGGGAATATTAAACACGCAAAGTTATATTAGTTCAAAAAATTAATTATATTTTAATGAACAGTGTTTTTATCCCATGATGTGCTGCATTATTACTACAGAATACATTAATTAGACCAATTGCTGCAAAATGTGTATTTTGTATAAAAGAGCAAGCCGTGAATAAAATCAGCATCTGTGTAAATAGTAAATTGCAGGTTTGTGAAGAGGAGAAAGTATAGAGCCATAATTATAGAAAATGGAATTTTGCGAAAATCAACCACTGTTTTTTCAGATATAAGGAAAGATAATAATGAATACAAATAGCTTTTCCCCTGTTATGTATACAGGCTTTATGATGTATTTTAATGTTGAACACATGATTTTTTTGTAGGCATAGTATTGCTTATTCTGCATAAAATTAAAATAATACATTTTAAAATTGGAATCTGTATATATTTAACCCACACTATTTTACTTTCCGTTGTGATGCAAGCATATTCCGTCATCACAAATTTTAATTTAAAATATCTCTGTTTTCTCTCGTGTTTTGTTTTATTTCACAAGGGTAAAGGAAGGTAAATTTTTGCTAATTAATGAGGAGATACGTATATCCACTTTAGCTATGTTGGAAATCCATAATGCACGTTATATATAAAAAAGAACACGTATTTTTATGGTCTGGCAAGCGACTTAAGTAAACAGATGAATAATGTATTAGACTTCTGAACGCGGCCACACACACACACAAAGAACAGTCCTAACCGTAATATATGGGCATAATTTCATTTTGCAACGCCAAGAGTGACATAAGTTACACAACCCTAGTGCCTTATTCCAAAACATTTTGAACTTTTGTTTTCACTAAACTGCTTTATTCTACTCTGCGGTCTCGTGGTAGCGTCACTGCTTTGTACGTAGCGGGCACGGGTTTGATCCTCGGTCGAGACAAGTTTCGACGGCAATTTTTTTTCGGGGATTTTCCACACCTGTAAGATGTCAGGAAACGTTAAGGTCCAAATGGTCCCCGAAGATAATCTAACTATCATTATCACTTAAAAATATTATTAATCACCGTTGTGCTTGACGTTAAATATTTTAGACGATAAAAATATAACTGTGATGGCAGTCCTCCATAACAAATTAAATATTATTTAAAATGGCACTAGTTCCGAAAAACCTAGCTGATTATTTTAAACTGTTTTTAATTTGTTGAGGTCGACTGCCATCACATGTACAATTTCTATTGTTTTAAATATCATTATCGTAATCTTAATATTTTTTCTTAATGTTGTGTTGTCTCGGAGGAGGCCCCGATACTGAGCTGATTACTCATTCGGGTAGGGCCTCCATGTCCATGTGCGGTCAAAAAAATATGAATGTGATCGATAGTTTCAGATACCTCTCCCGACTGGCCCGGGTGGCGTGTGACATATAAATAAGTACAACTATGGTGAGAGGTTAAACTGAATTATTGGAATGGAGAGTAATTATTTTAAATCAATATTGTAAAATCGTTTTATTAATTTCAAAGATTGTTCTTTTCATTTTGCAATTATTATATTCATCGCCCATTATGACCATTATATTATTTTCATATTACAGCATATTGTTAACATTCTGTGATGTCCTGACGAAGTGGAAGAAACGTCCTTACAATTCTACTTGTGACGTCCGTAATGCCGGGTCGAGGGACGAGATTACATGTAGCCCTTATTATTGAATTGGGATATATACGGTTACCTCTCGTACCATCAAAGAAGATGATGTAACAAAATGGATAACATTAGTATAGAAAACTGGTGGAATTAAGTTTTTGCAGGAGAAAATGGGAGAAACCCTGATAGAAACCTGCCCTGACTCCGATTCATCCACTACGAACTCAACGTGGAATTACATAGACGCGAACTTGGGACACGGTTGTGGAGAGCGAGTGACTAATAATTTGCGCCATGGAGCCGTCTAATATGAATGGGCTAATTTTACAAATACCATTATTATTATTATTATTATCATTATTATTATCATTATCAACGTTAACATTATCATTATCATTATTATTATTATTACTGTTACTATTATTACTACTACTATTAATATTATTATTATTATTATTATTATTATTATTATTATTATTATTATATTCACAAAATGCATGCTACTATGAATTACAGGGACTTCCCAACTCTTGTCTTCCCAACTCCTTTCAAAATAAACGTTATATTGAAAATATATAAAACTCTTACTCTCCCATTTATACGGTATTATGTGGATATGAAACATGGATTTTTACTTAAAGGGAGGAAACGAGATTATGACAATTTGAGAATAAAGTTCTTAGCAAAATGTATGGATCACAGATGAACAGACAGATAAATGGAGAAGTCTATATAACAGAGAGCTATATGGTTTTTATAAGAAGCCAGATAAAATGAGAACAGTTACATATCGTAGACTAAAATGGGCAGGGCACGAATGGGGAATAAAAGAGGTGCATGAAAGCTTATTGTAGAAAAACCAGAGGGAAAACGCCCAGTTGGTAGACCAATAATGAGATCGGAGAATAACATTAATGACGATTTGAGGGAAGTAGTTTATAGAGGGGATGATACGAAAACATTAGTTCTCGATGGAGATGTATGAAAAGCTATATTGTATACACAATATAAGAACACGCTATCTTCATAAAGTGGTTTGCCAAAATGGTACCAAAATTGAAAACCGATCACACAACCCCATATACCCACCTAGTTCATAACACTAAGTACAAGTGATATTAGAAACAACAAATCTTCGATATTCAGACTTTTTTCTGAAGTTACAGAAATTTCCATACCCAATTTTGAATTGTGATTATGTTGTTCTGAGTTTTAATAGTGCCTTAAATATATTACTAGTGTACTAGTTATAAACATTTGTTTTATACGGATTCTGCATGATATTTTGTCTCTCTTTTGTGTTATTTCATAAATAAATGTAGAAATATAGCCTACACAAAATAACTTGTACGTATATTTTTAAGGACTAGGCTAGCTCAGACTGTATGATCTGATATTGTTATTCTGTCGGACTCGAATTAAAACCTGTATCCACCAACTGCAATGAGTTTTTATTTTTATTTTTTTTACTGGGCATAAAGGCAAATGGTGAGTTGTAATTGCATTGCCATGATTAAATTCATCTGTATAATTAAGATCAATTCCATATGTGACTGACTGACATTTCCAATACACTTTTACAGCAAAATAGTTGCATAAATATTACAATTGATTGAAATTAGGGGTGTTATCTACGTGATATGATAGAGGAATAGCGTGTGGGTAAGACTGTACTTAAATATACAACTATTGAAGAAAAACAGTGCTACTTATTATCAATCAAAGTATGTGTGACTGACTGACATAAATGTCAACTCATCATGCAGCTTAACATGTACATCTACATCATTCTCTGAAGTGTGATTCCTAATTTAATCTTCCAAAATACCGTTTGGAGGACACATTTCAAGTTACATTCTCAATAAAAACGAAACAAAAATCACAATTAAGACCAGAGTTATAACCTAATATGTGATGTGTGACTGACTGACTACATTCTTTGACAGGCTGATATATCTGAATTTTATTAAGACTTTAATATTGTGGAGCTGCAAATATTATACAAATATTACAAAATAATATGAAATTATAATAGATAAGTCCACCGCTGTGGTCTCGAGTAAGCGTGCTGCCTTGTCACGCAGCGGGCCCGGGTTCGATCCCCAGTCGGGACAGTTTTTCTGGGTGAGATTTTTATCGGGGTTTTCCCTTACCTGTAAGACAAACGTCAGGAAAACTTTAAGTCCCAAACGGTCCCCGAAACCATATGGCCATCATCATCCTTATCATCATCATCCTTCACCGGTGTGGAAAGCAACGGGAAGCTACCACATCTACAGTTCCCTAGTAAATCTGCAAGCATAGCATGAAAATGCTATGATTGCAGTGAAAGACCTGCCCTGGGGCAGAATTACTATGGATGGATAATAGATAAAAAGCAATAATATGAAGATGAATAAAGAACTTCACTCTTTTTTCATATACAGGAAAGGTACAATTTGATAGGCTGTAAAATGATTAAACAAATAGTGTAATTTATTTAATTTGGTATCATTTTAAATTTCACAAAATAAAGAAAATATTAACTTGTTATCAACAAAGGACCTTCTCTATAGATAATACGCCTAATATGAGTATTATTTTAGTATATCCATATTAACTGATTAAAATTTATCTGAAGCTGTTAATAGATTGAACCATTGAAATAAATAAAAATGCCGATATGGAATTTGCAGTGTTCGTTCCAGAACACTAAAATTAACTTTCACGCACCTCAACTTTAAAGACAAAACAATTAACGAAAATGTTCATTATACAAATTATTATTTTTTTTATTTAAATGTGGAAAATTCTGTTATAATTCTTTCAAAGCAACTGATTACAAATTATATTGCTGACATGATTTCTATTTTTAAACTAAACAATTGAAATAAATCTCTTACACTGCGCGAAATCGTACTTTATGACTGACTGGTCCCACCTGGCGCACATAGTGCAACGTTGTCATACGTATTTTCACACTGTTGGTTTCCAATAACGCTACGCCCAATAATAATTCTTTTTACACTACCGTTTATACATACTTAATCACATATACGCCATGCCAATTGTATTTTTATACAAGTAATTTCATATGATTTAAAACTGTTCTTGCAATCAACATGCATGATTCTGTTTCACAAAGTGAATTCTAAGCACAATAATGGAACTGTGGCAACATCGCACTGTGGATCCCCGTTAATACGACACACATGGTATGTCAAATGTCAAACTAATGCGAGAACCTTTGAAGTTCAAGGACTCCCATACACACATTTAAGACGTAAGATCTGCACACTTGTTTTTAATTCCAGTACACAATACTCAAGTGACATATTGAAAAATCGCATAATGAGGAATTATTTAAATAAAAAATATGATTTTCTTTTTTACACGATACTTGTGAATTTTTAAATTACGGTACAGCACAATAACATATATATTGAAGAATCGCATTATGAGGAATTATTTAAATGCCATTCATAAAAATATAATTTTCTTTCACACACGAAAATTGTGAATTTTTCGCACTGAGTGCTCATTTGAAATTTGTGCATATTCTATAACATACGGCTCAACACTTTCACATGGTGAACTCCATGAGTTGCCAGAATAGCTGCGAGATATAGAAACCGCTTTTCTAAAAATCTGTGTAGCAAGCAACTGAGTGCACCGTGCGTAGTAGCAATATAAATAAAAATAATCCAGTCACGGGATTCTAGCGGAAACCTAATTACTTTACAAGACAATGTAGTTAATACTTTTTTGTTAGTTATTCACCGATAACGTACAATCCCAGAGGAAATTTGAATTTATCGTTTATCGTATTGTATACAATAATTGTTGTATGTTTTATGTTACTGACTCTAGCTTACCCTTAATAATTATAGGGCGCATTTTAATTATCTAGAATATTATAATACAATTATTAGTATTACATTTACGATCAGGAAGGACCGAAATATGGTACAACAAAAGAGTCAGTGAAACAAAACAAATTTATATAGTGAAATCGTAAAAAAAAATTCCGTTTAATTTTGCATGTGTTTCCAGGTTTTGGAATATGTCATGTTGTACTATTAATTTTAGAATCAAAATAATCCGTATTTGAAACATTAACTTCTAGAATCAGGAAATTTCATCTGTAAACAAGCACATCTCATCGAAAAAAATTACTCCTGCGCCAATTAAAAAAATTATCACATCGGTATGATATTTTCATGGAATTACTATACATTTAAATCCTTCCGCTGACTGCCGTTTAGCTCAAATTGTCACATAAGAAAGGCCAGTAATTATTTTATGAAACAGCTGAGCCGAACAGTCTACCAAATTTCCTAAACCATGTTTATGTTAATACACAGCGGAGTCCAGAAAGCAACTGACTGCGTAATGCGTATTAGCAATATAAATGAGGGGACAAATAGTCAGTCAGCAGTCAGTCAGTCAGTCAGTCAGTCAGTCAGTCAGTCACGGGACTCCAGAGGGAAAAATAATGACTTTACATGAAAATGTCATGAATACTTTTTGTTAGTTGTGTTCCTATAACGTACAATCCAAGAGGAAATTTTAATCCGTCAATTATTATGTTGTATACGGTAGTTTTTATCCGTTTTCTGTGACTGACTGACTGAACATAACAGTTAACAACTATAGGGCACATTTAAGGTATACAGAATATTAGAATTCAATTAATATTGTTTCGTTTACGACCACGGAGGACGAAAGCATGGTTTAAAAACAGATTTTGTGAAATAAAACGAATTCATACGATCATTAAACAAGCAATTGGTGAAATTTTGCGTATTTTTTCAGGTTTGGAATATGACAAGTTCTACCGCTATTATTAGATTAAAATAATGCACATTTGAAACAATTTCTTATAGAGTTATAAAATTTGATATTTACAGATATATATTACATCAACAAAATTATTCCTGCGTCAGTTTCAAAATTTTCACCTCGGTATGACATTTTCATGGAATCGCTCTTAATTTAAATTAATATAAGTTACATGTAGAGAAGACACAAAATAATATGCCTTCTGATATAACCCAAATATAATATATACTAAAATGAACAAGTTTTTCAAGCACCAAAATAAAACCAATAAACTACAATTAGCGCAGAATATATATGAAGATTACAAAGGAAAAAATCAAAGTCTCATATTTCTCATTCTGAGTAAATTTGAAACAAAAATTAAAAAAGCTCTTACAATAAAAGTATTATGGACATGAAATTGCATCTAACACTGTTTTTATAACAAGTTATTATTATATTGTGTCGTCCTGTGAAGATTAGTTTACAATGAAAACAACAATGGAAACACTGTCAGCACATTTCTGTATCAAAGAACAATCAAGTTCCACAACACTTTCTCTTTTAAATTGCAGAATTGGGAATAGCAATGAGCAACTACAGTCAAGAAAACACGCGTAGAAAAACGTGCTACTATTTCAGTTCAAATACACCAGAAATATTACGTTTCATACTTTAAATTTGAGAAAAAGTCTTGGGCTGTATGGGAGCAGAATGTTTTCAGTTATTGTAAGTCGTTATGTTTTTGTGTTGGTACTGGGATGGCCATCTTGTACAAATTAACACGATTTGTTCCTTTTCAGTAATTAAAATTCAGGTTTACAAACATTTATAACGAAAATCACGTATACTCTATAAGATTTCTTATTTATAACTGTGGGACTATGAATGATTTTCCATTGCACTCTTTGTTTTGAAGCCAATTTTACGTGGACTACGAATGATATTTCTATGTATTGATATTTAAAATAGTAGTACTCTATGCCAGGAATCATAATGTACCCATAACTCAATTTTTGTGAAAGGTGTACTTTGATTGTTTTTCCTTTGTAGTCTTCATACTTAATCTTCCCAAAACAATTTTCGTGTATAGATAAGATAAAACGTTCTCCCTGTGCATACAGGTTTTTAATGTACGTTTATATATATATATCTGTAAGTGTGTATGTCACTGTGAGTGTTTGTACTAAACGACTGAACCGATTTTGATGATTTTTTTTGTGTGTTTGAATGCGTCCCTGGATGGTTTATTTTCGCAACTGGACTCTCTAGAAACAGGAGGTGTAGGAGTTCATCTGAAGTGAACATTTAAATATGGCCACTATTTTCGATGTTTCACGACGAAGCTCAATATATCCTATCAACATAAACGGAGGTAGGTATTACCTTAAAATGAGATATTTCCGAAAATTAAAAGTGGAGGATTACCTGAAATATGAAATTAAAAACTGCCTATACGACTGGACTAATTTTAATGAAATTAGTTTGTGTGTTTGAGTGGGTCACTGGATAGTTTAGATCCATAATTGGTCCCCACTGAAGAGAAAATTTAAAAATCGTTCTAGCGGTCACAATTTTCGATGTTTCACAACGAAACTCAGTGTATCCTATTAAAATAAGCGAGGTACGTATTAACCAAAAATGAGCGAAATCCGACAATTAAAAGTGGTGGTTTACCAGAAATCTGAAATTAAAAACTGACTAGGAACTGCCATTTTGGTTCGTGTTAGCGTATACCACACAATTTAATTAATCTTTAATATTTAATTTATTTAGGTGTAGCAACGCACGTCGGGTATTAGCTAGTATAGTGTCCACCGCTGTGGTCTCGAGGTAGCGTGCTGCTTTGTCACGCAGCGGGCCCGGGCTCGATTCCCTGTCGGGACAGGCTCCTGGGCGAGGTTTTTTTCGGGATTTTCCTCATCTGTAAGACAAATGTCAGGAAACTTAGATCTCAACGGCCCCGAAATTATCGGGCCAATCTTCATCCTTATCCTATCAGAACTTCATCACAATCTTCACAGTGTGGAAAGCACGAGAAGAGACAAACAATATAATTTCCTATACAACGGCAAAGCATAACTGAAAATGCGATGATGGCACTTAAAACCTGCCCTCAGGCAAAATAACTTTCGATGATATATATTAAAAATAATAATAATATATAATAAATAATATAATAATAATAATAGCTTTAATTGTATCCTGCAAGTTAAGCCCTAAGGCCAGTCCTCCCACTCACATATGTTGTGTACTTGTTTATGCTCAGATAAGTTTGTAGTATTTAATCATAAAAATAAGATTTATAAATTTTATAAATATTTATTTGTTCAATACGTTATATATCATTATTTGGTGTTTATTTATTAAGGGTAGAATAACAATTTTTATTTAGTTGTACGGTATTGATATTTTTGTTTAAGGAAAACCAGCTGAGGTCCTGATTCCGAAACGAATTCCAGTAACACTTTTCATTATTCGAAACGTTCAATATTGGATTCCATATAATGTCTAATTTCACATAAATAAATAAATAGAAACCAATATCCTGCGTCTCTGTATTCTATTCAAAACAAAAAGGATTTTAAAAGGTAACTTTTGGGTAAATGTAAATTTAATTTATTTCTAATTATTTTTGAACCCAGAATTTACTAGGCCTATATAATTTTCAAGTTATTATCAGAATTCCAAGCGTAAATATAAATAATAGTTTTAAAAATAAAACAACACGCTTATGAAAACCGAACCAAAAATAAAATAACTTTAAATTCCACACCTGGATAAATTAAGTGGTCAACAAAATCATCTCCACACTATAGAATAAAACTAGAGTTATCCCAAAAAAAAATATGTTACCATCAAAAGCGTGGGTTCCCTAATATCAATAATATTTTTGATATAAACAGATATTGATAAAATAAAGTCTCTAAAAGAAATGTAAAATCTAAAAACACCTCACGCTTTGATGGTAAATAATTTTCTTTTTGTTGATAACTCTAGTTTTATTCTATATGTGTTGAGTGATTTTTGTGACCACTTTAATTTTATCCCAAGCTGTTGACATTAAATTAATGTTTCATTTTTTTAGTTGGTTTTCTAATAAAGCGTGTCGTTTTAGTTTCTTTTCTTTTTTTTTCTTTCATTTTTGTAGTCGCAGACGGACACATCACCCAATACGGCATCGGAAAAGAAGAGAAAAGTTTTGTAGTTTTTAAGTCAACTTTACAGATTCATGATGTTTCCGTTGAGGTTTATTAAAAATAATAAAAATTTAGAAGTCACCTGAAAGGGTCTCTCCTCAACGTAAATTAAAAAAAACTGTAGCGCTTCGGGACTTGTCCATCATCGGCAGGATCAACTGGTGTTTCACTGAAACTGGTGAGGGGGTTGCATGTATTGGGTTCGTTTTCGTTATCAGGCTGCGTTGTGAGCTGCTTCCATGATTTCCATCTCTTCGAGTACGTTTATCTTCGCTGGATTTTTTCTCGTGCATCACTGTTAGGGTGTTTTCATATGTACATGCGATGTCCTTCATGGATAAGTGTTTTGCATAGCTTGATTTACCTTCTGCGTGACAGTCCCGAAAATTTCTTTAATCTGATGTTACAACTCCTGTTTGTCCTTCCTATAATAAATTTGTTTCATTTGTACCATGTTCAACACAAAGGAGTTTATAAACTGACATGTAAGGACTGCAACAAATTTATATAGGAAGGACCAACGGAGTTTGAACATCAGATTCAAAAACATTTTCGAGACTCGTTCACCCAGAAGGTAAATCAGCTATGCAAAACACGTTATCCATGAAGGACATCGCATGTTAAATATTGAAAACACCCTAACAGTGATGCGCAAGAGAAAATAATCCAGCGAAGCATAAACGTACTCGAAGAGATGGAAATCATGAAAGCAGCTCACAACGACAGCCTGATAAACGAAAACGAACCCAAACTGGCAACCCCCTCTACCCGATCTTCAGTGAAACACCATTTTGAATCACTGCCGATGATGGAACAAGTCCCGAAAGCGCTACAGTTAAATGATAATTAAGTTGAGGAGACGGACCTTTCAGGTGAATATTCTATAATTTTAATATAATTTTTTAAAAGATTATTCATTTTTTATTTGTCAGTTGTAAATTTTAAAGAATAAGATAAAAATGTTAAAATAGCTTTAAATTCGATTCTATTAGTAGTATGAGCGAAAGTTATACTCTTCTAAAAAAACCCTCCCAGCCGAATTTGAACCAGCGACCTATCGATTGCTGAAATTATATACTACTAGAGTTCACCACTCTACCAACTGAGCTCTTACAACGATTGACTAAAAGCTAGACAAGTCCGCAACCTATTATACCAGTTTTCATTTTTTTGATTTTCTGATGATTCTGGCCTGGATTTTAGAAACAAAATATGAGATTATTTTATTGTCACGGGTCCTTTACAAGTATACAAAGTTTCAAGTCGATCCAATGATTTTAAGTGGGTGAAAATAGAGTTGAAATATTCCGATACACAGACAGATAGATATATACAGGTCAAGCTAATATAAAATAAAACGTGTAAAAATAGAGGTCGTATATCTAAAATATATGTTAAAATATTAATCACTGTATACTCTCAGTTTTGAATGTTGATCACTGCAATACCACATGTAACAAATAAATGACCACTATCAATCATTATAATTAATGCTAATTGAGAGAATGAAACGCAAATGTTAATTAACTGCTACTTCTTTTTTTGTAATGTGGTTTATATTTATTTAGCCTTAAAATTAAATGTGTACCAGTGCTGATTATATAAACGAAGTGTTTATATCCATATATTTTCTATTGAGTACCTATCCTGTTTGTTTACTTTAAAAGTTAATTAGTTTATCAAGATGTATGTATGTGTTATTGAGATTTACCTCTTTTTGTGACTGTTACGAACATTGCACTGTATTTTTTTCATTTATCAACATTTAATAATATAAGCTACCACTATAATGACACATGGTATGAGTAAAAAGTTTATAATAAGAAAATATGTATTTTATACATTGATCTTGCTTAATTTTTAAAGCGTTGCCTACTTACACTTTTTTATATAAATAAAAACATTTATTTATGTTTGTGGCGTACATCTGAAGAAGATACAGTGTATCGAAACAGTTGTCAAGAATATTGATTAAAATAAATATTTATGAAAATCAATAAAACTATTATTTAATAAATAATCAAAAATATATCTCATATATTTAGTTTAAAGCGACGATAGGTAAAAAAATTCAAAATAACATTACCACCTGCTGGAATAGTATTGAAAATAGCATTGTCACTGTACAAAAGTATATTAAGCGAAAATGTACATAGAATCTTACTTGAGAAACATTTAATAAATATGTAAAGAAAGCAAGTAACTCCAAATTACATTATTTACAATAAACAACTTCCAACATATATTGATTTTACGGAGATCGGAAAAATATTCCAAATAAAAAAATGACATGGTTAAGGAAACAAAAGGATGTTCAGAATCTACATAAATATATGTTTGTTATAAATAATGCAGACAGGCGAATGGGAATTTCTATATAATCGTTATGGGAAAGCAGATATAATAAGTTCATAAATGCTTGTATACTGCGATAGGCAGGGCATTTGGCATGAATGGGGAATGAAAGAGGAGCATGGAAACTAATTGTAGGTAAAACAGAAGAAAAGAGTCCTGTTAGTGTGCCAAGAATTAGATAGGAAAATGACAACGCTCATTTCAGGAAACAAATTATAGAGGAGATGATTGTAAAACATTAACTCGGATAGGGATGTATGGAGAGCTTAAGTCCGCGCGTTCGATATTGCCACTGAGTTATTTATGTATACTTAACATAATACGTTGGGTTTGAGACGTGAAAAGAATGTCACATGCTGGGAAAGAAAAAAAAAGGAAGATACGTAGATGAAGGATGTCTTGTGGTCAAGAAAGAAAACGAATTTCAAAAACGGGATTGGACGAATAAAGAGCTGAAGAATAAATTAAAATTAAAAGCACTGGAAGATACATATTGCATTGTAAAATCGGTTTAGTAGTAACAATATGGACAATTAGTGATTAGGTTTCTTTGGGAAACAGATATAAAACACCCCACAACGAATGAAATTAAATATATCCAATTTAAACTTTGCAATGAACAAAATCGTCAGTTCCTCTCTGGTTCTAAGAATTCAAAATAAATTGAATAACAACTGTTTTTTGCTGCAAACGTTTCAACCCATTTTTCAAGTATTCAGATTATTTCCAATCGAATAGCTGCCCAAAATAAGTTGTAACCATAATTTTCCCCCAAATTGAATTTTACCTGGAAAAGGTTGTTAATAAAGTGTGGGACCTCTCACCATATAATAATCTACTGTAAAAAAGTCACAGTCGTATAGTGGAGGCTATTAAATTGCAATATTAACCTTACTGTATGAATTGTCTCAGACAGTATCGTCTCAACCTCGTATTGGAGAAATCCCGATCTAAAAATCCAATCCGAACAACATGTTTGACATTTTCCCTCTGATTGTTCTCTGTCGTGAAGGCAAATGCTGAAATGATTATCATTACCACACCCTATTTCATCCTTAAATATATTTTAAAGTTTATATTTCAATGAGTTTTTTTCGAAACACTTAAGTATAGATAATAGTTACCAAGGGAGTTGGCTTAGGCAGTAGTGTGTGGGACCCGTATCCAGGAGGTCAAGATACCGATCAACGTGACTCAGATTACTTCCTGGCTTTTCTCAGTCGTCAAAAGGAAGACTGGGTTGGAATTTCATTTCACGATTCATTTTATCGTATTCAGCATTTCATATTATTACTAAAATACATAGCACGGTATGACTTTAGATTTTAAAACCTCTGTACGTAACGTAGTTGGTTAAGGCAATCCGCTACAAACCGGAAAGTCGGGAATTCGAGTCCCGCAAGGGTCGTATTTTTTTGAAAAATTGTCTGGAACCTTCTGGCGGCACCATGATCCTAGGTCGACTCAGTCTCTAGCAGAAATCAGTACCAGACGTTTGTTCTGATGGTAAAGACATGGCTGATATTTAGTGTCGATTGTCTAGAAATGTGGGAGTCTTAACTTGCTACTACTCCAAGCCTCATAAACAGAGAGCGGAATCTCTTCCACAATGTCGATGGCTTACTTGTATTGTTATAGACTATATTATTGGAATGCGCACGAGAGATTAGATTGGGTTGTATCATATAGTTGCATACTATAAAGGGAGCTCTGTCATGACAGACGCAGTAAATGTTTTATTTAGCACTATATATATATATATATATATATATATATATATATATATATATATATTTTAGTAGTAGTACTAGGACTTTATTAGACAAAAAGTAAGATATTTACAATATTATTTACAAATATGGGTCGCACGGGCAGTAAGCCGTACGTGCTGTTGACAGTCCGTTACAATAAAGTAATAATTGGTACTAGTGTAAAGAAAAATAAACAAAAACAGCAATAACATTACAATTACATAAAGAAAACACAATAATATTACAATTAAGTAATAACACAATAGCAATAATATTGTATATATAAAGAAGTACCAGATCTTACGTGTAGCGAAATGCCACCCAAAACGAAAACAAATGTGCATGCGATAGGGTAATCTTTGTATGAAAACATATTATTACATATTACGTAATGCATACCTAAGTATACTTTATTAAATGAATGGAATTTATTGCCTTTTTTTTAAAGAAAGAAGATACATATGTATTTACATAGAGCACGGTCCTGCTTGGGCGTACGTGCATTATTCTTCCATGAACAAAAACAAAAGTAATCATAATACATAAACTAATCCCAACATGGCTACACACGTGTATCAGAACAATGAATACGTATAAATAAAATCTATGCCATATATATATATATATATATATATACATATACATATTAATGCACATCTACACTCGTCCATGAAAAGACCATGTGTGTAGATATAAAAAATACCATTCTGTTTATTAATAATTTTAAAAAGTTCTATAAAACAAATTAGGAAAAAATAAAGAGAGAGAGAGAGAAAACACACACACATATACATACATACATCCCCATACACATACAAACGCGGGCGCTCATACCCCCCCTCCCGTTCCTGCAGACATCAAATGCAATGTCAGGCTATTGAACTTATCAAGACTACTTATTACATAATATAATTGAAAATCGAAAACAAAGACCATATTGATATTCTTATTATTGATAATACATGTATCCTTATTTATCTCCAATTTTACTACACCTCATCTTCGTTACTGTACCCAAAAATTTGCACTTTTTCACTTCACTCTCGATCCATCCTAAAAGATCCCAGCACTCCACTCTCCCACGATCTGACCTGAGAAATCTCTCCGGCAACAATTGTAATCTAAATTGCTCTGTCTCTTTACAGAATGCCAGTTTTCACGGTCATCATCATAGACGGCACAGTTTAATGCCTTCTTCACTTGTTAAGTTATGGGCTATCCATCCCCCAAATGAAATAATGAAATAGCACTTCTGTCATCCCCATCCAAAAAGTCAATATACTTCTCCCTTCTCCATCAATGTTTAAGTTCCAACTGCAGGGTGAGCGATATTTTCTGGCTACACTAGGTTTCTATATACAGTATGTCTACAGTGGAGTAAATTGGTATAAAGCCACTAACTTTTAGTAGTAAAACAACCTGATATATTTATGAAAATACCGTATGTGTGACATATTTTACATATAATTATCTTGGACATAATTTTATACAGGTCTCCACATTTTGTATTTATTATATATGTAAATAATACGTAAAATCTAAGAAAACGCTGTCCTAGGAGTGGAAATCGGTATAAAGCTTCTGGCTTCTACAGAGACATAAATGTAAACAAAACACTGCAATTACATGGGACGTCGTGTCTGTGAGCATCGTTCATCAGTTACAAGTCAGTAGTACGTACAATGCCACGTGGAAAGCCTCTATCAAATGAAGAGAAGTCAAGAGTTAGTACCTTCAAGGAGATGGGCCTTTCCAATTGACAAATACCTATGAAATTTGGGCTTCAAAATGTGTCATTGATAATTGTGTCAAAATTGGCTCACAATATGGAAAAGGGGGAAATATGGACGGACAAGTTAATTGTCTGAGCGCACTAAACGTCTAATTTTACGTAAAGCAAAAGGTAAGAGTCTGTTTACTTCTCAAATCCAGGCTGATTTGAAGTTGCCAGTAACAGCCAGACGAGTAAGACAAATTCTGTCAGAAGACAAGAATCTAAAGTTAAAAAAAACTCTGAACGATGCACATAAGAACGTTAGAATGGCTTTTGCTGAAGAACACATGTCCTGGATCTCAGAATGGAATAAAGTAATGTTCAGTGATGAGAAGAAGTTTAATCTGGACGGGCCTGATGACCTTCAGTATTACTGGCACGACCTCCGTACTGAAGAGCAAGTTAGAATGAGTAGAAACTTCGGTGGTGGAGGCGTTATGATTTGGGCATCATTCTGCTTTAAAGGAAGATCAAAAATAGCATGGATACGAATCAAGATGAATTCTGAGTCCTACACTGCGGAGCTTCTGGAGTCCTAATTGATACGAATGTATAAGGAATTTGGCGAAGATCTAATTTTTCAGCCAGATAACGCTTCCATTCACGTGTCTGCCAAATCAAAGGAGTGGTTCAGGAAGAAAAAAATACCACTTTTGACGTGGCCAGTCAGAAGTCCTGATTTAAACCCGATTGAGAACTTATGGAGGATCTTGGCAAGGCTGTGTATCGCAATGGACGGCAGTTTGGGACAGTGACTGAGCAGAAAAATGTTATTCATGAAGAGTGGGCTTCAATCTCAGTGGAAGAAATAAACACCCTCATCAAATCAATGACAAAGAGAATCTTCCAAGTAATTAACAACAATGGAGGTTCGACTAATTTTTAGAACTTTGTTGTAAACTTTGCGCTCAGTCTTTTTGGTTTAATCTGTGAAATACACAAAGTGCCTTTATACTAATTTCCACCCATATGTGAGAGTGGTTTCAGTTTTCATGTATTTTTTTGGACGGAAATGGATAATTAATTTTGACATTATTTGTATGTGTTTTATACTCAATCCCCTCCTAAGTTAATATAGAAAATGCCAAGGAAAGAGTAAATAAACTTGTGTTAACACTTTTACAAGTACCTTTATACCAATTTCCTCCACTGCATATCAATTAATCTCTTCTTAACTTTCCTCCAAACATTTCTATTATTCCCTGTATTCCTCTCCCATATGCCCTATCCTCGCCCTATGCCCTTCAATCCCCTTTCTACACCGATTATCCAACCCCCCGAAACACACTGCCTTCTCTGTTCCTTGTAACACTGTGCTCTGAGTGATTCCTGATTCCCGTTTATTATGTCTAACCAATACTTATTGCCCCTTATTGTGTCCGAAAATGTACCGAATTATTTCAGTATGCCACAGTTTGCAGTCCACGTTGCTAATCTCAACGCTCTCTTAAGAAACATAGCTTGAATTTTATCTAGTGTTCCCGTTCGTTCCCAACCCTATAATTCTGAGCCATACAGCATGGTCGCTCTCACAGTCGAAGAATAAACATGTTGTAGTGTACGCATCGGTGTGTTTCGCAATTTTGACATATTAGTATGTATTTCTCTTGTCCGGCTCTTAGTCCTCATTGTTTCATTCTCGTTGTAGCTCGTCCATTTTCCATTCATTGTCAAAGTCATCCCCGAGTAGACAATTTTTTTAACGTGAATACAAAATTTTTAACATTTTCTAAATTATCGCCACGTATGTCCACTTTCCCTCCCGCTGTATACCGACCCGTTTTTAAAAGTCAGGATTTAGTTTTGTTAGCGTTAACAGTAAGTCCCCAAGTTGTACAGTATGTCGATAGTAAATCGAAACTCTTCAGCATGTCATCTACTTTCGTGGAACAAAGGCATATGTCGTTCGCGTACATTAGATCAGGAATACTTAGTCCATCCATCATTGGAGCATCGATTCCCTCTACTCCCAGCATCAAAGCTACATCGTCTATAAATACGTTAAATAGATCACTCCAGTACAGTCAATACCAGTGTAAGTAATCGGTATTGTGAAGCAAATTCCTATCTCTACTCATAAGTCTGTAGTGGGGTCACATTGCTTAAATAAAGTAAAACAATAGCAAACAAAGCACATATCTTCATCTAACAACAGACATAGCGCATAACTATATTAATTAAACAAATATAAATTTTTAAAATTCGAATGAGATAAAAAATATGAAACATAGCACATAACTACATCTAACAACAGATATAGCAATACAACTATACTGAGTATTTAACTCGTGCCCCATATGGGAGTCAATGAGCATTCACATTTCAATGATTTTTTATTTACGATCAATCACAGTCGTTTTTCATCTCGATTTTATCAGTTCAATTTTAACGCTTTAAAATCAAGCTCCATGTTTTTAACATTCTGGATAGGTCACAGCATTATTTTACAGTGAACTTCCTGTGGCGGTCAGATTGTATTATAGTGCACGAAAGTGGCCAAAAAGTGCTTGCAGGATATAATATAAAAACATTTGTAGCAATTGATTATACCAAAATAAACACTGTTTGCACTTTCTTAACGTATTATTTCCCGGGTTATTACGTTCCATAAAAATTTAATTGACATATTTACATCATAGGACATCAGAAATTAATTAATATACAGTTTGATGTATTTTATGTTTTCTCCATTAGGGTGCCTTCTTACAATATTGCGATCCTTTGGCAATAAATAATATGATCTGGTTGCAGTGATGAACGCGTGAAATATAATGTTTCCATTTGTTTTCAAACATCGCCTTTTATATCAAATATTTTTAGGGATAATTAATCAATGGCGACAGTATAAAATTTTAAAACATTTTTATTTAAATATTTTAATAACTGTATTTAAGTAATTATTTGTGAGTAAACAGCTTAATTATATTCGTTAAATAGTCCTAACAAATGCCAGTCTTGATTTTCAAATTCTCTAGATAAATTAATAATAATAATAATAATAATAATAATAATAATAATAATAATAGCTTTATTTAACCTGGCAGAGTTAAGGCCTTAAGGCCTTGTCTACCACTCACTTCGTGAGTAGCGAATTTATCGATAACTTGGAAAACACTCGTGGCATTACTTATGATAAGACTTAGATCCAAGAAGCGACATGACCATATTACACTATTTTAATGGTATATTACGATGCGAGGTTGGGACGTGGTTTTTAGAGAAACGAGGGAAATGTTTAAAACCTAGCGATAGCTAGGTTTTTAGTTTCAGAGATTCTGTAAAACAACTTCACAAACGTGCGTTGTAGATTATTTATTTGCGCAATGGTGTTTTCAAAATAACAAATAATACTAAAATAAAAGCATCTTTGTTAGAAATATTTGCGTTCATCATAAACATTTGACTGACGTTAACAGTTTTGCCAATATTTATTAGCTGAATCTATAGGAGACCGTGAGACCAATTAGTGATAAAGTTGCGCATGTGTGCATTTATTATTTTATATTGTTTCAAAAAAAGTTCAGTTAATTTTAAAATGCAGTTATTTGTTTCGTATAATGTATATTAACACTAACTTTTGGATATTTTTTGTATATACATTGTATGTACTTAGAGGGCAGTGATTTTACTTCCTACACGCGTTTTGTAATGTGCAATATTACAGCATAGTTATTTTATTACAGTATAATTATTTAGGTTGGCAACCCCGAAATGTAGGAAGTTGAACTTCCAATCATGGTCGCCATTTATGTAAGTACGAAAAACATAATATTGCAGTAAAGAAAACATAATCAACCAAGTTAAACCACTTAACAAATTCCAAGTAAATTTTTAATTTATTTGAAATTAGACAGATGTATATATTTATCGATAATAGCCTACATTTATTTAGAATGAATGAGGTATTTTTTATTTTATTAATCGAAGAAGTTAAACATCTCAGGGTATTACGTTGATTTCAAATCTGAACGTGAAAAGGATGATTAAATATTGCTCATCTTCCTATGTTTTAGGCTTGAGAGGTTCTCTATGTGCCGTAAATATACGACATACGGCTCGCCGAATAATGTACTCATGACATCATTAAACATAAATGGACATCGGTCAAGTTTGAACCTGCGAAGCTGAAGCATCAGAGAACAGTATGGTAGTTACTAGTCGAGTGGGAATGAAATTACATACATGAGACAATGTAAGACTCATATCTGGCAAATAAATAAGGTCCAAATAAATATTCTTATGTTAGAAAAGTGTCCACCTTTGTGGTCTCGAGGTAGCGTTAGTGTCTCGTACACAGGAAATTAAGAAAAGTTAAAACGCAAACATAATATGGCCATCATAATTATCATTATATATTCGCCATAATTGATGTTAATATGGGAGTAAATGGCGTGTTTTGTCTTAAATGTTCGATTTGTCTCGGAGGGGGCCCTGGACTGAGCTGATCACTTCATCCATATCCTTTTGTGGTCAAAAAGTATGTGCTTGATTAAAATGTTTAATTTCTCTCCCGACAGGACGCACTACTCTATGGCCCTGTGGCGTGTCACATATATTCATACCTTTAAGGTTAGAAGTTTAAATACCAAGATCAGATGAGATTAGATATACTAACAACCAAGCGATTTAAGTAAACATGTGTTAGATATAGTATTAATACATACAAAATATATATTCGATTTTCCAAATTCATTTAAGATATTTTTACATGAATTTATAGAATATAACAATGAGTTTATGAAATACATGACATTCTGCAAAGCATTTTGTGGCATCCAGATTTCAGAATGTGCTGGAAAACTGCAGTGGAAATGTTAGCAGGGGCTTTGCAGGAAATAAAAAAAAATAATTCTACAGAGAAAAGAAAAGAAAATCGTAGGAGAGTAAAAAAAATCTCAGAATATAAAGACGGAGTCCTGCTGGGATTTGTCATTTTTTTTTCAAACACGTACAACACGCATGCGTGATATTTCTAACATGTTAAGAGAAAATGTTTTGCTTGTCTACCTTTTTGAAGTCTACATTAATCTGTGAAAGAGGTTAGAAACTGTATGTAGGTAGTATGTCGCGTGAAGCTAATGTTTTCTGTATGCAGGAAACCATCCATTTTGCTTTAATATTTAAAATTACAGGGTGCGAGACTTGTATTCTTGAATTATGAAGGTGCTATTATGTAGTATATATGTAAGAGAAAGTGGGGTTGAAATTTTACTTCACCAACTTGTTTTATTTAAGTGGTATAAATATGTTTATATCAATTTTTACTTTGAATAACTTCCTGGAAGATAATGGCTGTTCATGCTTATACTTTCTTTGTTATAAATATTTAAAACATGCAAATTTAACTATGAATATTTCATTTATACTTAAAATGTAACTTGATACGTTACAAATTATTTTAGAGCATAAACGCAAACGTAATCACGTGTAATATAGGTATTCAATTTATTTATTAAGCCGTATAGTTATGCAATGGATATAACGCATACTAATGACTAATTACTGACACTTTCTGACCAGGGGGGCAAGACCACGCGGACATACATCCCTAACCTAGTCTAATATTTCCATCATTCCCTGTATAATTAATTTCCATGAAATCATGGTTAAAGTTATTTTCCCATCTTATTCTAGACCTATGTAAATAATATAATAATACTTTTAAAAATGTAGAATATCATTAAAAGTTTAAAATTTAATTTACATATACAATTTAATTTCAAGTCAATCAAATAAATTCTTTATTTCAAATGCATCATATTTAAAACATGATACCTGATATGTGTTTTAATATTTTTTTACCCATTATAAAATAACAGAAAGGAGGAAGAGCGAAGAAAAATTGGATAGAAGGGGTATAAGTAGCTATGAATATCAGATGATTGGAGGAAGATCAATGAATGGACAGAGAGGAATGGCGTTTGGTTTCCGGAAGACTGCGGCAAAAGGAAGGAACTTCAGAATTTTGACAACATCTCTATTGTAGGGTTGAATATCAAATTTCAAATCAAAATCATATATACAGGCTAAAAATCAATTAAACCAAAGAAAAATGTTTGGCTCGTCTTCCGGAATAAATGTATAGATTAGTTGCAGAAAACCTATTGGAGATAGGTAACCCATAGTATCAGATGAAACATACCTGAAATATCAGTGGTTAAATGTTCTACATGTTATATTTATAGTCCAGTATTAAAATTGAACGGGAGTATAGAATGGTACACACTGTCTTTGTAAGTTAATTGGAGATTGCAATTTTCTCAGGTGAAGACCAAAAAGTTAATATACTTTTAAAATACCTTAAAATAATAATCCAATGTCAAAATAAAAAAATATATTCAAAGTTTAATAGTTATCGAACTATGCGCAGGTAGGCCTAATATGTGTTAATAATACACAATTATATCGAAGTATTTAATTTTATATTCAATGCAACCAGTTTGTCATTACATTTCTAGTATTCTCTCCTGCATCGGCATTATTGTAACCCACTTCTGAGGTAGAGGAGACTGGAAGGAAGATTTTCCCTGCCCCGATTTTATATGTTGGATGATGATGCGCCAGGAGATGCCTTAATCTTAAACTTAGTCTAATGAGGTGCATATGACAACAAGACCAGATCACAATCGCGGACCTTTTGGGCCTAAAAGTTTCCGGACACATTAAAAAAAGGAAAACAGAAAATATGTATATTGAAAATTAATAAACTTAAACAGATATCTATAACGCAGTACAAAGCAAAGATTGAAAGTCAAATTCGTTAAATGCCTCATTAATTCTAATATCGTCTTTTGTTCCATTAACTTGTAGGAAACTTTAACACTTGAGTGGATATACGTTGCATGAAATTGCCCACTTTCTTTTCAATTTAAGAAACTGAGATTATCAAATGTAATTTGTTAGGGCAATCTCATAAAATTAACTGACCACATGGGAACTAAATTCCCATTTCAGGGAAAACTCTTTTCAACGTTTCTAAATGTAATACTATTGAGAATAATTTAAAGAGAAGAAGAACAAAACAAGGAAAAAAGTACACAATGTTACATTTAGGAATTGTAAATGTGCTGTCTCAATTTGCATCCGTCTTTCTCATTTTATTCCTCAAGCGGGGAAACTGAGTCTCATATAACACTTAAGTGAATTCAAAAATGGGAAAGATAAATTTATTTTGTTCGACTAAATTGCAATAAAATTTTCTTCAGTTAAATGTTGTAGCGTTAATCCAATATATTAATCATAATTTATTATTATTATTATTATTATTATTATTATTATTATTATTATATTATATTTTTATGGAGGTATTTCCTCACCTATAAGAAAAGTCAGGAAAACTTCAAGGCCCAAACGGTCCCCCAAATCATATGGCCATCATCATCCTTATCATTATCATCATTATCCTTCACCGAAGTGGAAAACAACGGGAAGCTACCACACCTACAATTCCCTAGTAAAGCTGCAAAGCATAGCGTGAAAATGTTATGATTATAGTGAAAGACCTGCCCTCGGGCAGAATTACTATGAATGGATATTACATTATATTACGTATTATATATTATATAGTATATATTATATGGGGGCACGCCGTAGCGTAGTGGTTAAGGCACTGAGCTACAAGCCGGAGGGTCGAGGGTTGAAGTCCCATTGGGGTCAGGATTTTTAAACTGACCCAAACCCTCTGGCGGCACCATGGCCCTGGGGTCGACTCAGCCTCTAACTGAAATGAGTACCAGACACTTGTTCTGGAGGTAAAGGCGGCCATCACGCAGGGCTGACAACCCGGCTGACATAAAGTGCCGATTGTCTAGAAAAAGTGGGAGCCTTAACCTCCTACTACCCCAAGGGCCTCCGGGCCTGTTGTGGGATTACTTTACTTTTATATATATATATATATATATATATATTATATATATATGTATTATATATATACTATCATATATCATATATCACATCACATCACATTACATCGCATCGCATCGCATTACATTACATTACATTATATTTTATATTTTACAAAAAATTATCATTTTCTTGTAACCATCTTTGAATCATTCAAAGACATTATCACCCTACATTCACCTTATCGAGATCTTCCCTTTCCTTCCATTTCGCTTACTATACAAAAACCAGATTAGGATTTATTTCCCTGGATATTTTTCAAGTGTCAAAAATTTTGAAAATCCTCTACTCGTGTCCGGCGTAATATCAAGACGAGAGATGAGATTAGATAAAAGCCCTTATTACTAACTCTTGGCGCGACAGGTCTAGAATGCCCTTAGCCTACCAGGCGGCTGCTGGCATCACATCCATGTGTTACACGAATAGATAGATGATCATCCAGCCAGTCTAAGGGTAACATGTGGTCAGCATGTCGAATCCCCCAGACGTTATATCTGGTTTATTGTAGCTATTGAAATGCCTCACAATGCTGAGTGGGCACCGGTCCCATATATGCCATGAGCAAATTTCCTCCCCCGATGGAGACTCGAACTAGTGTAAGTCCCATACCTCCTTCCTTAAACACTTTGACTATGGTGCGGAACCCTAATTATTAAGGGTTTGTAATATACGAAGATGTCGGGTGAACCGGCCCAACGCAACATTCCATAGGAAAATGAAATGATACGAAACGAAATTGATGAAATGAGTATGGAAAAGTGGTAAAATTAAGTTTTTGGGAGGAGAAGTTGGAAAAACAAATATATAAAAATAAAACTTTCCTTGGTTCAGTTAGGTCACCATAAATCCGATATGGACTGACTGACACGTGAACCCAGGGTCCAGGTGAGGAGGGCGATTGAATAGTAATTTGCTGCACGGAGCCGCCCAAACAATTATAATAGTTTATAAACAATAAAATATATTAAAATATAATTCTGAACACTCATTGAATCATAAATATATACCGAGAATAAGTGAAATGAATTATTAACAAAGCATAATGAGATAGGGTACCAGTGCTCTACAAAATAAAATTATAGAGTTAAAATAAAATGAGTAAGATCTTACACTGACAAAGAAACATTAATGTAAAATTGAGGTGCATTTTTTCCTACATTGATTTATAACTTATTATGAATTCTGGGAAACAGACAGCTAATAATTGCTCAACAGTGATATTTTTCCTCATCGTGAGAATATTAAAATTACCATATTTCAAAAACTTCAACAGTTATAAATATTCAGATTTACCAGGGCCTTTAATAAGATTCGAAACTAACCTAACATAAATTATATGGCTTCTTTACTTTGGCATTCATCTACTTAGGCATATTGCTTATAAGTTGGCCAGTTTACTTTGTGCACGTGCATCTCATCTCATATTGGCTGTTTAAGACATTTCTGGTCTTCTCTCCTGGAATTGGAGTAATTGTAACCCACTTACGAAGTTGGGGTGCCTAGAAGGCTGAGTTATCTTAACCCGATGATATGATGGGTGATAAATGATAATAAAGCGTCAGGAGAGTTCTTAATCTATTAACCTACATTCCAGACCATGGTCAACCACAGAAATTATTCTCTTTAAGGAAAAAAATCTTATGGTTTGACCGGGAATCGAATCTGGGATCCCATGAACAGTAGTCAGAAACGCTGACTACTGGCCCATGAGGCTCGTGTAATATCTATTATATCTAACTACTTTACCAAGTTTCCTGGATATCCACAAACGTTTTTCACTCAGACCTACATTCACCTTCTCATTCTTTCTATAACAGCTTGACGAAAATGAATGACGATCTCATATCCATCTTTAACTGGTCTTCAAGTATCGGTCTAAATCTAAATCCTAATAAGCCACAAATAATTCTAATGGGCCAACAAAGACTGCTTACAACCTTTGACATATCAACACTTCCAAACATTACTATAAATAATATAATTATCCATTATCCTTCTTCAGTAATAGATCTTGGTCTACATCTAGACGTAAATTTAACCTGGCAAACACAAGTGAAACACATATGTAAAAAGACTTTCTCCATCTTACATTATCTTAGACGTTTAAAGAATTTTCTCCCAGTTTCGTTAAAAGAAATCCTTGTGCAGAATCTTGTGTTGCCACACTTCGATTATTGTGACATTATATATAATGAACTAAACCATGACTTGTCGCAGAGACTGCAGCGTGTTCATAATGCTTGCGTTCGATTCATTTCCAATATCCGCCGTTATGACCTTATTTTCGAACACTTTAAAAACCTCTCTTGGCTCCGTCTTACTGACAGACGTAAATTGCACTCTCTTTCACTACTTTAAACCTTCTGAATTCCTACATTCCTACCTACCTAGCGTTAAGATTTGAGAAGTTCCCCTCCTACCACAATATTGACACTAGGTCACAAAATAACAGTCTGCTAACAATTCCTCTTCATAGCACTTTATTCTACTTCCTTGACAGTAGCCTCTGACCGCTCCTGGAATTTCCTTCCTCAAGATATCAGGGGTTGCCGCACAATTGGCACTTTTAAGTCACGCTTATGCAATTACCTGTTGTCTAATAATTAATTTTTCTCTATTTATTTAAATTTATACTATGTCATTAATAATCTTTTTCTCGTTTTTTATATCTTGTACATATTACATTTAATTCGTTAAATTTAGAGTAAATCAAAATACATTATAAATATTATTTGTATTGTATTTATAATATGTAATCGTTTATGTATATTTGTAATTTACATGTAAGACTATTTTTTGTATTTTTTAAAACCTAATTGAATGGCAGAAAAGGCCTTAAGGCCTTAAATTTGCCAGGTACAATAAAGCTATTATTATTATTATTATTATTATTATTATTATTATTATTATTATTATTATTATTATTATTATAATTATTATTATTGTTATTATTATTATTATTATTATTATTGTTGTTATTATTATTATTGTTATTATTATTATTATTATTATTATTATTATTATTATACCCTGTTTTCTGATAGTAACGTTTTAAAATAATTTTCCCATTCAGTCATAGGTATTGTCTGCACATTTGTTTGTCCGCTTCGTTTATTTCTTAATTTTTTTTAAATTCTCCAAGATTCACAACTTCGTCTTCCTCAAATACATGTTTGAATTTTTAAACAATTTTGTTCCCAGCTCTGATTTTTAGCTTCCGTAATTTTCTTTCTAACTCTTGCTTGATCTTCTTTATATTGTATTTGTCTTTCAGATCTTTGGTATTCAACCATATTAAATATTTTTTCTTTTTTGTTGGCTATTTCTCTTGCTAAGTCCTCATTCCAAAAATATTTGAATTTATTTATTTCTCTATTTGCTTCTCCTAAAGCTTCTTTTGCCGCCTGTTTAATACTTTTTACTATATAGTTGTATTCTTCCTGATCATTGTCAAACGTAGAGATTATCAACTGATCATTAACCTTTTCTTATACAGATATCATGTGCTCTCATTCTCCAAACTATCCAAGTTGTATAGAGTTGTAGACAAGTCATGGAAACTGCCCTCTTCATTTTTAGTTTTATTTAGCCTGTCATTTTTACTTTGGAATGGAAATATTTTTTTGCATTCAATAAATAGTGATCACTTCCGCATGATAATTCTCTGTATGCCCTTACATCCTGGGTCTTTAAAATTGAATGTTTCTTAATTATTACAAAATCTATGATCGATTGTAGATTAAGAATATCTTGGTACCAAGTATACTTAAGAATATCTCTATGTTGGTAAAATCCATTTAGGATTTTAAGTGAATATTGTTCACAAAATCCTATCAATCTTCTACCATTGTCATTTTTCTCCAATTCTCCATATGGTCCGACTACATCATTATCTATCTCCTTGTCGATTCTGCTGTTAAAATCACCAGCTAATATAATTTGTCTTGAGGTCCCGATCTCATCCATAATAGAGTTTAATGTACTATAAAATTAATCTTTTATTAAATAATTTCCATCCTCACTAATTGCATATATTCCTAATATAGAGCATTTTATACCAAAAAGAGATATGTTAATTTTAATTATGTTTTCATTTATTGCTTCCCAGTTTGTGACATATCTCTTATATTTCTTCTTGATAAGTATTGAAACCCCTCTTTTAGCCCTTTCATTCTTTTTAACACCACTGTAAATGTGAACATACGATCCTAAACTTTCCATTCCTTCTCCTTTCTTCTTTGTTTTTCTAAGTACGACTATGTCCTGCTTCAAATCCTCCATCTGTTTAAGGACATCCTGCATTTTATTCCTTATGCCTTGTATGTTCCAATTAGCAGAGTTCGTTTCCGTAGCTTGATTCGTCTTCCTTTTAATCTGACCGGCTTATCTCTATTAGATTTTTTTAACATTACATTTTTTTTCTGATGGGAGGGAACTGATCTACCGCATCAACCCCCAACCTGGAGGACCAGGGATTTTTTTTCAGGTGTTTCAGCTTCACTACAGCTAAGAGCCTGATCTGCCCTATAGGAAGAATTTGACAGAAAAGATAAGATGAAATGATCCCTTCGGCCTCGAATACTCTAATACCATTGGGGTCGGTAAACAACAAGTGTTCACTCCAGAGAGACTGGATAGTAAAGATAAAAAAGAGATATGGTATGGAAGTGAAAGGAATACCATATCGGTCAATATCTCACCATGCTGACCAGTGCAACTGGTGAGTAGCCCATCCCGTCCGTTCACCATATAAGTTATATGGTTACTAACAGCTGCACCACGTGAAGGTGGGATTGGACACTAGGAAGATGTGCAGGTCGGTTCCTCTAATTCTTAGAATTTAAAACAATTACAGGCTCTCCTTCCTCTTAGCATCTTCCCTTGTTTAAAATATATGTACATGAAATATTAAAGAATTGGAGGAGAAAATGTTCAAGCATGGGAATTCCTATTTCATACAACAAAACTTTAAATAATCAATTGAGTTGGTGTTTACTTGATGAAAATCCATATTTATTAATTAAATGAAAATAAAACGTAGTTTGATTTTCATATTTATTATATAATTATATAATTCAGTGACAGCTGTTTCGGTACACAGTACCTTCTTCAGACATGTTAACACATTATGAATTGTGTTCCAACTGATCTAAGCAACAATACAGCAATATTTATTTAAATTTTTTAATTTACCAAAGGGGATTCATTCAAATCAAGTTGAGAATTTAACGTGTTTTTTACTACTTTTAAATGTATTAATTTATACAGCCTCCAAAAGATCTAACTTCTTACCCTTATCACAAACATGTAACATTTCAAAATTTGGATCCAAACAATGATTAAATTGGAATAGGTGGTTAGCATATTTTGAATTTTCTAAATTTCTGTTATATGCTTTCATGTGTTCCTTTATCCGAGAGATAAAAGGTCTACCAGTTTGTCCTATATAGACATTGTCACATGTGCCACACTTCAATTTATATACACCTGATAATTTTTCTTTTTTGTTTTGGTTTTATTGTTTTTATTATATTTTGTAGAGTTTTATTAGTTTTAAATGCCACATTAATGTTCAACTTTTTAAAGTGTTTAGATATTTTATTTGAAAGTGGGCCTATGTATGACATTACGAGATATTTCTTTATGTTTTCTTTGGGTAAAGGAAAAACTTTGTTAATTGCCTTTTAGTAATGAACCTTCTTAATTAAACATTCTATAATTTCAGGGTCATATCCATTATTAACAGCCAATTGTTTAATAATATTCAATTCATTATTATATTCCAAGGGTGAAAGAGGGATATTTAAAGGTCTATGAATGTAACTATTAAAGGCTGCCATCTTATGAGTATATGGGTGAAGAGAAGAACTATGGATAGTGGTATCAGTATGAGATGGTTTGTGAAAGATACCAAAGTCGAACTTATTATCAATCTGTTTTATTGATAAATCCAAGAAATTTATGCTATTATTTGTTTCTAATTCCATAGTGAAATTAATACTTCTGTGAATGTTATTAATAAAATTTAAAAGGAATTCAATTGTCTATTGGTTCCTGTGAAGCCTGCTATGACATCATCTACATAATGATAAGTGTTGCACATGTGACAATGTCTATATAGGACAAACTGGTAGACCTTTTATCTCTCGGATAAAGGAACACATGAGAGCATATAACAGAAATTTAGAAAATTCAAAATATGCTGCCACCAGATTGTTACGCGTGGACAGTTAAGCCCAGCTGTAACGTAGCGTAAAAGATCTCTATAGTTTAAGTGGTCTTTGGCCCGAGTGGTTGGCCTTGGTTTTGGAGGATGAATTCAACATTTAAACACTTTAAAACAAATATTACTATAATTTATTAAAATAAAATAAAACATAAAGAAATATAAAAAACATATAAAACAACTTATCAAAACCAGCTAAAATCGCCATATTCAAAAGCGTCAAAAAGACTAAAACTCATAAAATTCAGAGAGAGAAAACAATCATTTAAAAGAATCAACTTTGGTCATTATTCTAAGTTATTTGACCCTTAGGTCTTCTTATTTCATGCATTTTCAACAATTAGAATTATTCTAAGTTATCTGGTCCTTTAATTAAATTTAGATTTGAAAAATTACCATTTAAAACACTGAACTTTTTAGAGTGATAATAAAATAGTTTAAAGCTTTTTACCCATGTAAAGGCTGCTCTCGTCCCCCAGGAGGACCTTTCGGCCCTTCACAGCGTCCTGACTTTTGCTACCCAAAAGGTCTGTTTTTATATCATTATCTCTGTCTTTCACCATTCCCAAAAACTAACGGAAACCCTATTTTCTTACCCAATCTTTTGTAATATTCCTAGTTCTATCAGGGCCATGTTATATAAGATGATTTAACTACTTATCCTAATGTGTTTGGGTTATATAAGTTTTCGTAAGAGTGTCCCATTAGGTTGAAACTAACAAAGTTGTTTTTCATATTATATAAGATTTCGTAAGTGTGTCCTCATAGATTTAAAAATAGATTGATATGAAATAGTCATTTTCTTATAATACTTACCCTAGTTTTTTACCTATAAAACACGTGTGTATATTTTGATTGAGACTCCAATCCGCATTTTAAGGGTGATTATTTATTCCCTATCTTTTGGTATAACAAAGACGTATCTTGTGTATATGCTTCATCTGTTTTTATAGAATTTTATTATTATATTAGTTAGGCCCTAGTGTAGGCGTAACAGGAACACATGCCGACCAATTTTGTATAAACATAATTGAAAAAATAAACTGGTTGTACTCTGTATGAATTTCATACCGATATATGCCGTTTTTGTGTCAATTCAATAATAGTTCGTGTTTAATTAAACGCCACGATGGCGTATGTTCCTACCGTGTAAACGTCTTCACGTATTATTCGTGTTAGATATCTACTGTGATAACAAATTTAGTCATTTGTAATTTGTTATGTCTCTGAAAATGTGCTAAATTCAATTATATAGAATCACTTCATTTGGTCTTCGTCTTCGGAGCGGTCGTGCCACGAACTTATTTTTCTTCTATATTTTTGCAAGTACTTTCATAAAATGGGGCACGTCGTAATGTTGCCTAGTACGTTAAGGCAATACGTCAAAACACGGAAGGACGCGATTTAGAGTTCACAACTTTTTAATTGGTCTAAATCTTGGTGGTGGTAGAGTCCTTTATTAAAATAATATTTAACGGAACTGAGAGTCAGAGTGTATTATAGGGGCAAAGGTGATCATCACGTAGGGCTGACAACCGGACTGACATCTTGTGCAAATTTTACAGAACGGTGGGAGTCTTAACATCCCCGTTACCCCAAAAACTTCGTAAGGCGATTAGGCCTACTCTAATTCACTAGCATAACTTGCCTCTAATTATTGCTTAAATGTATGTGAACTTGAACCAGCCTGTGTAATATATTTTTATCAGAATTAATTAATGAACTTCCCTTTGCATTGTATCTACTTCATATGATCTATCTCAATTTTTAATTTAATACGCACTTCCATGTTTTCTCTTGAAACATGTTATCGACCATCAGTAATCAAACCGAATGATGCAATTATTTACGTTTTCGATCAATATACAAGAATCATTCATGATTAATTTCAATTTATATGCTGGACTACATTTCTCAGAATGGCAATTTTTATTAATCCCGTTCCTCTCTGATGTTATGAATTTTAAACTTGCGACAGTCATAATTTATTAAAACGATATAATTCTAAATCTGATCCAACAAAAAAATCGTTTAGTGCTTCTATATCTAGAGTCTACTTACCTTTGGCAGCTAGGGAGTAACGTGTCATCGATCCATCCTAGCACAATAAAAACATAAATAAATCCGTAGCAGAGGCGAGTGAACTGCCTTCTGCTACTGAAAACAGACGCCAGATGAGGAATTTAATTGGATTGTATGACACATTCCCTTAACTAAAACTATATTACGAATATTAATAATACAGGGATTCAATTTCAAGCGGAAACCTTTTTACAGCGTTGCAGCAACTGTCATTTTGCCCGCTATCGTGATTGCACCGGCGGGGAGCGTGTTTCGTTACTAACGAGAGTTACGAGCTACAAAATACAAATAACTCAAATAATTCAGGTTATTATAAAAAAATAGGCCTACACATAGAGTCTTATTACTCATCATTTATTTAAGATACTGTTGAAAATGACCACCGTCCGAAGTAAGACATGCCTCACATCGTTTCAACAAATTATCTGCTACTTTCTGTAATTGCGCTTCGGTAATGGACTGCATTGCACGTGTTATTTCGACCTTAAGTTTTCTTAAGGTATGAGGATTATTTCGGTAAAATTTTAACTTTACATATTTTTGAGAAAATCTCCGGTTATTTCTGAATAAGTAAGATTCCACGAAATAAATTCGCTACTCAACCGTACACCGGTACTTCATTTCTCATTACTTTCTTATGTAACACATGTCAACAAATGACTTACTTCCCACTACAATACACTGAAGCAATTAACCGCAGGGATGTTACGTACAACTTGTCTCCCACGCTGCGATCGTACAGCTCATAGCGCCCAGCGGCAGATTGATGCGAGGTTTCCTCTTAAAATGGATTCCCTGTATAATAGGCCTATTTTAGTTGCGCCATCACATTAACATGATATACGTTAACTAAAATCACGTATAATACTAGGTAACTACATAATATTTATTTCATAAGTGAACACAAAATACCAACCATACCCTCTAGTCATGTCTGATTATGATTTTATGCCCGATCAAGGGTTAAGGTGAAGTTCTAACATCAATGTCTGAAATATAGTAAAAAATTAAAGTTTATAAAATAATTTTTAATAAAAATTTAACGCACTTAATTAAATATTTATTTTCATTTTAGTATTACATTTTTAATTTTATCATTCATAAATTGATTCGACTCGCATTCCCAATGTAACAACAACAATAATAATAATAATAATAATAATAATAATATATTATATATACACATATATAGAAAGAATACACGGATACCAATTGCCCAGGTCTGTCCCACCATCACAGGAAATGAAATAAAAAAATAATCGAAATGGATACCTTCAGATATCCAGCTAGCAACACATACAGCGACCTCTTCTTCTTCAGCGTGAATCGGCTTTTCCCGAGTGTGCACCTTTAAGCTTATATACGGAGACACCTAGAACATCCGAGACGACACAGTGCTCCACGGGAGAAAATCGACACTGTCTTGTGCATGGATGGTTACCGGTATTTCAAGTATGCAGTGATTGGTCGAAATAAAAAGTGATCTAATTGGCCTATTTAAGTACTTGGCAGCCTTCTAGACAGGGCAACTTTCCCGATCTAGTGTTTAAAGTACAAATTTAGCATTTTTATTAAATATCGTGTGATTTGTGGCAGAGAAATAGTGTTGTGGTTTTATGCAAAGTGTTTTGTGTTAGAGTTAAACTTATCATTGGTGGAAAGTGTGTCCAGTGCATCTAGTATAGTGTGTGAACTAAGCATGACATCTATGCCAGATCTGGGCGGGTCAATGGATCTTGAAGAACCCCGACCTCTCATTATTTGGGAGGATGCTGACTAAAAATTTGAGAATAATATTGCTTCATTTAAATTCAAACCTAGTGAGTGGCGAGGAACTAAATATCGCTCTTCACCATATTCGGGGAACTTTGATGATCATTGTGAATTGCTTTAATACCTATCATGAATTTGAGAGGTCCGAGCCAGCAAGGGAGGTTACCAACCACTGCTTGGATCGACTTAACCATACTATTGATTAATACGAGCCGGGACTTGAGCTCTTTACAAATTTTCTAAATGAAGCGACAGCATGCGCTACAGAAATAAAACATGCTTATTTACTATTCCAGCAGCAAACAGAATCTAAGTCAATCTCTGAAGCAAGTGATGCACCACTAGGGGACTTCACTGAAGAACCTAATCAACAAAGAACAAGAAAAAAGGAAACAGAAACAATCTAAATCTATGGAACGTAGCAAGGAAACCAAAAAATATATATAAAACATATCAGAAATTCTAAAACTAGACTAATTCATTTCCAATTCGGTTTTGTAGGTTCAAGTCAATCCAAGCAAACTGTGGAAGCTCCAGCTGATGTTCCAGCAGATGCCTCATGTATTACTTTTTCGGTTCTTTCAGAAACTTCTACTTCAACTGCTGGAATATCTGCACTTGTACTGCCATCTTCAATGGAGGAAAGTACGCCAATGGTTCCAATAGTGAATACACCTTCTAGTGACCCTGTTCATATAGGACAAAGACTCCTGCCAATTGCTGTTATTGGTCATGTGGATGTGTTCCGTATGAACAGGGAACTTAGAACCATACTTAGCGAATCTTTAAAAGCAGTAAATACACTAGAAAGATAGCGGCATTACGCATCAACTGTGGATGATTTTCAAACGTTGGGGACTATTTTCATTCCTTAAAAACGAAATAGTATACCTATCAGCTGAAAAAAGATCTTCCGCTAATGCTGGTACACAAAAGGCTGCCTTCAATTACACCTATAAATGACATACGAAAGGACATCCTTTCATTAGGATATCCTCTCAAAGCGATCAAACAAATTACCAAGACAAAAAATGACGTTACTATAAAATTGCCTATTCTTGGACTGGAGAGCACTCCTCCAGGTCGTGAAATAGAAAAGCTAAAGAGGCTTTTGTAAACTATTGTAACCGTTGAAGGTCGGGGTTACAACAATGCTTTCATTGCCAGTCATTCAACCATAACGTCCCTGGATGCAAACGGACTCCATGTTGTGTTGTCTGTGCTGGGCCACACAATCATAAAGAGTTTACTATTAAAGTAGAAACACAGCGCAACACAAATTTGCTATAGTGTGCAAATTGCAGAGAGTCTGGTCACCCAGCTTCCTGCCTTTCAGGCAGCCCAGAAAAAGTACAATAAAGTAACAAAACCTGTACCTCATCCTATTAAACCTAAAACCCAACCTATAATCTTCACATCTGTGACGGTAAATCCAAATATATGTTTCGCCGATGCCTTAAAATTTGGCAAAGATTTACCGAACCAAAACGTAAACAGCAATGTTAAAGCTCAGGGCCACTTAACGAGTAGTTTCCCCTTAAGCGATACTGCAGAGGCAATGCTCCGGGATATCGAGCCCTTATTGGCTGGATGTTCCTCATCCTTCGAGCGTTTCCTCTTTATCCATCGCATATTTAATCTATGCCGAGCAGAGATTAAAATCCTGTGATGGAATATCTAGTAAATTGTGCTAGATTATTCACTCGCCTAATATAGTAAGGCTCATTCTGCACTATCTGACTATCGGACACTCTGCTTGCCAGCGGTGCAGTTTCGGAGGCCCTATTTTAGTGCGACTATGTCCGCAATTTACTTAAATCTATTGACACGTTCGGCGAACACATTGTGTCGCCACTTGGCTAGGTTTTAAAAGAGCCACAATCCAATCTTGATGGCCACAAATGTATTTGGCTGCAATGTAAAGCCTCTAAGCTACAGAGCAGCACACTGGAGGGTGTCAGTCACCGTCATCCACAAGTAGCAGCATATGAGTATGGAGAAATGATGGAATTAAGTTATTTTGGCAGGGGAAAACAGGATAAAGGAAGAAACCTGCCCTGAGTTTGATTCGTCCATTATGAGTCCCATACAGAATGACCGACAACACGCGTCCGCGCGGCGGAATGAAAACAAATCGATCGGACGGCAAAACGCAGGTACGTAACTCATTACTTCATTCGCACAGATTTCTCAACTAGAGTTACAGATAGAATAATCACGGTCACATATTTCAGACATATTTAAATAAATAGTGAATCCATACATTTTAGAATAATTTAAGAAATGTATAGCGGTAAAAGGCATAATCTGTAACATGTTTTGAGATACAATTGACAATTATTCTGCCATTAAAGTTGAAAAATCCATGGGCTTGAATGGGATTACGTTTATGACAGCTCAGACTTGCTTTCAACCTGCCGTACGTACTCGGCAGGTCGTAAAAATAATGGCATTGTACAACCAGCATAACGACTCAGAATAAAATAATTCAAATGTGAACATATTAAAATAAGTACGTGATATATCAGACATTCTCAACTAAATGGATATGTGTTTAAAAACTTCAGGTAGGCCTTTCAGAACATGCTTCATCTTCGGCATGTCATTTGGTACTGATGTAAGTGTGTAAGTTGTACCAAATAACATGCCGAAGATGAAGCATTTTCTGAAAGACCTAGATATTTTAACTACTTGAAGTTGTTTTAAACAGAAGTCCATTTTAATTGAGGACGACTGATATATGAAGTATTTATTTTCATATTTAACATTTTGGTACATAACCCCAACGGTGATTTACAATGAATTTTAGAAGTATTAAAATAACATTAGAGAGAAAAAGTTCTAACACATTTTAAGCTCCATAATATTTGTACAATCATAAAAGAAAACATATTTTATAGATGAAGTATGACTTATAGCATTAATTTAATAAGGATATATATACAAGAGATGCAATTGATAGGATTCCAGAAACTCGATCTTTCAACGGTGGAAGGGTTTATTAATGTCATGTATTGGAAACATTAAGTTAATCAGGGGTAACAGGTACTCCAGGGGATGCAAGAGAGGGGTTGCTACATGATATCGCCTGTCCACATCGAAGTCAGAAATCCTGTAAGCCACTAGACAAAGTTGGAAGCTCCGATCAATACTAAAACCTTTCTTATATGTCCGTTAAAGAAAATGTCTCCATCTACTACACTGAAATCTGCAAATATATGCCAATTTGTTTCAATACTTTTGCACAAATATAAACTATCTTCGGTGTTTTAATTTTATAAATTAATTTAAGGAATATGAATTATATTAATACAACTGTGCACATTAGCTGTGATATTAATTCAAAATCACCTGGATCAAGCAATACTATTTAATCCCCGAGTCCTCATGAATAGTGGTGGAACTACCTTTATAGACTTAATTAGGATGTTTGTACTGGGAGAAGCCTATAAGGGTTTCGCTGTAACTCAACTAATTAACGTAGCCAGTCCATTCTCCAATTAAACTAAAAGAAAATACTATATATATATATAAAAGGTAAACAAATAAATTTAATTGGGGGGTTGCAGAAAGTAAGTCCGAACCATGACTGTTATTCAACATTTTTTTATGTTTCTATAACATTTGTAAAAAAAATTAAAAAATGGTTGTCAAATGCAGAACCAAAATATGAAACCCGAACATGGTTTATAAAGTCAATACTGACAAAATTCATACTAAAATTCTGTTGAGGTAAATAGTCACAAAGTAAAATGTTAAAATGATTACCTGGCAGGTGCCGTCGTCAGCAACTAAGTTACTTTAATTTTTTTAACAATTCTTCACATTTTTAAGAACACTTTCTTAACCTAGTTGAAGACGATATATATTTTAATATTTTACTTTATGGTTTCAAAATATTCCATAACAATATTTATGGATTTTTCAGTTTTATACATGTTACAGGTACAATATACTATTGTGATTCCACGCCCATGATTTAGAATTCTTTGTCAACTTCACTTCGTACTTTCAGACAAGACGCCTGTTAAATAATTAGAGGAAAAAAATCACACCCTTAATTCTTATGAATTCACAATCACGATTTTCAAGGAGCTCAAGGATTAATGGGAGAGAAAATTGTATTTTGACTTGTAGGTGATTCTAAGAAGCTAAATTGTAGAGCGCCAGAGGATAAAGTCAAAGACCTTGGATTCAAACCCGGACTCAGGTGCACATGTTTTTCTAATTATTTTAACTATGACCAAGAGACAAATTGTGTGGAAAAATCTATTAATACATTCTTCGAATCTGATCTCATTTCCAGAAAATACTATCCCTTATTTAATTGTTCTTTGTGAAATTAAATTTCCATTACAATAATTGTTACAAAAGTATAGCTCACATTAATAACTAATATTTTCTTTCATTTCTAAATAATGTCTTTAAACTTATGAAGCAAAGTAATCCCTCCTGCAGGTCTTCAGATTATAAGACACCCAACGTTCTAGATATTTAGATCGAGGTATCAGCCTGCTGCTCATTTCCATAAAGGCTGAGTGATTATCATAGGTACTCGGACACGAGACTTTGCTGCTTGTAGCACATTACCTTAACCAACTACGCAACCGTTGCATTCCGTTTTAATCGAAAGAGTAAACATTATACAAATGAGAGTTGCCTGTGAAATAAATATTTTAAATACGGAATCAATGGTCGAAAATGCTTATTTCAAGCGCCGTTAAGGATTTGTTTTTACAAGAGATTGGATCGTTCAATACACAGAAGGTCAGCTACTAGTCAAGTAACTATCCTCATGTCAAATTTTTAGGAGATGGTGTAGGGTCGCAAGGCAACCATCAACGTGCCCATGAAATACATAATTCAATTTATTCTGTGTAGAAATTAATAATGAAACGTATATTACAACCCTATCATGTACCAAGAATGCGAGCAATGGTGCCTGATAATTTTCAACCCAAAATTAGATTCTGCAATTAGTTTCTCCCATTTTCATTATTCTTTTATTAAATGTTGTTTATATCATATGTTCATGTGTATTATTAATCTTTTTCCCTTAAAAGTATTTATATTTCGATTAACTGTCTATAATTACGATTATTGTAAATATGTTCTTCTTCTACTTGTCCTTATGTACTTCAGACCAGTCCGTGAGATCATATTGATTGAATTAACTGAGAGTTTCGACCAGCGATGTAAAACACGAGCTCCATGAGACGGTGAGCTCCGATATGCTCCTTGAGCGCTCCACTGGACAGGTAACGCTAGCTGTTGACTCGGTTCAGTTTCACTCGTCAAACACAGTGGTCATCATGGATGTCTTGCGATAATCAAGTCTTCATACTTGTTTGGCACATACTATCTCTCCCAATTTTAAAACGGTTAAGTTAGCTAATTCGATGAAGAAATAATACAAAAACAATAAAAATCGCATTTAAAACTAATAACAAACTCAACAACTTCGTATCAAACAAAATTGAAGTAACAAGTAAATACTCAAATAAAGGGCGTTTATAAACTAAAGTACAACAATTCGACAAGTTTTACATCGGTAGAACAAAAAGAATTTTTAACACAAGATACACTGAACATTTTCAAAATTCTATTAATAACGAAGAAGAATCAAGTATTGCCAAACATCTACTAGAGAAGGGTCATGAGTTCGACAAAATCAATAATATTTTGTCAATATTACACAGAGAGAATAACAACAATATGATTAGCATCCTAGAAGACATAGACATTTTAAAAGAAGTTGAGAATACAGACTTGCTTAACAAGAACACGCCCGCAGATCTGAACACGTTCTACAACTTATACAACAACATTAGTACTAGTTGAAATGCAGAAGACGAAACATTGTTTTGAAGGGCCTACATATGTTTAACTACTTGGTGAAGTTTTGAAACAGAAATTTATTTTAGTTGAGACCGACTGGTTTATCAGGTACTAATGAAATATTTTAAATATTAAATTAGTAAAAGAAAACAAATTCAAGTGTCAAGTAAGAATACCCCGGAAGTAGCACACTGGAAAGAGGTGATTTATTTTCTTACGGTAGGTGCAATAAGTACATCTACTTTTTTTCTTTTTTTTTCCTGTACCAAGGAATATTAAATCATGTTTGTTTAAATGGTATAGAAATACACGAACATGTTAAACGTATTCTCATCTTTTGTTTTGTTTGTACGTATAGGCCTGTTATTTCTGAATGTTTTGTTCAGGAAAGTAATAAATATTGCGGATAAAAATATTTTGAGGTATTATTAAACCCTGTAAACCAGCTAATAATATTCATTAATAAATGCTACACTCCTGTTTGTGTGTTGTTTTATATTTTGACTCCTCCTGTTATAAGCGTTGGTGACAATGGTAGGATTTCGTACAGATCCCGCCGGAGAAGCAGGAAGAGGTACAAATGCATGCTCCAGAGTTGGTATCGCGCTCCGCACGGAACTTGGAGCACTGAACTATGACATGGCTGGTTTAGACCATTTAGTGTGCAAGTTCGTTTCATGAGGTCTCTGTAAGATAAGCTGTGAGCGGTGAGGCTGGTTCTGTATAGCACACTATGCATACCGGTAATGGAAATATATTTTGATTTCCTGTTATTTTCATATGTTTTGTGTGCCTTGCTATTACTGTTTGTCCATCGTGAGGCAATTGAGTAGCTATTATAGCCTCACTCCGATGGTTAACAGTTTATACAAAAGCGGGTGCCGCGCGGCAATACTTGACATGCGATGTTGTCACGTTTCTAGTAGCGCTATGAGCGTTCATTACACAAGGACAGAAGACATTGATTTTTTATGTCATTATTTAATGTTATGTTATTATTTGGTATTAGTTCACCGCTGTGGTATCGAAGTAGCGTGCTGCCTTGTCACGCTGCGGGCCCGGGTTCGATCCCCGGTCGGGGCAGTTTTTCTGGGTGAGGTTTTTATCGGGGTTTTTCCTCACCTGTAAGACAAATGTCAGGAAAACATTGAGGCCCAAACGGTTCCCGAAATCATATGGTCATCAGTATCATCATCATACTTATCATTATCACCGTCACCATCATCCTTCACCGGTGTGGAAAGCAACGGGAAGCTACCATACCTACAATTCCCTAGTAAAGGTGCAAGCCTAGCATGAAAAATGCTATGATTGCAGTGAAGAAACTGCCTTCGGGCAGAATTACTATGGATGGATGGATTTGGTATTGTTTAACTTTTAAAATTAAAATTATATATGTATTTATTTTTATGCTAATGGTATAATATTATTATTGAGCGATAACGAGGAGATACTAAGGGCCAACACACACACTCTATTGAACACTGAGAAATTGGGACTGGAAGTAAACATCAATAAAACTAAATATATATTCACACATAGAAATGCATTATATAGGCCTGATGGAAATGGACATCTAATGACAAATGAACGAAATTTTGAAGAGGCTGATTTCAACTATCTAGGAAAAATAATCCCAAATAGGAATGAGATGCACAAAGTAAATAAAAATATGCTGAATTCTGGAAATTCATTCTATTATACAGGGACTCATGTCTTCCCAGATCCTTTCAAAAAAATGTCAAACTGAAAATATATGAAACAGTTATTCTCCCAATTCTATTATATGGTTACGAAACACGGACACTTTCTTTAAGGGGGGAAAGAAGATTACGAGTATTTGAGAATAAAGTTCTTAGGAGTTTTTTTCTTAAGGAATGAGATGCACAAAGTAAATAAACATAGGCTGAATTCTGGAAATGCATGTTTTACAGGGACTCATGTCTTCCCAGCTCCTTTAAAAAAATGTTAAACTGAAAATATATGAAACAGTTATTCTCCAAATTCTATTATATGGATGCGAAACATGGACACTTACTTTAAGGGGGAAAGAAGATTACGAGTATTTGAGAATAAAGTTCTTAGGAACTTTTTTATTAAGGCACTACGCCACAAGGTCGAGGGTTCGAGTCCCGGTGGGGTCAGGAATTTCAAACTGACCCAGATCTTCTGGCGGCACTATGACCCTGGGGTAGACTCAGCCTCTAACTGAAATGAGAACCAGTCACTTGTTCTGGGGTAAAGACGGCCGTCACGCAGGTCTGACAACCTGGCTGACATCATATGTCCAGAAGAGTGGGAGCCTTAACCTCCTGCTACCCCAAGGGCTTCCTAGCCCTGTAATGGGATACTTTTACCTTTTATATTATATGGATGCGAAACATGGACTCTTACTTTAAGGGGGGAAAGAAGATTACGAATATTTGAGAATAAAGTTCTTAGGAATTTTTTTGGATAAAAAAGAGATGAACAGATAGGTGAATGGAGAAAACTACATACTAGTGAGCTACATATGTATAAGAAGCCAGATATAATAAGAACAATTTAGTCTCGTAGGCTGCGATGGGCAGGACGTGTTGCACATATGGAGATGAAAGAGGTGCATGGAAACTTCTGGTAGGAAAATCAGAGAGAAAACGCCCAGTTGTATACCAAGAATGAGGTGGGAGAATAGCATTATCCATTATTTGAGAGAAGTAGATTATACAGGGTATGATTGGAAAACATTAGCTCAGGATAGGGATGTATGATGTATGAAGAGCTAACGTCCGCGCGGCCATGAACCTACGGGTTCGACAGAGCCAGTGAGTTGGCCATAGTTTGGATTTTAATTTATTATTATTGTTATTATTATTATTATTATTATTTTATTATTATTATTATTATTATTATTATTATTATTATTATTATTATTATTATTATTATTATTATTAGCTGTTCGGTCTGAAAAAATTTTGCATGGCCGCCACATGTTGAAATCACTTACATATTAAACTAATATAATATGTAGTTATTGTATTAGCATTCAAGCTACATATCACAATAAATCACTAATAATTATAACTATTAATTACGGTATACAATTTTATAATTGTATCGAATGTCCCACATCGTTCCGAGTTTTAATTGAAACTGAGGGAAGAATAGCCAAGTTTATCTGAACCGAAAGTGCGTTTTTCGGCTCATTGCTGCAGCGTCGTTATCCTCCCTAGACTGTGAGATTCATGAACTATGCCAATATTCCTTTCTCTATGCATCTACCCCCACTCTCCCTCTTTACCTCTCCTGGTGCGCTGTTCCTACGGCGCATCTCCCCTCTTCCTCGGAACCTTCAAATACGTAATGCACAGCGAGAACGTTATCATTCAATCATCTATCCATTCCGGGATGGGATCGGACTTTTAAGTGGAGGTCATCTGGAGCCGCGAGTGGCGGAGTTTATGTTGATCCTGAAGACGGGGGAAGAAGCCGCCCTGGCTTGGACTCCAGCATGAATGTGGTATGTGGTATGATGTGGTTCTTTGTCATGTAAGAGTATTATTTATTTATTCACTTTCTTTTTCTTTTTGAATGATCAAATGTTTATGTTGGTTATGTTTTTACTTCAGACTTCTTGTTTACATTAAATATCATTTTTATACTTAATGTTCAAAGTGATTTATGTGCATGTAGCTGTTTATATCCCTATATGGAAACTCACTCAGTTAAGAGATCATTCCAGCTCCCTTTATTTTTCTGTCTAGCTTTCCTGATTGATAATTATAGTGAAAACACTCATTTTAAATCACTCTGTTGTTTTGAGGACTATTATTGAGTTATGCTAAAACGCTTAGGTAAGAAAGATGAATCAATCCTTGCCTCGTATGGGCCCGGGGCAGGTAGCTTTGTGATTAATAACCTTGGAGGTAATCAGATCTATGCTAGTAGAAGCAACAGAAACAAAAGACTATCCAGAGCGGCACGTAGGGTAGCGAGTAGTGAGGTTGTAACCCGCACAAAATGGTTGCGCAGAGCGTGGTTCATTAATAGTAGTTTACTCGCCAACCCGCACATATCTAAGAGACCCTCTTCCGAGATTGTTTCCTGTAATATAATCATAAACATTAATTACAAACCAACTGTTGACACTGCTTACTAAGAGTCTGTCAATGTAATTTATTGTTCCTTGAACTGTTAAGAGGTTCTTCCTCTGGTGTCACATTATCCATTCGGTCTGAAATGTTTTCCCATGGCCGCCATATGTTGAAATCACTTATTAAACAAATATAATATGTAGATATGTTCTATGATTCGAGCTACATATCACGATAAATCACCTATAATTATAACAATTAATTACGGACAATTGTATAACTGGATCGACTGCTGATCATTTCATGTTTTAATTGAAACGCAGGGAAGAAAAGTAATGTGGCAACATCGTCGTAGTAACCGTACTCGGGATCTTTGTATTTTAATAACATACAACAGCTGGGGGGAAACAAAGCGAGCCGAGTGTTAAGCATCATAGTGAGGCGATAATACAATAAGTAGCGGCTCCAGGTTGAGAAAACTATCTATAACGGCTGGGGGACCCAACATTCTGACTACATGTCACCCTTACACTGGATGGTTGATCTACCTCTGTGATTAACACATGTGGATGTGAGGCCAGCAGCCTTATGGTTGGACAAGAGCCTTCAAGGCCTGTCGCTTAATGGAGTGGAAAATTACTCTTTATTATTTTCTATTACATTAACGGCTAATGGTTACTTCAGTTTGCCATTATTAATTTTATGGTGGTTGGTTCAAAGGTTCAGTTACTTGTTAATCATTCATTAAACATAGTTTGTATATATTTATTTCTATATACGAATATGTATGTATTGTAAGCATTTAATGCTTCTCGTTGAGCGAAAGTTAAGTATCATAACCAGTATTCATAAACCTTAATCATTACTTACTTACTTACTCACTGGCACTATCGAACTCGCAGATTCATGGCCGCGTGGACATAAGCTCTCCATACATTCCTATCCTGAGCTAATGCTTTCCAATCATTCCCTGTATAATCTACTTCCCTCAAATCATAGTTAATGTTATAATCCCACCTCATTCTTGGTCTACCAACTGGGCGTTTTCCCTGTGGCTTTCCTACAAGAAGCTTCCATGCACGTCTATCTTTCCCATACGTGCAACATGTCCTGCCCATCGCAGTCTACGAGACTTAACTGTTATTATTATATCTGGCTTCCTATAAAGACCATGTAGTTCATTGTTATGTAGTCTTCTCCATTCAAATGTCTGATCTTCTCTCTTTGGTCCAAAAATTTTCCTAAGTACTTTATTCTCAAATACTTGTAATTTCCTTTGCTCTCTTAAAGTAAGAGTCCATGTTTCGCACCCATCTAATATAACTGGTAGAATAATAGTTTCATGCCGGACTGGTCGAAGGTGATAAGCCAGACGAAAAATGTACCTTGGTCGAAAGACTGACGATCTTTCACCATAAAAATAAAACCGTCAAGAAACGCCGACATGGGTTCAACTGGGGTAAAATTTTCCGGAGGTCAAATAGTCCCCCATTCGGTTCTCCGGGCGGGGACTACTTCAGGGAACCCATGCCAAAGTCTCAAACACAGGGACATGTTCCTAGGAACATGGAATGTTAGGACTTTATACAATAGCGGAGCACTAGCGATATTAACGCGGGAACTAGATAAATCGCCCCTTGGATATAGTCGCTTTACAGGAAGTTAGGTGGCCAGGAGAAGGTAGTCAAGAATCAGGAAGCTTTGCATTATACTACGGGGGTGCAGAAAGACCTGAATTAGGAACAGGGTTCTTAGTCAGAAGGAGGATCCTATGCGCTATCCGAGATATTAAGTTTGTTAGTGATAGGATATCATACATAATTCTAAAGGGTAAACAACATGATTTTATAATTGTAAATGTACATGACCCCACAGAAGATAAAGATGACAAGATCAAGGATGCGTTCTATGACGAATTAGAATGCTTATTTGATAGCCTTTCACGATATCATATGAAAATTGTCTTAGGAGATTTTAATGCAAAAGTGGGGCGGGAAGATAGGCCTATATTCAAACCAACAATAGGCAAATTCAGCCTTCATGAAGATAGTAACGACAACGGGGTTAGATTAGTCACCTTTGCCACATCAAATAATCTCATTGTTAAGAGCACAACATTTCAGCATAAGGATATATTCATAAATACACCTGGACGTCCCCAGATGGGGAAACTCGGAACCAGATAGATCATGTATTAGTGGATAAACGCTGCCACAGTAGCATCATTGATGTTAGATCAGTTAGAGGGACAGACTGCAATTCGGATCATCATCTGGTCAGAGTGAAAATCAGACAACGGCTATCGCTTATGAGAGGATCAAACGCTAAAGATGATTCTGTAAAATTTGAATTAAAAAAACTTGAAAAATGATGAAATACGGGAAGAATACCAAATCAAAATTGCTAATAGATTTGAAGCACTGGAATCTTCCGATGACAATATGGCAAACGAAGAAGAAACTGATATAAATAAAGAATGGGAGGCTATAAGAGATACTATTAAATTGTCAGCATCAGAAAGCATTGGTTGTTTAAAAAAGAGGCAAAACAAGAAATGGTTTGATGAGGAATGTGCCAACATTGTAAAGAAAAGAAAGCTAGCAAAAATGAAATGGTTACACGAGCCAAATGAGGTAAATTTAGAGCAATTGGGTAGAATTAGACGGGAAACCACCAAGCTACTAAAGAGTAAAAAGAGGGAATATCTTAGAAAGAAGATTAATGATCTTGAAATGAATGCAAAAAATAGGAACATTAGAGAATTATATCAGGGAATTAGTATAGAGAAGAAAGGGTTTCAGGCTAGAACAAACATAATTCGGAATGACAATGGGGATATGATTGCATATTCCAGGAGTATATTAAATAGATGGAAAAGTTACTTTAATCAGCTATTAAATGTACATACAGAACAGGACATTGAGGAGGATAATTTGCAGACAGCAGAAATGCTAGTAGCAGAGCCAAGTGCATTAGAGGTCGAAATGGCGATTGAAAAATTGAAGATGTATAAAGCATCAGGTTCAGATGAGATCCCAGCAGAACTGATAAAATCAGGGGGAGAAAAATTGATGGACAAGATACGCTGGTTGCTTAGTATGATTTGGGAAAATGAAGCTCTTCCAGATGAATGGAAGGAATCAATTATCGTACCAATTTATAAGAAGGGAGATAAAACTGATTGCAACAACTACAGGGGCATCTCATTATTTTCAACTTCGTACAAAATTCTAACAAATATATTAGTAAGTAGACTTACTCCCTATATTGATGACATTCTAGGAGATCATCAATGTGCATTTAGAAGAAACAGGTCTACAACAGATCAGATTTTTAGTATAAGACAGATTTTAGAAAAGAAATGGGAATATAATGGTACTGTACATCAACTGTATGTAGACTTCAAAAAAGCATATGATTCAATTAAGAGGGAGAAGTTATATAGTATACAGCTGGAGTTTGGAATTCCTAAAAAGTTAGTTAGACTTATACGAATGTGTCTAAATGGCAAAAAGAGTAGGGTGCGTGTAGGAAAACAGTTTTCGGACACTTTTGAAATCCAGAATAGGTTGAAGCAAGGAGATGCATCATCTCCTCTACTATTTAATGTTGTACTAGAGCATGCCATTAAATCTTTAGAGAATGAGGAAGGCTTACAACTCAATGGTATTAATAAGCTGTTAGTTTATGCTGATGATGTAGTATTGTTGGCCGATAGCGAGGAGATACTAAAGGACACACTATAGAGTAACACTAAGAAATTAGGACTGGAAGTAAATATGAATAAAACTAAATATATGGTCACACGTAGAAATTCATTAAATAATGGAAATGGACAGCTAATGACAAATGAGGGAAATTTTGAGGAAGTGGCTGAATTCAAATACCTAGGAACAATAATCGCAAATAGGAATAAGACGCACAAAGAAATTAAACGTAGGTACAATTCTGGAAATGTGTCCTATTATACATTGCAGAGACGTTTGATGTCCCAACTCCTTTCAAAAAATGTTAAACTGAAAATATATAAAAGTATTATTCCATCAGTTATATTATATGGGTGCGAAACATGGACTCTTACTTTAAGGGAGGAAAGGAGATTACGAGTATTTGAGAATAAAGTACTTAGGAATTTTTTTAGACCAAAGAGAGATGAACAGACAGGTGAATGGAGAAGACTACATAACAATGAACTACGTGGTCTTTATAGGACACCAGTAATAATAACAGTTATGTCTCATAAACTGCGTTGTTCAGGACATGGTGCGCGTATGGGGAATGGAAGAAGTACATGCAAGCAAGCTTCATGTAGGAAAGCCAGAGGGAATACGCCCAGTTGGTAGACCAAGAAGGAGGTGGGAGAATAACATTAACTATGATTTGAGGGAAGTCGATTATACAGGGAATGATTGGAAAGCATTAGCTCAGGATAGGGATGTATGGAGAGCGTATGTCCGTGCGACCATGAACCTACGGTTTCGGTAGTGCCAGTGAGTAAGTAAGTATTGTTTAATCATCCCGATACTTTGTTTGCATTATTTGCTTGATGGAGGATTTCATCTGTTATACTGTTGCTGCTATTAATTTATACTCCTAAATATTTGAATTTCATGACTTGTTCTATACTTTTCTCTTCTATTTCTAATTTACACGTCGTGGGTCCTTGGATATTGCCATTGATTTGGTTTTATTTGTTGAGATTTTCATGTTATATTTTGCTGCAATGATTCTAAATATAGGATTTGTAAATCATCTTCACTTTGTTAAATTAGAACTGTGTCATCAGCATAGTTTTTTTATCTTCAGCTATTTGTTACCTATTTTAATTCCTTTTCTAACTTCAACTTTTAGTTCTTTGATGATTTCATCCATTATTAGTGTGAACAGTATGGGACTTAATGAGTCTCCTCGTCGTATTCCTTGCTGGACTAAAATTTCTTCAGATTTACTATTTCCATATTTTATAGTTGTACTGTTTCGTGAATAAATTTCTTTGATGATAGCTATGAGGTTGTTTTAGATACATTCTTGTTTTCTAATATGTTGAGTATAATAATAATAATAATAATAATAATTATTATTATTATTATTATTATTATTATTATTATTATTATATTGTTATTACTCTCTGTTTTGTTGCAGAAGCAATCTCTCTACAGTTGTTCAAATATGACTTACCCCTCTCACATTCAGGTTCTGTTGGCGTCTGAAATGTAGCTGCAATTTCCATTATGCATTTTTATCTCAAATTACATAATTTACAAATCTCAAATATATCTTCAAATTGCACCCTCAGGATTAACAACATGCGAATATATAAGACAATAATGTGTTTTTAAATCTTGATATCCGCAGAGTCTGTTTTTTTTATTCACTGAATTTTTTTTGTTAAATGTTTCCATAAAATAAACGTACATATATTTTTTATTATCTCCTGTATATATATATATATATATATATATATATATATATATATATATCGCTAACACTAAAATTTACAATTCTCATTTAAAGTATGTAAGAGAGAACTACATTGTTAAGGCCAACTCAAGTAGTTGCTGTCATTGGCTAACGCCATTAAAGGGAGTCATCTGGTTACAGTGAACCATTCTCTCTGCATTATTTCAGTCTTCTCACTCGGGTGTATTTACGTTTCAGGTCAGGTATCAAATCAATTATATTCATAAAGTTGAGTGGATCTAATTCTAGAACGTCCACACAAATTTAAGTTTCAATGGTCTGGAATCGAGTTCAAAACTCCTGAAACATCAGTTACACTAATTATTACACCATAGAGTTTCATTTCGGATTTGTGAAATAAAATGACCATTCTGTAAATCTGCGACTCTCTTTTAGTTCTCAATGCATTAGAAATGGCATTAGATGTGTCCTAGTTTATCTGTAAATGGCTAATCCTGTAAAGAAAGAATTGGTGGATTTCTCAACCGAAGTCTTAACCACGACCCCGGTTTCACAATTTTTATTGTATCCATAACACCCATAAACATTACTGAAAATTCACAGAAATTGTTATGAAACCATAGATATGATTCAGACATTTGTTTTTGTGGTTGTTATGGAAACATTAAAAAATCGGAAAACCGCGGTCGTGGTTTAGACTTCAGTTGAGAAATCCACCCAATATAAACGTTTGATATACATAGAAATTCGTATGATTGATTGCAGCAGGGGTTCCTCTTGAAGGCCATTCGAGGTCAGGAATGAACCAAACTTTTAAAAACATAAATTATAATGCAGACCTTCGGGTATTAGGAGGTTAAGGTTCCAACCTTTCAAGACAATCAGCACGAGATGTCAATCGGGTTAACGACCCCACGTGATGGCTGTCTTTACTCCCACAACAAGTGTCTGATACACATTTCAATTAGAAGTTGATTCGACTTCAGTGCCAAAGTGCTGGCAGAAGGTTTTAGAGCAGTTTAAAATTCTGACCCACCGGGACTGAATCCCGAATGCGTATTTACATCGCATTATAGTTAATGTTATTATTTATTTTTATTTACTTATTTAAACTGGGAGGAAAAAATATATATTACATTTCCCATTATTCAATCCTATCCTTCGACCAGTCTAACATTTGTGATGAACTAGTCGAGGTTATTAATGAGAACAGTTGAAGTTTTGGAAAGTGTTTACAAAAAAGAAGAGCACTTTGATGCGCTGGTGATTTACATTCGCTTATTAGATGAGCTACAGACTCATCTCATGTCTGATGAAACATGGATCAACATTATAGCCCATCCTGTACAGGCCCTATGTGTTTTGTAAGTGCACAAAGACCTGTCAGATAGCGAATATCCCAAGAGAGCTTATTCCTGCCCAGTTTTAATACATCGTTTCATCTAGTTATATTAAATCATGTAATAAGAATCTTTGAATGTTTGCAGCCTTTAACAGAATTCCAGTACCTAATATGTTTCTTAAAGATGTAGTTTTAGGACTGATAGATCTGCAGTAGCTAATATATTTTACATGAAACATTTTTTTGAAAAAGCCGAGTTTATGATTTACCCTTACATTTATTACTTATTGATTTAAAAAAAAAACATGTGGTAGTATACTATTAAGAAAATTACGGAAACTCTTCAGAACATTTTATATAAATAAAATTATAATAAGGGATATACAAAGTCTGTATAATAATTCAGTATCTAAGGCTAAAATAAAAAATAAATAAATTATGTAATGAATTCCATGTAACTATATATTTAAAACAAGGATGTTGTTTATCCTCTACTCACTCACACTCACTCACTCACTGGCACTATCGAACCCATAGGTTAATTGCCACACGGACATAAACTCTCCATACATCCCTATCCTGAGATAATGATTTCCAGTCATCCGCTGTAGAAATCTAATTCCCTCAAATCATGGTTAATTTTATTCTCCCATCTCATATTTCGGTCTACCAACTGGGCGTTTTCGCTTGTTGTCCCCCTACACTTTTTAAAATGTATGTTCAACAAGCACTAAAAATGTGGAAAAATTTTGTTGTAATATGGGATTAATGATGAATGTCAATATTATATACACATTACAATTTACACGTTATCAAATTTTATTGGCTGGAGATATTATGATGATATTGAATATACGTCCAGGAAATTAATGTGAGAATATGAAAAGTGGAGATTAAAATTAATGTGAATAAAACTCAATACGTATATGGTAATTGATGATATTGGGAAACATTTGGTACTAGAAGATTCCAAAGGTACCATTAATATTTGTAACCAAATTAATAGTTCAAGAGTTGAAATAATCAAGATGCAAACAAAGATTTGGAAATAACAAAAAATAATAGTTAAAGGTCGATCAGCAATAGTAATGTTGAATGGAATTTTGTGGGACTATTTAACTCATGCCCCAAATGGGAGTCAATGACCAATCACGTTTCAATGATTTCTGTTTTACAACCAATCAGAGTCGTGTTTCACCAAATATTTATCAGTGTTATAATTACCATATTAAAGAAAGCTCCTCCTTACAATATTGCGTTCCTTTGGCAATAAATAGTATGATCTGGTTGCAGTGATAAAAGAAGCAGTAGAAGCGTACCTATCGTTTCTCATTTGTTTTCAAACATCGCCGTTTACATTAAATATATAAATATTTTAAAATAACTATAGTTAAATAATGATTTGTGAGTACACAGCTTAATTTTATTCGTTAAATAGTCCTAACAAATGCCACTCTTGATTTCCAAATTCTCTAGATAAATTGGAAATCACTCGTGGCATTACTTATGATAAACAGATATAAAAACAAACTAAATCCATATTTATAAACCAATAGTAAAAAACTTAATAATCTACGGAGCAGAAAAATTGACTATAAATTCCAAGTCAGAGTAAAAATTGCAAGCTGCAGAAATGTGTTTCTAAGAAAATCTGCACGATGCTCTAAATTAAACAAGATCATAAACAGTATTATCCGCGAAAAAAATAATTTTAACGAAACAATTTTTCAATTTATGGGAAACAAACAATTATAAAGGTTAGGTCACATGAAGATGATTAATAAAGATAGATTGTGTTACAGCCCGTCGCCTGTCAAGTGCTAGCATGTTATATTTGTAGCCGAGTACACAAAAATGAGACGGGCCCTACATTAAATCAAGGTCAGGATTTACCCAACTTTGCAAAGGATAGCAAAAACTAAGGAATCAAAGGCAGTCACATCAATAAAGTAAAACTAAACCAAAATATATATTTAACAAGTTAAAAATAAGCGAAAAAAGAAACATTATAAACTTTAGACGTTTATCATTTACACAGGTTATAAAGAGGGCTGATGAAAAGTTATTTATACTAAGAGTTGTTATTTAATATAATTTGAAGTTATATGCTGAATTTAGTATGCATATCTAAATCTAAGACAAATACTACTCTATGATTAAGTATGAACAAGTACGAAGGCTTACGTTCATCCATGATAGGTGACCTCGGAGTTGAGAACGCTCGCTGCAACCAGCCACATGGGGGGTGAGAGCCATCTCTCCAACCCCCGACGAGTCTCATCTCGGGATTGAAACCCCAAGATTATATATTTTTCTAAGTGGGTCGCTTTCATCTGACGTGGAAGCGTTAAGACTAACTTACCGTGCCGATACGTGATTCGTGCACGTCAACCAGATATGCATTATATTAAATAAACTGTCTAAAAAACCCTAATAATTTTAATAACCAAATATTTATAGGAGAATAATTCATTTTTAATAAACCCTATAAACTTTGGGTCATAACAGATTGCCAGTTAAGAATTATGAGATGATTCCAAATCGGAGGAAAAGGATAGGAACACCTAAGAAGACAAGGATAGAGGGAATTATGAATTTGATGAAGGACAAGGACTGCAGGATGGTGACTGCACGGATGAATGAAGGAAGAGAATCGAAACTTAACATTGAGCACAGGAGGATATGTATACATTTATAACCTTTCAAATAATAGAAAACATTCTAGCGTTCTACAGTTTTCTTGCCTATCTGAGAGCTCGGCCCCAGCACTTGTTCGGCTCATATAAACCGGCCGCTTTTGGCAGCCTCATTTGTCTTCTCATAGCGTAGAATTCCTATATGCCCCATCATCCATTTCAGTGAAACTGACTTATGGTCAGCCAGTTGTAATGCAAATTGCACTTAACCAGGGGCGGATTCCAGTGTCTTAAGGATAGCTTGAGTATCAGAGAGTATAAGAATGTGTATATGTTTTGCCCCTCTTTGAAATTAGCACTGGCTAGGATACCAAATATCAAAGTCTAAAAAACTGTATATCCTGTCCCAAACTAAATGAAAAACTAGTGTCATTTTCATGTAGTCCAGAACATGTTGCTGATCTGGTTCAAGTGCCAAGAATATACCAGACTGGATCCCTATTCAGCTCAGCATTAACCTGTAGTTTCCATTCACATCGCGGTGGATAAGTTACCGTGAGTTACTTAACAAAGCTGATTATTATTGATGCTACAAGATCAGTACTCTTACACGAGTCAAATAAGGTAAATTTGGAGCAAATTACATAATTAAACGGGAAACCACTAGGTTACTAAGGAGGAAAAAGAATACAAAAATTACACCCTGTAGAGCATTGAAAATGTTCCCACTAAACTTTCCCAACTAAATCGCCTGATATTGCTGATTCAACAAACACGATATTATTATTAATATTTTGTTAGGACTTACTTTGTTTACATTATCTTCATTTCCATTTTATCTTGAAATGGTTCTAATAACTTAAGTAATACTAATTCTAAAATATAATGCCTATAGACTCAAATATGTATTTATTTATTTATATTATGCTAGACATAATTTGTTGAACTCAATGGCGCGACAGGACTATAAGGCACTACGCCTACCAGCCTGCTGAAGGTTCACATCCACATGTGTAAACCACATTCGTGGAAGATCATCGTGACAGTATATGAGTGACATGTGTTTATCATGTCTGGTCCCCACGCGTCATAGCATATTTTCTCAATCTAGAGCCACTGCTTAATGTAGCTATCCAAATTCCTCACGATGATAGATGAGCACCTGTCCAATTGTTAATTTTGATGCAAATACGTATCAACTCATCCGTAATACTGTATCTGATTTTTAATTCTTTTAATATAATTGTCCCGCGCCGTAGCCGAGCGGTTAAGGTAGAAAGCCTTGGCGCAGAGCTACGGGACTTGCGCTGGTTCGAGTCTCCATGGGGGAAGAAATTTTCTCATGGTATTTCGGCCAGTATGGGACCGGTGCCCACCCAGCATCGTGAGGCAATTGGGTAGCTACAATTAGTAGCGGCTCCAGGTTGAGGAACCAGCTATAACGGCTGGGGGACTCGACATGCTAACCACATGTCACCCCTACACTAGCTGTTGATCATCTACCTCTGTGATTGACACATGTGGATGTGAAGGGCCAGCAGCCGGCTGGTAAAAGGGCAACCGCTGAAAAGTGGAAAGACCCTCAATCGGAATTAATATAATTAGTTCTTCAAATGATATCTAAGGATCTCTCTCATTTTTTAATATTGGGAACGATAATATAAGAAACCCGTAACGTGGCTGAGAACTACGAATTCGCGCTGGTTCGAATTGCTGCGCGTGGAGGAATAAATTTTCTCATGGAATTTCTGCCAGTGTATGAAGCTGATTTTCACCAAGCATATGAGAAATAAGGGTAGCTATAATAATTGCAGGCCCACATATGAGAATAGCAGAATACCTAACCACGTGTCACCTTTCTAAAGAATAGATTATCATTCTATCTCTATGATTAACACATGTGGATATGAGGCCAGCAATCGGTTTGAAAGTCAAGAAATTCTAGGCATATTATGCCACTGAATTTATGTGAAAACAGTGGAAAATACCTAATACGAAAAAGTCATATATATATATAAATATACATTTTGTTCGAAAGTAGACATATTTCTCAGCAGATAGCAGTCATGTTCAGAAAGATGGAAAAATCAGAGAATAAGATTCCGAAGTAAGAGGGAGAGAGAGAAAGGGAGAGAGAGGGAGAGAGAGAGAGAGAGAGAGAGAGAGAGAGATAAAAGTAGAATAATAAATTTTTTAGAAACTTTTCTATATGTTTATCATTCTATAAGATTATTATTTTCTTCAGATATGAATATCTGAAAGTATTTTTGCTCTGACGTTGAAATTCCAACTTATATCTCTCCATGCTCTAGTTTTAGAAGTAAAAGGGATGTCCAAAGCTTTTTTGTAATCGATTTCAAAAGCTAAACGACTGCACCAATTTCTTGGATTCATAATATGACATGTTTCAGTTAAATGCCAACATTTAAGTAAAATATTATAAATTCGGCAGTTTGCTTACCCTTATCGTTAATGGTCTTGTTTTTCTGACAGTAGGTATATAGGAGAATTGATTTTTCCTTTTGCATATTTCGATGTTGAGTCGACCCCAGGAACAAGGAGCCGACAAAATATTTTGACCAGTTTGAAAATCCTGACCTCCACCGGAGTCAAACTCCCGACCTTCTTACTTGTAGTATATTGCCCTAACCAATTACTCTTCTACGTATTCCGAATTGTTACCATGCTTACCTCTGTTTTGGGGATCGTGGTTCGAACTCTGTCGAGTCGATGAATTTTTAAACACATACAACTTGTCATTAAGATTTAATTCTGAACAAAACAAAAACCAAGCTCCCTAAGTCGTGGGTTTACGGGTAGTGAAATAAACATATGCCTGAAAAAATAGACTTCTGAGTAAAATATACAAGTCATTTCACGTCTATATTTCATAGCGTTGCTAATGACCTTAGCGTTTCATAGAGGGTCATTAAATAGAGTAACAATGAAATTCACTCAACACAGGTTCATAGTTAACTATTCACTCACGTCAAATAGTATCCATTAAATGCAAAAATTATGATGTAATCTATTAACAAATTGAATTCTTTGTACAAGGTTAATGCTAACATAATTTCTGTAACGGTACTCAGATCCCAAAATGAATGTTACCATTGTTTTCACTAAACACTTTAAATTACCGAGGATAATAGTATTCAGAGATACATTTCACGGACGCCACATTACAATGTGAAATTTTCACTTGTTTCCGGTCATTACATGCATAACAAATTAAACTAGAAATATATCCACTTGAACTGACGTCATTAATTTGGAACTAATTAGAAAATGGTGGCTTGAATTAAGCTAGTTGGAAGATAAATAACCAATATAATCGTGATACAACAAAACATGAAGCTTACGTACACCATTCGAGTGGTCATATAATGTGGTGGAAGTCCACTGCAGAAACCCCCATAGCCAAACGTAATCGCATTTATTCGAAGTACAACACTTTTTTTTTGGAAATTATATGAAACTATTAAGGTTCCCATTAAAATATTTTTTTAAAAATATTTAAATATTTTCATCGATCCAAATTACTAGACACGAAAATAGCCATGACAAAATACACTACAGTATATATCCTAAACACAAATCATGATACATTGAGATGCTATGAGTTAATTTAAACAGAAAATTGGTTTAAATTGAGGCAGATATATGGAAATTCGCGGAAAATAACAACATTCATTCGTGAATGAATAAATATATGTACAACGTGAAATTACACTGATAGACAAATTCACACTTTTTTTTCTTTCTTTAAAATAAAATGGGTAATTATACATACTTATACACAACTTAACCCCGCTGAATTCAAATCTGGAATTGGAAAGCCTGTATTACCTCCAGCTTTTCTATATTTTTAGTTTTATAAAACATTAATTTCCTTTGCAATAATATATGGAAATTTCAATTTTTTATTTGCTAAAAACAATATTTAAATACCGAAGTGAATAAATATGAAATAGAAAAAGTATGGGATTGCTCTAGGAAAAAAAAAATCTTAATAAAATAAGAAAAAAAATACTCATATTTTCACTAATCACAACCATTTTACGGGGATACAACTCCAAATGCTAGTCTAAAAAGATAATTTTCAAGAATATTGCTTAAGCTGATAAAACTTAAACAAGTTCCTAATAAGTTCCTTACAATTGTGAGTTCTCACATTCTGAAGAAAATTAGAGCATACTTGTTTGACAATTAACCTTGCACATTTCTCTCTCTCTCTCTCTCTCCATATATATATATATATATATATGTGTGTGTGTGTGTGTATATATATATCTTTTTTTGTTAGCAATTCCGCAAAATTGTTATCACAAATGATCTCACGGATAAGTAGTCCAATATATTTAATATAATTGGAATTTAAAAAAATCATCAACCCTAATTTTATATGCAACATGGAAAAATAATCTTGTCTTTCTCGTCTAAAGAGCGATTCTTAACACTCTTCTCTCTTCTCCAAGAATAAATACTCAATATTGTATGTTTGTATTTTGCTCGCCTGTCCCATTCGAAATGAAAGCAAAAAATATACTGTAAACCCGGACTACATGTCTACAAGTATATCGATTATTTTTAGGTCTCCGCATATTTGCTAACCATATTTTGTATAATTCATTACTCCCAATATTGCATCCAAGTTTCATGTGTTTCCTTAATTCTGAATAGATACGCAAGGGGTACCAATAGCTATATATTACCATTTTGCAACAGTACATATTTTAAATTGATCTTACATTATTCTAAAAATTATCAGATTAAATGGTTCCAACACGTCCAGAGAATGTCAAATTCCCGTTTACCAAAGATGATTTACTACTTCAACCCTAAAGGCAAAAGAGACCTCGGAAGGCCCTTCAACCGATGGAAAGATCAGTATTTGTAGTCGCAGAACGGGCATCATCACCCAATACTGCATTCGGAAGAAGAAGAAGAAGAAGAAGCTTATTCTAAAAATAATCTCCATTCGTTAGGTTTGTTAATGCTTGCAAGTTCTTGCAGAAGGCATAATACATCATTGCAAAAATTTAACGCATTACTAACAGAAAGACGTATCAGTGAATACTAGTGTTTTCAATATGTCTCCGCAACACCATATTGAAATAAATTCCACTCTTTACGACGAGAAAGAAATAATTCCCCTTGCACTTTAGAAAGATTAAGGACTCAGATTAGATCGTTTAGATCACATTGGGAAATAAAGTGAAATGGGAAAATATATTTTAAGGGTTGAGAGCAAAAGTGGACCAAGTCCAAAAATTGAATATTCTAGTTACAGGCCTAATTTGAATTTGGGTTCAACATATCAATACTTCTTCACATAAATAATGAACCAAGTATTGTATTTGTTCTTTTTCATTACAAAAAATAATGTTTATTTCATCTCCAATTACATGTAATGCTTTAGTTTTGTATCAGCTTTTCTCAAAAGAGTAAAATAGAAATTGGTATTAAATCACGATCCATAAGTGTTTTTGGCTGCAAGACCATCGGGATAAATATAGACTGTTTTTATTTAGAACTGTATCCGGATATATTCGTTAAATATAAATAACTATTCATCATCATCATCATCATCATCATAGTACATTCACGAATTTAGGCCATTTGTTGACCTGTTTCGGCATCAAGAGAAACACCATCCAAAAGTCTTTTGAATGGACATCCTGGTCTTCTTCTGCCTGCAGGTTGATATCTTAACATTTGTTTGGGTATTCTGTGATCTTCCAATTCTATGAACATGTTGCATCCATCATGACTTTTAATCAGAAATTTTGTTTTCTAAAGGTTCCATGTGTAATTCTTCTAAGATGTCTTCATTCTTTTTTGTGATATAGTAGTGTGTATCCTGCAGTCCTCCGAAGGTATCTCATTTCAGCAGATCTAAGTCTCTGTATAGCTGTGTGTCTTCATATTTCAATTCATTCTTGATTTTTTCATGTTGAGACTTGAAAGTAGTTTTGAAGTTCCTTAGAAGAGGTTACTGGCCCGACGCTAAGTAGTCCAGTGGTAGGGCTGCTACCTTTTAGTCTCTGGACAGACTATTCATAGTATGATTATTTCGTTTTGTCCATATTACGGGGTTTCAGAAGTGCATTGATTTATGATTGTCATTAAGCCAAACAGCTAAGTTCGGGAATGATTACAAACATTTTACCCGGGGCCCAGCTTTTTCCCTCGTTAACTTTATTTCCGAAACACAACTCATGTGTTTTTTTTCAGTGTACGAGTAATAATATATCTTCACTACCTAACATTGTATACTTACTGTTATTGTTGATGTGCATCATAATTAGACATTCCCGCAATAAATCTTGCTATGAAAACAAAAGAAATCTCAATATTTTTGAAAATGACCAATAGCACTAATGCGGTTGTGAAAACATTTTGAACTATTGACAGTGATACTGAAATTTGTATTAATTTCGGTATTAATTCATCACATCAAGTTGTCCACGCCTCTGCGGTTTTATGATCACTGCACACATCGTCTAAAACTTTCCCCATACACAGTAATAAATCCCAAATCAAATTGGTGTTACAGTTTTAACAAATATCAGATAGAGACATGACCAACAATATTTATTATTTCTCCATAGTAACACATACAGCCGATTCATCTTCAGAAATCTTCAATTATATTTATTAATATTTGAGCTAATAATGCTAGTTTCAGAACCATGTATATTAGAGGTTAAAAGGCGATATAAAAATTGAAGATGTATAAAGCATCAGGTTCAGATGAGATCCCAGCAGAACTGATAAAATCAAGTAGAGAAAAATTGATGGATAAGATACGCCGGTTGCTTAGCATGATTTGGGAAAAAGAAGTTCTTCCAGTTGAATGGAAAGAATGAATTATCGTACCAATTTATAAGAAATTAGATAAACTTATTGTGACAATTACAGGGGCATCTCATTACTTTCACCTTCGTACAAAATTCTAACAAATATATTAGTAAACAGACTTACTCCCTATATCGATGACATTCTAGGAGATCATCATTGTGGATTTAGAAGAAATAGGTCTACAACAGATCAGATTTTTAGTATAATACAGATTTTAGAAAATAAATGGGAATATAATGGTACTGTACATCAACTATATGTAAACTTCAAAAAAGGATATGATTCAATTAAGAGGGAGAAGTTATATACAGGGCTTCCAACATAAAACCGGACACGCCTCACGGGGTTTCACCCGTCAGGCTGCGTTCTCTCCTCGCCCGCATTTTACTCTGCCAGCCGCAGAGTGTCCGGTTTTATACTGGAAACCCTATAGTATCCTGCTGGAGTTCGGAATTCCTAAAACGTTAGTTAGATTTATACGAATGTGTCTAAATAGAACAACGAGTAGGGTGCGTGTAGGCAAACAGTTTTCAAACAATTTTGAAATTCAGAATGGGTTGAAGCAAGGAAATGCATTATCTCCTCTACTATTTAATTTTGTACTAGAGCATGCCATTAAATCTTTAGAGGATGAAGAAGGCCTACAACTCAATGGTATTAATAAGCTGTTGGTTTATGCTGATGATGTAGTATTGTTGGCCGATAGCGAGGAGATACGAAAGGACAACACGCACACACTATTGAGTAACACTAAGAAATTAGTACTGGAAGTAAATATCAATAAAACTAAATATATGGTCGCACGTAGAAGTACATTATATAATGGAAATGGACAGCTAATGATAAATCAGGGAAATTTTCAGTAAGTGGCTGAATTCAAATACCTAGGAACAATAATCACAAATAGGAATAAGACGCACAAAGAAATTAAACGTAGGTACAATTCTGGAAATGCGTCCTATTATGCATTGCAGAGACGTTTGATGTCCCAACTCCTTTCAAAAAATGTTAACTGAAATATATAAAAGTATTATTCTATCAGTTATATTATATGGGTGCGAAACATGGACTCTTACTTTAAGGGAGGAAAGGAGATTACGAGTATTTGAGAATAAAGTACTTAGGAAATTTTTGGAGCAAAGAGAGATGAACAGACAGGTGAATGAAGAAGACTACATGACAATGAACTACGTGGTCTTTATAGGACACCAGAAATAATAAGAACAGTTATGTCTCATAAACTGCGATGTTCAGGACATGGTGCGCGTATGGGGAATGGAAGAAGTATATGCAAGCAAGCTTTATGTAGGAAAGCCAGAGGGAAATCGCCCAGTTGGTAGACCAAGAAGGAGGTGGGAGAATAACATTAACTATGATTTGAGGGAAGTAGATTATACAGGAAATGATTCGAAAACATTAGCTCAGAATACGGATGTATTGACAGTTTATGTCTGAATGGCCATGAACCTACGGGTTCGATAGTGCCAGTGAGTAAGAATGTAATATCTTAATTATTAAAATAAAAACACATAGTACAAAACATAGTATGCAATACTATACACATAATGGAATCTAGGAAATTGAAGAAGAAGAGAAAAAAATTCGACTCAAGGGCCTCGTTTTTTTAAACTTTTCCTCTATTCGTATCAACTGTTTGCCACACTCGTATCGCAATGTACTATTCTCTGTGACCTCGGAGTAAATTCGCCGCAAACACAACTACAATGTTCGGGATGTTCACACAATTGCGTGATAATAAGTTACGTTTAAAAATTGTGACTAAATACTGTTTTTTTATCGTTGTTAAAATACACCTTATACTTCACTTTACAATACACACTTAGATTAAAAATTTCATGAACTTATACAAACATACAATGTGACTGCTCACGAAGGATCACGAAGAACAATTTTAACAGAGAAAAAGGACATTAATCTACCGTCAGATATTCCCTTCACTAAATATTAAGTGCCATTCATAAACATAAAATATCGGCAAATTATTCTTATCTATTTGTTTGAACCAAAAGTTGAGCATGATACGAAGACCGAAAACTACAAAATGTTCGTTTTTGCAAAATGATCAGCAAAACAGAATTCATATTCATCTCAATACTTAAATATCACTCAATTGTATTTAATGGGTAATTTTATTGTTTGCCTATGTTATTATTACAACATAATTGTCATCACCATCATCATCTTCATTGTTGGCCCTCGTCTTGTTCTGTTCTCAGAATTCATCTTCCCATCGTCTTCTAGGACGTCCCACATCTCTATAGCCTTGAGGCTGGTACAACAGTGCTTGTTTTGTTAGCCTAGAAGAGCATAATGCAAAATAATATTACTCCTCAACTCGTGCAGGACTGAAGGTCGGGTTAAGGGAAGAAATACGATGAAACTCTTTATATTTGAGGTCTGTAAATACCAAGGTGTCGGTCGGCCACGCAATATCACAGGGACTAATAACATGAACCGAAATTAATTATATGAATGTGGAGAAATGGTGGAATAAAATTTATGGCAGAGGACAACCTGCCCAAGACTACGTTTCGTCCACCACGAAACCCATACCGAGTGACTGAGACACGAACTCGAAACTCTATAACTGTTGGGTATTTAATCGCTTGCGCCACGGAGCCGCGGGGAATCCTAATATTTATAACTGTTGGGTATTTAATCGCTTGCGCCACGGAGCCGCGGGGAATCCTAATATTTATAACTGTTGGGTATTTAATCGCTTGCGCCACGGAGCCGCGGGGAATCCTAATATTTAGGTTAATATAATTTAATACAACGTAATTAATTTTAATGCTATCTGTTGTTTTGTTTTGTAATATTACTAGACACATGGTTTCAATCAAACTGTTCTCAATAACGATGTAAATCATCATTTTTATCAAACGATTTTTAAATCTTTGATTTAAAACAATATTTTTTAGTTGTTATATTTGTTTTCATTTCAAACATATAAACGTATATTCCGTTAGGTCTTATTCTATTGAAACGTCTAAATTTTAAATTATATTAGAGACATTGAGGCATTGTAACAGGTGACTACTGGCTGTTCACGTTTGTAACTGAACCAGCAAAGTTATCTCATGTGTGCTGTACTTTAGTTTGTACTCTTTTAGTTTTTTTTCTACAGGGTCTCGAATAGATAGCAAAAAGATGACCTATATGGGAGAATTTATAAAATTTTCAACAAACAATGGCAAAGGTTCCAAAAATGTAAAATATGTCATTTAGAAATGCAAGATTAAGTACCAAGAATGAAATCCCATCTTCTTAATTGCAGGAAGATTCGAGAAGACAAAAATTAAACTTTTTCTAATTCTGAATAATAAGCATAACTTAATGAGAGTAAGTTTGAATAAGTGAATTTAAAATTCATTTGTTTAATAGTTGCAGCTATTTGTTTTCTTCTCCATCTTTACATTAATATTACGTAGGATATTAAACTATTTAATATTAGAATATTATGCTCTATTTTTTTCCAGCAGTGTGTTATCTTCTTTAATACAATTTTCAGGTGATAAAGTAAAAGTATGTAAGTGTTTACCACATAACCTACTACAAATTTTCAAAGCAATAATTTTCTTATAGGTGATCCAACGAGACCAGGGTCATCTGCTACTACCCGTAAATAAATTAAAGCTGAGACGATTTTGAATCTAACACAAAGCATTACTCAAAGTAATTTCGGCTCTTCATTAGCTCAAAACAACTGTTCAGCCGTAGTAGTGAAGCTTGAATTTCGTGGGCTAAAGGTGAGTATAGTGGTCTCGCATTGGTGGAGGTGGATTTGCGAGTCGCTGACAAACAAATCGAATGACCCGCGCAAATCATCGAAATGTTTCTGCTTTATGAGTCTCTACCTCCTCTTTCGGCAAGGTTCGTTAACCAAAAATTTCCATTATGGAAAGGTCAGTTTCATAAACCTAGAAAGTTCCTCCCCGTCTATAAAATTGGTAGCGAACACCGAAGCGAGTCAGTTGTGATTTTGACAGCGATAAGTGAGCAGATAAAGAGAGAACAAATTGTAGCGACTGACATATCAGAGACTGTAAAATAGTTGTATGCTAGATAAACATTAATCAAGATTAATTATTAGTGCAAACTGTAAGCAAACTCTTACTGATTGTGTGTAATTAAATTAAATAATTGAAGAATTACACGATCATTTGTGTTAATATTTTCGCCAAAACGACGTGGAGTCGATGCTACGGTCAACTAGCAAAAATACTTTGAAAACGCAAGTATCTAAATGCTGTTATACAACAAACACCTCATTTGCATGAATACAGAATCCAGCATTTATTGATTAACACAAAATGTTACAACTGGCTACTGTCTTCCCTCACGCAGTGATGTTGCTGTATCCCTTCTTGAATATATTTTTACGATTGAACAAGAGGATTATTTCCGAGATATGAGTGAACAAACTGTTCGAGTTTAGATATTTCATAATCAAAACAAACCGGTATTTTGTGTGATAGTGGCAAAAGAGACTGGTGTACGAATATATACAACACAAAGTATCAGGTCATTTCCACACATTCCCACATCATAGTCATTCCAATAATATACCAAATTCTTGTTGATTCTATGAAAAGTTATGAGAGTGAATATTGATGTAGTGTTAGATGTTTTGTTAAATGTAAAATGTCAAAATTAAATCCTAAAGACCTCAATTATTTCTCGCTGTTCTGCCCATATTTTGAACTTTTTGTCTCAAATAGTCTAAATATGGAATATGTTATAATTTTTAAACACAATAATGATTTTGCAAATGTTAAATTCAAAACTAAGATTAACAGTCATTAATATTAGCACAAGATATGCAGTGGAACACCCCAGGGGATTATCTCACTGAATACATAAAACCTCTCCTATGTTCATGAAAATTTGTAAAGAGAACACAGCGAAAATTCAAACCTCGATTTCGAAAAAAAGTGAATACCTTTCAAATTACCATAATGAAGAAGGATTTTAATTATGATAAAACATATCACTAGTTTTGTAAGAAAATTATTGCACAGTTGACCAAGAGTAATGGAAGAGACAATGTGGTAAAAAATACAATACATGAAGACAGAAATCATTCCGCAACAAAGATATTTAACGACGCTACAATCAAGCACCATTACATTTTGTTTTTATTTTCTTGGTTGATTCTAAGCTTCAATATTCCTCAAAATGTAAACTATTTTTAGAATAACATGATCCTGCATTTTAGTTTGCTGAAACTTTCTTATTTACAATACTTAAATAAAAAGGAAAATCTTACCCGTTTAAAAAAATTGTGCACACAGTAGAGATTTTAGGAGGTGTGACAGCATTACAGTAATGCTATTAGAAATAGCAGAGACCTCATCTACTTAAGTCAGCTGCAAATTGCAAAATCATCTTCGGCTGGTGTAGAACGTGTTTTCTCAACATTTGATGTTATGCATTCTAAGTTATGCAACAGGCTTGGTACAGACAAATAATTATATAATCAAAACTTGTTTTCCTATACAAATATTTGATTAAGCAGATACCGTTAAATACAATTCAAGACGAACAAAATATTCGAAAATAAGTTGTTGAATTTTATCTATTTGCAGTTTTTGTGTGTTATCCTTTAATATGTAATCTAGTATTCTATTTATTCATATATGGGTATGTTTGTGAAGTAGTGAATTAGTAAATTCAATAGATAGGTACTGTCAAGTAATACTAGTGTTGAACTTGTGGGATTTAAGTTTATCCTTGGTGTGGATCGTTGAGTCTATACTATTCGTGACTGCATGTGATTGGTGAATTACATTTGTTTGTAATTATATTTTTGAGATATTTAGTTTTGTTTACTCAATTCCTGCACAACAGATGGTTATTAACTTTTAGCACCAGTACTAATTCATCATCATCATCCTTCACGGATTAGGTCTTTCTCTGTTCCGATCTCACATCTGTTCAGCCCAGTGCTTTATTGGCTTTCCTACCTATATTCGCTCTACAGGATTATATATCAGTGCCATCTTTGGTATCCTATCCTCTGTCACTCTTTGCAGATGTTCTATCCAATTGTTCTTGCGTTCTTCTATTAATTGAAGAAGTGGTTGTATTTTTAGTTCCTCTTTAATATTCTCATTTCTAATATGTACCTCGTTCACCGCTATGGTCTCGAGGTAGCGTGCTGTCTTGTCACGCAGCGGGCCCGGGTTCGATCCCCGGTCGGGGCAGTTTTTCTGGGTGAGGTTTTTATCGGGGTTTTTCCTCGCCTGTAAGACAAATGTCAGGAAAACTTTAAGGCCCAAACGGTCCCCGAAATCATATGGCCATCATCATCATCTTCCTTATCATCATCATCCTTCACCGGTGTGGAAAGCGACGGGAAGCTACCGCACCTACAATTCCCTAGTAAAGCTGCAAGCATAGCATGAAAATGCATTGACTGCAGTGAAGGACCTGCCTTCGGGCAGGATTACTACGGACGGACGGAATATGTACTTCTCTTGTACAACCTTTCACAACCCATATGAAGCTCATTTCCGCCGCCTAAATTTTACTTTTCTTTCACCTTCAGAACTCTGGTCTCACTTCCATACATCGCCTCTGGTAGTGCCATCGTTGAGTAAAATCATAGCTGCGTATCCTTTCTTACTTTGTTCCTCAGTGTTCGTCTAATTGTTCCACAAATAATATTGATTCATTTAAGTTAAAATTTTCTAAGCTCTGACCGCTAGTCGAACTCACGAAATCTGGTATTCCTCATAACCGTCTCAAAATAAATATTGTTTGCAGACAAGTAATTTGTTGGTTATAGTTCATATCCCTTAACAAAGAGAAATTGCTTTAATAACAGAGTATTATTAGTATTTTATTTAACGACACACTCTAAAATATCTGGTTATTAGCGTTGCAATTCAAAGCTGGGCGCGAGAAGACAGAGTTTTTCTCAGATTCCTGTGTCTTCAGTCTTCAGGTTCTTTTATATGGTATAAATCTATGGCACGTGTCCCACGTAATTTCCGATGGAAGTCGTTCTCCCAATGTATGTAACCCCAGTTCGAATAGCAAACTAGATATGCGTTTGATATAGGTTTATTAGTACCAATAGCTTTTAATGTTACGTGTTTGACCGCTAGGGGCATACTATCCTCTCTCCGCCATAACTATAGGAGCGAGACCATTGGTGTGCGCGGGAGTGAACTGCACTTATTAACTGCATAAATTAATAGACTGACAAGGGAACTGTCTACCATTGTATGCAGAACCCTACCTTGAAATATCTCCCCGAAAAGTGTTGTGATGTACAAAGACCGTGTCCAAAAAAAATCTGCCTTTTTAACAGCAAGAAACTAAAATCAAGCGTCAAATCTCTCATTAAAACTATAGAGAAGTGATACAACTCCTGTATTTGCAGACTGGAAAACCCTCACTACCCGCCATCTGCGCCGCGTCCCATCTCATTCCTCTCTGTGTTTAAGTCATGCAGGGATGTACATATGCTCCTTGTAATGGTCTGCACTTGCTAGATTTTGTCTTCGATTTTTGTGCCTTGCACTTTAAAACGGAAAATATTTTTTGAATACGGCCATGATACATCACAATGCTAACCTGCGATAAATTTCATAGTGGGTTTCGCCATGAAATGGTTGATAGTTCCCTCGTGAGACTATCTAATCCTGTGATCGTAGTTACTTCCTGCCCGACAGAGTACGTGGAATTTACTCGCAGGATAATGACGATGTAATTGGAGTGGAGGTGAGCCCAATCCATTTCTTTGTACACGTAATATCGAACCTCATAATGAGAGTGTAGGGATGCTCCATATTGATGGAAAATAATGATCTGTATGTCATGTAATCGCGGCATCAATCACAATTACAGCATATCACAATGCGAGTCATTTTATGTGGATTGAAGGAGAAACTTATGCATGGTTTTGAAGTTTGCCGTGTGACCCTAAGAGGAGATATTTGTACTGAACATCTGTAGGAGAAAAATATATATCTTATGTTGTTAGCCATACTTATTTCATTACTCTGGGTTTAGTATTTTGGATAAAGCGACATTATACGTTACCGCAGATATTTTTAAATTCTCCTGTATTTTTACAGTTAAAAATGTTATGTTATTTAATAAAATATATAATAATAATACTAATAATAATAATATGAATCTACATAATAGTGATCTACATTATATGTATAGGAATCCAGATACAATAAGAACAGTTAAGTCTCGTACATTGCGATGGGCAGGACATGTAGCACATATGGGGGATGAAAAACGTGCATGGAAGCTTCTTGTAGGAAAATCTGAGTGAAAACGCCCAGCTGGTAGATAAAGAATGAGGTGTAAGAATAACATTATCCATTATTTGAGGAAGTACATTATACATGGGATGATTGGAAAATATTAGCTCAGGATAGGGATGTATGGAGAGCTTATGTCCGCACGGCCATGAACCTACGGGTTTGATATAGCCAGTGAGTTAGTTAGTTAATAATAATATGAATAAATGGAATTGAACTCCTAAATTATATGTTAAAAGCTTTTACCTGAACAATACATTTATTTGAAGAAAACCTTGATTGTATTCACCAATTGGAAAAATATTTACACGAAAATTAATATTTCTTGTTTGTTCTTTGTATAATTATAAACCTCTCGACTGATTTTCATGAACACATGTACACACTACACGTTATCGGATACGGTGAGTGCTTGTTCTAAAACAATTATGTACACGATTTTAATGGGAAAAAATACTAAAAAAAACCGCTCTCGGAATTACAATGTGTTATGTTTCACTAAGAAACTCTATACATGCTACTAAAATAAACCGATATAAGTATTATCCGAAAATAAACAAAATCAGATCATTAGAAGTTGGGGTTTACCTGAAATCCGAAAATAAAAATAGATTCTATACATCATCATCATCATCACGGTACAGGGTCCATGGCCTGTTCCGGCTCAATACTACATCGCTTTCTGGGTCTGCCAGGATATTTTCTCCCTCGTGATTTGTACATCCAAGCGTGCTTCGGAAATCTGTTGTTAATATATTTGAGCTTTTTAGTAATTGAAATTTGGTCCTGGTTGCGTTACAAGAAAATCAATTTATGAATCTGTTATATTTTCAAACGCACGGTGTATCTGTAAATAATTATAATATATATGTTCAATTATTATTATTTTTTATTTTTATTTATTCAACTAAAAATAAGAATACACACATATTTCATTGATTTAGGCATACGGCACACGCCGGGTTTTTTAGCCAGTTAATAATAAAACACATTTGAGTTAATTATAAACCAAAAGGGAGAAGATTGTTGGGAACACCATTGAAGAGATGGAAGGACCAATTCGACCTATAATGAGATCGGAACAAGCCATTGGGCTTAATCCTTGTTGTTGATGATGATGATGACAAATTTGAGTTTAATATCCCATTGAATTAACGCAGTCACATGTCACCCGGGAGTGGCACGACCTTCCGAAAGAGGGATTTTATCTATGGATAACACATAATCTTTGGGGAGAGGAATTTTATCTACGGATTGCACATATACTTTCGGGACAGATATTTTAACTAAGGATTACACATATCCTTTGGGGAGAGGGATTGTATCTATGATTACCCGTATATTTCTTTAACCACAAAAGGGCATGGAGAGCGTCCCAAAATGAGTTATCAGCTCTTTGTCAGGGCCTCCTCTGAGACAATACAGGATTAAAACGAAACAAACAATTTACACACACACACATTCATACTTACTATGTCGAATTATAATAATAATAATGATTATGATGGCCAGATGATGTTCGGGGTACGTTTGGGCCTTCCTGACATTTATATTACAATAAGGAAAACCCCGAAATTTTTATTGAAAAAAAACTGTTTGAAAATAAAAATAACTATTTCTTTAGAATATATCATCGATAATCAAAATCAAGTAGGCTTTTGGGTTTAAGGACAGAAACCTAAAATGCAAAGTGATTCAACAGTCCCGCCTCATCTGACTATTTAATAAATAATTCACTCCATAATACATACGCTATTGGAAATATCGGGGGCAGCTATTCGGAGCTTCTTCATTTCGTCTAGCTCATAATAGTCGAGCGCTGCTCTACAGTTAGCGCTAGGCGACACCTAGCTTAAATTATACTTTCTGGATTTTTAATTATGTTCGAAACAAATATTGGCGAGATCTCAAGCTGTGGTACGCCACTGAATACAGCATGAATCTGACTACAGACGTATGAAGCTACAGTTATCAGTAAACATTTAAACAAATGCTGAATTCGGCTAAACAACACGGTCCAAGTTGTTTTAATTTCATTCGTACTCAGCGTTTAGACGACTATTTAATACAAATCACTGTGCGTTATGAGACGTAATGTATGTGTACGACAATTTCCCTCTTAGTTGTTTCTTAAGTGATAGGTGATTGGTTTATGTGATAATCGAAAACGTTCCAGTCTGTTTGTTTTATTTATATGCTGGAGTGTTCCATAGTGTTAACAATATGTCTCTAAACCAATAGCAGTGTCAGAGGTAATAGGCATAAAGAAGAAAATATATACATCCGCAGGAATGTGCTATGTTTTTTTATTGTTGTGTAAAACATTTAAAAGAATGGTCGTCGGAAAATTGCGTGTCTTCTAAATGTCAAGAATTTAAAGCTAGGGATTGTAATGTAAATGTAGGTATGCTTTCACATGTTATAAAACAGAACAAGTAAATTAAATACAGAAATTGATGTAATTATATTCGTATCCCCTGGTAAACACTTTAGGAAACAAAAAAAAATACGTGTTTGGATGATTTTAAGAAATATGTCCTTCACCATACAATCTTCAAAATGTATGACCAGGGGAATATCCCACAATTAAAAACAAATTCATATAATGTCCGAGAAAATTGAATATTAGGGATCCACGAAGTCCATTGGACTAATATTAAAAAAAACCTGGATTTTAAATAAAACAAAAAGAACGATGGTAAAACATATATGTTAGAAAGAGGTGACACAGTTTGTTCAGGAATACGTTTTTAGCAAACTACGCATGACCTTAGGGCTTCTAGTGACATTTCCCTACATTTTAACTTGATGAGACATGGTGAATGAGAATCATTCAAGGAAAGATATCTGGTAGGACTCTACTGGCAGAAGAAGCTCAAAGTCGCTGTCGGTAAAGGAGATAGGCTTATTATTTCTCATGCAGGTTGTGCAAAAACTGAGTAAATGTGTCTTTCGTTCCCAACCGCAAAACATACATTTATATTACCATTGAAAAATTCACGTTGACAGTTTTAAATGTTGGTTCCTTAACATACTTATAGTCCACTGCTGTGGTTTTGAGGTAGCGTGCTGCTTTGTCACGCAACAGGCCCGGGTTCGATTTACGGTCGGGAGATGCTCCTGGGTGAGATTTTTTTCGGGGGTTTTCCTCACCTGTAAGACAAATGTGAGGAATCTTAAGGCACAACGGTCCCCGAAAATTATTAGGCCATCATAATTATCATCATCATCATCCTTCACTAGAAACCCAAATAAAGTTTATTTTACAACCAATTCTTATTAATAAATTATACACCCGAAGAAGTCCATATCCCCCTAACTTTAAAAGAATTCCAGCTAAAATTATTGAACCTCTTACCGGAGCCTCAACAAGGTGTGGAAAACAACGGGAACCTACCACACCTATGATTCCCTAGTAAAGCTGCAAAGCATGGCATGATAATATATACATGATTGCAGTAAAAGACCTGCTTTCGGGCAGAATGGAACATACTTATAAACGTATTAGAGGAGGGGTGATTCATTATTTGTATAATTGACTAGCTAATACTCGGCGTGCTACGCCTAAATAAAAGACAATTAATGTGATTTTATGTTTAGTTGAATTAAAAGGAAAAATAATTATAAATTTATATTTTTTAGATACCCCGTGCTGATTACCCGGCGTTGCACGGGAATCTACTTATCCCGATCTTCTTGACATAAATGAGCTGAAATACAAAAAGTAATGTGTTTTATATTTAGTTAAATAAGGAAAAGGGTAATTTATATGTAATTATTTTTAGATACCCGTGCTGATTACCCGGCATTGTCCAGGAAACTACTTATCCTGATCTTCTTGGCATAAATGACCTGAAAGAAAAAATTAATGTGTTTCTTATGATTAGTTGAATAAGTAAAATGAAAAATAATTACATGTATAATTATTTTAAGACTCCCCCGTGCTGATTACCCGGTGTTGCCCGGGAATCTACTTATCTCGATCTTCTTGGCATAAATGAGCTAAAATACAAAATTCGTTATTGTGAGTTATCCGTAAAAGAATACCCGCCATGTGCTGCTATGCTTGCACAGGAATCTACGTACTTGTCTCGATCTTCTTGGCATCAACGAAAGACAAAAATAGTTATTGTGAGTTTTCCGTAAGGGATAAACATATGCTGTCGCGGACTCTATTGTAGAGCTTTTTGAGATTTTAATTCTGTGTACATTAATTTTGTGTATTTATATATAGATTTTTATTTAGCCCGGTGGAGTTAAAGCCACGTAACCTTCTCTTCCAATCACCGAACAAACATATGTTACATATAAAAAAAATTACAATAATAGTACATACTAAACAATAAATTATCTGTCAAATTGAATGTAATGAAAATATTGTCTAATAATACAATAAAATGAAATACAATTAAAATTAAACTAATGAGCGAATGTATACGGAAAGGAATAACAGCTCGAATCTACTATACATAAAAAGAAAATAGAAAAAAATACAAAGAAAGCAATAAACTATAATGAATTAATCTATCGCTTATTGTACAAGATATTAGGTAAATATATTGACAAATCTTAAGACTATTTTTGTTAAATAATGAAACAAACAAAATTTTAAAAAGTAAAATAAATAAAATTTTTCTGTTAATAATTTTATTTTCAAGTTGTTTCTGAAAGATGGTAAAGTTAGGCAGTCTCTGACATAGGGTGGAAGGGAATTCCATGTTGTAGCAAGAGAAACTGAAAAAGGTTTCGAATAATAGGTAGTGTGATGAGGAGGGATATAAAGAACACTGCGCTCAAGGGATCGAGTATCTAACGTATGTGTAACAGAGAGTCTAGTGAAGCGGTGTGATAAATAATAAAGTAACGATGTGTGTAATATTCAATAGAGAAGGCATAGGGAATGGATGGTTCTACGGTCTTGTAGACGAAGCCATGACAATTGATCGAAGGATGGTGAACCGTGATTAAATTTGCGTATACCACAAATAAAACGTATGCAAGCATTATGAACACGTTGCAGTCTTTGGGTAATAACAGTATTTAGGTCAGTAAAAAGAGTATCACAATAATCAAAATGGGGCATTGCAAATGATTCTACTAACATTCTCCTTAGATCAAACGGTAAACAATTTCATATACGATTTAATCAGTGTATTATTTAGAAGATAGTTTTGCAAATGTTATTTATTTGTTTATTCCAAATTAATTTTTTATTATAATTACTACTAGATTTTTTACTGTCTCACTATAAGGTATATGAACCCCATTAAGTGGCAAATGTAATACTGTATTTGTGTTAATTGGGGATAATAGTCTCTAATGGCCAAAAATGAGTTACGCTCCAGGTTTGAAGTTATTTTTCAATTGGTGCCTTCGTTATTTCATAGTTAAAGTTGCATATTCGTAGTCAGTTTAAGTTTAAATTTATATTACTTAGTGTCAAAAGTGTGTACATTTAACAACATGGGAAAAACACACGTAATTCAAACAACGATTCGACAAGTTCTACCAAGGAAGCAGTGAAACGTGTGGTGAAAGAGGCGCTACAGGATCCCGGCACTCTGCAGGTGTTTGTGTCCATGTTGCGGGACCAGGTAGTGGCGGAACTGCAGAAGACCATCCAGGACAACACTAAGGTAATTGAGGATCTGAGAAAGACCCTCTATGAAAAAGACAGAAAGATTGAGGTGTTGGAAAATAAAATAGACGATTTAGAACAATACCAGAGACGTCAATGCCTCAGGATTTTTGGTGTAAAAGAAGAGGCCGGAGAGGACACTGACCAGAAAGCCATCGAGGTGGCCAAAAAAATCGGTGTCGATCTATCAGTGACTGACATTGACAGAAGTCACCGTGTTGGTGTTAGTAATGCTGAAAGACCGCGGGCTATAATAGTTAAATTTGTTAGTTACCGCAAGCGCAGTGAAGTTTTTCTAAGCAAGAAAAAGTTGAAAGGAAGTGGGGTCACTGTTCGCGAGGACCTAACGAAGTGTCGCTATCGCCTGCCACAAGAGAGTATACAGAAATACGGTATTCAAAATGTATGGACAATGGACGGTGCCGTCATAGCTAAAGTAAATGGCGAAAAACGCAAAATTAGATCTTCTACGGATATCAACTAGATAGGACCTGAGTGTAAAATATGTTTACTTTGTCTTTTCTTTGCTAACAATTATATTGTTAATTTATTTCTAATTTAGGTAAGTTTTAAGTTTATTATTTTTTATTTAGGACAACTTACTTGTTTTATTTTAATTTTTTAAGTTCTTTGTTTAGCTAAATTATTTTAATTTTATTAGAGTTATTACAGTACATAGTTTATTTTTACTTTCCGCTATTGGCAACATTGAGCTGATAAATGAAGACTTGTTTGCAACCTCTGACTCACTCACCTTCTCCAATCACCCTCTTATTGTGCAGACAACTTTTAACGCAGGTAGCAACATTCCTCAATCCCTACCATCCCCTCCAACAACAACTACTACTAGTCTACTTAAGAATGCATTTTCTATTGATAAATCATCACTTAGGCCGGTATTCTTGAAACCAACTCTCCTCTCGAAGTGAGTGGCATGTGAGTGGCTCCGCCTTCCTATGACGTCGAGAGTATTCTTGAAACCAACTCTCGTCTCTCGACTCTCGTTTTGGCCACGCCTTACTCACTTTTAAATGTCAAATTTTAAGTCGGCAGTATTCCCGTCTTTCCCTTTGTTCTGCTCCACAGTAGAAATGGCGGAATTCCAAAAGTGAATAATCTTTTGGGTTTGGAGGCACAGAAATTAATACAAGATGTAGAAATTGAACAAAATCTACGGGATCAAGCGAATCGCCGTCGCCGCCTGTACTTTCAGGATATTCCCCGATATACAGGTAAGTCACGTAATATATGCTGTATGATTCATTATATTCTAACTTCTTCAATATGCATCGTGAGACTTCTTAAAATCTAGTGTTGTTTATTACAAACATGTATGGAAATACTATATAAACCGATTACAAATAATTCATGTAGAGAAATAAAATATCACTCTCGTGTATAATCATTAACATGATCGATTTTTTGTTTGTATATTACACGCAAAAAAGTGAAATTTTTATTAACTCCGGTCACATAACGAACAAAATTGGATAATAATTAGTAATTCAATAGTACGATATATATGTATATGTATATATATATAATATAAGGAAAATGCAAATAATGAAACATCTTCATTTAAACTACTGTAGTAGAAATTAATAAAACAATATTTCTATTAATTTTTTAATACTTAACATTATTATTATTTAATTTAAAGAAATTAACTTCATTTCGTGTGTTTTTGTTGGGACAAGTTAGTATACGTATGATTAGTTTATTGAATAATATGCAAGCAATTTATTTTGTTAGGTTAGGAAGAGTGTAATGGGTGTATGTCAGTTTCTCATAAACTGTTTGGGAATTTATTAAGAAGGTTAGTTATTTCGATTTCACATTTATATCCTGCCACCTGGTGAAGGTTACATTAAACATTCGCGCATATGCAGTGCGATTATGTAGAACTTATTCATTGAATAGATGAGAGTCAAATACTAAAGTTTACCCATAATTTGCTTCACTCTTTAAATTATGCACATGAAAGATTATCTGATAATGCTTCATTTAATTTTATGCTAAACTCCTCGATTCAGGAACAAATACTTAATCAAGGTGTGGCCAGACAAATATTAAATTTATTATGGCATAAATATTGTGTCATACCAATTGTGAATGTATTCAATTTGTTTATTAATTCTATTCACAGGAAGTATGCAGCTTGTAGTGGCAGACCTCCCTGGCATCAGCCAAAGTACTGTGTCACCTGTCATCAGAAAAGTATCCACCTCTATTGCAGAATAGAAACTACAATTTATAACATTCCGTAATGGAGATGAAGTTCGTCATCTCCATTATGAATTTTATAGAATTGCTTGTTTCCGTGGTGTAGTTGGATTCATCGATGGCACGCATATAAAAATAAGGAATCCTGGAGGAGAATATCCCAAAATCTTCAGAAATAGCTTGGGTGTATTCTCCTTCAACTGTCAGGTATGTACAAAAACTAGTTAAGCAAGTATTTGTGTGTTATTATTATTATTTTACTTCACTCCCTCTCTCCAAGCGCAACAGGCCTAGAAGGCCCTTATGCTCTTTAATTGACATTATTAGAGCTGTAATTCAAAACTGATAATGAAAGATCCAACTAATTTTTTTTAGAAGCTTTATTTTTAGAGTTCAGGTTCTTCTACGTGTCGTAAATCTACGACATGTGATCCATGGCTTCAGTTGCCTTGATCAGTATTGTAAGAAAATTGAAATAAAGCCATTAGTTGCACTGTCTTAAATATATAGCACATAAAGCAGACCTCCAAGCAGCATCTGTGAACCATTTTAGGTAAATACTTGATTTATGATGTTTTTTACCTAAATAATTTGTGCCAAGTAGGAGATTTTGTAGACCAATATCAGTGAGAAACATTTTGAAAATGTATTGTGTTAATATTGTTCTAGATTACTACCTCATACCATTTATCCCATAACATAACATAGATTTTTGCATAAATAACAAATAAAATATAACCATATTTTAATTTTTTCATGTTTTTATTAAATTTACACTTTCCAAACCTTAATTTTTCTTCCTTAATTAATCTAGGTTGGAAAGTGTTAATTTAATAAAAACTTCAAAGTATGAAGCTTTACCGTTCAAAAGTAATGTATAAATTCTCAATAAAAGTACTTCTGAATAAAAGATTCCAATTGGCATGTTGGTATTGATGGTCTTCGGACGAACAAGAATTGTATAAGTAGAAAGAAATGTTGACATTCTTATCGGTGCTCAGATGGTGTAATTGGTATTGTACTAATGTACAAAATCAGAGATCCAGTCACAATTCAAGCATTATTTTTTCTTTCTTTATTAAGGTACAAGTAAATTTACGGAAAAACTGCACTTAAACTAGCATGAAATATTTTCAAAGTCCTATAGAATAACAGTGTGCATGCGCCAGAGTTTGAGAGCCACCAATAACCCACAATCGAACCATATTGATTATCATCCTCGATTACAATCCATCGCTATGAAATTTAAATGACCAATATTTGCAATAAATCCCCAAATCTATGTTAAAAGGATATATTAATAATATTAAAATTACCAAACGTTTATTAAAAATGGGTGTACACTTACTTATCGCTCCCTAATGCTGATTCAACCAGCGATAACCCAAAACAGCGATAGAAAAATCATAGACTAAGTAATATACTCTATGGAGAAAATAGCAGTTAGTATCACAATATTTCTAACAGTGTCATAAAATTGTGATTTGCACATTTAAATAAATACTTCGAAACTGTCTAATAATGTTATAAAAATTGTTTGAAAAAGTTTAAAATATTAGGAAATACAAAATAAGTGCTATAGTTTACAATAATATAACTGAAAAATCAAGCGCTAGTAAAAGTGCAGTTGAGCCAAATTTACTTCCAATAAAACAATTGACAAAACCATCACAATTTTAACGCAATGACAAAACTGAAGTGCTACTAATGGCTCTGAATAAAAAATGAATAGTTTTTCGTCAGGAACGGCATAGTTTATAGTAAGAATTTTGAATATGAAAAATTGAATATATATATAATCAATTGAGTTGGTGTTTACTTGATGAAAGTCCATATTAATTAATTAAATAAAAATAAAACTTAGTTTCATTCAATTTTCATATTTATTAAGATATAATTCAGTGACAGCTGTTTCGGTACTTGTCTGAAGAAGGTACAGTGTACCGTAACAGCTGTCACTGAATTATATCTTAATAAATATGAAATCGAATAAAACTAAGTTTTACTTTTATTTAATTATATACATATATATATATATATATATATATATATATTTATTGCATTGAGAGTAGCTTTTTGTATCTTGGATTTTTTTTTAATTTTCAGGCCATTGTGAACTTCACTATGGAATTCATAAACATCGTTACAGGCTGGCCAGAATCTGCACACGACAGTCGTATGTTCAAAAGTAGCATGATCTGTGGCCAATTTGAAGAAGGGAAGTGTCTGGCATTCTCCTGGAAGACAGTGGGTATGCGTGCCATCATATTTTAATGACACCTCTCCTCAACCCACAAACACGAGCTGATTTCAATTATAACTCAAACTTGAAACGAAAACGACTGTTATAGTTGCAACAACTGTGTTACACAATATAGCGAGGAGGACAAAACGATGCCGAAATAGAGGATCTGCCATCAATAATGCTATTCCAGTTGTGAATGATGTTTATGATTTGCCAAATGGATTGACAGCCAGAAGGGCTCTAATAGATGCCCACTTTTAATAATAAGTAAGGTGAATACCGAGTCATCCTTCCTCATAACTGGTGTTCTATTTGAAGTAGTTTTGATATTTCACGTATACCGTCGTCAGCTTTTCCAGACTGTTGAAATTTAAGTTGTCAGCTCTGGACATCGAGGGAACGACAATGTTAATTTCAACATTCTGGAAAAGCTGACGATGGTATACTTTATATACAGACACTAGTTCAAATAGAACACAACAAGTTATGAGGTAGAATAACTCCGGATTTACCTTATTTGTTATTAAGAAGGACCTAATAGAGTTACTTACTTCCCATTGTATTTTTACTTGTAATTTTAGGATTGTGATTGGACAAAATTATATGAACTTTTCACTACACTATCATGTATTGTGCATTTTTTTTTGTCTTCTATACTTCCTCTGCTGTAAGGCTGTGAACATATTTGTGTTGTGTATATAGACCATTATGTGTTAAAAATGCAGATTTCCTCGTCTAAATTGTTGGTGCATCTGTACACTATATCATTTTGTCTAATCTTAAATTTTATTGTTCTAATGTGTAATTTAAATAGGGCTCTATTCCATGTGACATATCAGCTATAAACTTTGTAATTGTCCTTTAAGTCACTAACGCTACCATTTATTGGATAACATAAGTTAAAATGCGTGCACATTTATTCACATTTCTGGTATAGCCAATTGTGAACATGTTTATTTAATTCAGTTTGTTTGTTTTATGTCCCGCACCATAGCTGAATGGTTAAGGCAAGATGCTTTGTCAGAGAGTTACCGGACTTGCGCTGGTTCGGTTCTCCATGGGGGAAAACATTTTTTCTTGTGATTTTGGCCAGTATTGGGCCATTGCTCACTCAGCATCATGAGGCATTTGGGTAGCTACAATAAGTAGCGGCTCCAAGTTCAGAAAATCAGCTATAATGACTGGGGGACCTGACATGCTGACCACATATCAATCCTACACTGGGTTAATGATCTTCTATCTCTGTGATCAACTAATGTGGAAGTGAGTCCAACAGCCAGCTAGTAGGCCAAAAGCCTTCTAGGCCTTTCAAGCCATGGGTTTTTTTATTATTTTATATTCCGTTAAGTGAGTCAAATAAGTTATTACATGTTACCTCATAAAACTCCGTGATCTTCACAAGACTGGTTTCTGAAGCTATTGCTTGTATCATCAGCCAAGATTCCATTAACTCTATAGTCTGAGTTCTGGTTGACGATAGAGGAAATAACTTCAGAAACCGGTCCTGTGAGAATCACCCAGTTTTATGAGGTGAGATGTGATAATTTGACTTACTTAATTTATTGCCTGATAATGTAAATTCCCATCATAAAATTTAATTAAAGTAATTTAGATTTGATTAAGTAGGTAGATCCTTGGCAAGCTTTATTGTTTTGTTATCTTGTTTTCCGTAAGTTGGGTATGGAAACTTAAAAGCCTTATGATCCATCCATCCATAGTAATTTGCCCAAGGGTAGGTATTTCACTGCAATCATAGCATTTCATGCTATGATTTGCTAGGTAATTATAGGTGTGGTAGCTTCCTGTTGCTTTCTTTCCACATCGGTGAAGGAAGATGATGATGACCGGATGATATATGGAGACTGTTGGTCCCTAAGCTTCCTGACATTTGTCTTACAGGTGAGGAAAACCCCAAAAAAAACCTCTCCCAGGAGCTTGTCCCGACCAGGAATTGGACCCACTGCATGACAAGGCAGCACGCTACCTCGAGACCACAGTGGTGGACACGATGTGGTATTATATTCTAAAAAATGTGTAAATAATAATGTTTCACAATAATATATAGGTATTAGTGTTACAAATTTGTGTGTTTATGTACATTGATAGCTGTGTAATGTTCATATATGTAAATCCATATTGATTCTTGTATATAATTGTTATGAGTAATTATGAATGCTGATAATAATAAAAAGCAATATTTTCAAATGAAACATATTTTGTATTTATTTCAGGTGTCATACCTATTAATTCCGCAATAAAATATAAGTATGGACTGTTCTTTAATTTCATTTTCCTGCATTGTCCAAGTACTAGAATTCACTTCTGTTTCTTTTATCATGACATACAAAACTCATGTCCACCAAAAACAGATGTTTATTTCCAATATGCAGTTCCCTAAGATTCATCCAAATATCCTCCCATCTAAACCTTCCTAATGGTATTTTCTCAATAAAATAAATACATTTGTCGCTATAAGTTTTATAAGTTTGTTATGGGTTGATCATGTAGATTGAATAGACAGTAGAAGAAATTTTTACTGGATTAAGTTCGTTGAGGAAAATGTTCAGTGGAGGGCTTTAGTGAATGTGCCATTTATCTTATGTATTTCATAAAGCCGTAGAGCTTGCAATATAAGTAGTAAAACCAATCAGCTATTCAAGGGGACATATTTGAAAAAAATCATGTTGACGTGAGGATCAGGTAAAACAGTAAACTGAAATGAAGTGTCATGCAATGACTACATATTTTAAAGATGGCTGTTTATATAAATGCCCTTATAGGACTGTAGGGCAAAGTAAGTGGGCATATATATAATACATATAATGTCCCATTTTTTGTTTTCATATAAATTTTAGAATAACATTGATAGAGTATCAAAGTTGATAAATTATGACTATAGTCTTATATCAGGAGAAGCATTAATGACCATAAGGAGAAGAGACAATACTAATAATTTACATAACATGGTGATTAAAGATTTGTGGTGAATTACAGCAATAATTAATACATAGTTACTTAACAGTGTTTCTATAAACGGAAAAACTGCACTTAAACTAGCGTGGAATATTTTCAAAGTCCAATAGAACAACAGTGCGCATGTCAAGTTTTATATAGCCAGCGATAACCCAAAATCTAACCACATATCGATTATCATCCTCGATTACTATATGTCGCTGTGAAATTTAAATTACTAATATTTGCAATATTAAGAGAAAATAGCATCATAATATTGTCTACCAGTGTCATAATATTGTGATTTGCATATTTAAATAAATATTTCAAAATTGTCTAATAATGTTATAAAAATTGTTTGAAAAAGTTTAAAGCATTAAATAATGTTAGTTAATACAGAAGAAGAGTTTACGACAATATAAATGAAAAATCAAGCGCTAGTAGAAGTGCAGTTGAGCCCTATACCATATTTATATATTTTACCATAATCACAACCTTTAGGTTAAGGAAATAAAATGCACCATCAAAAATTGATTAATAACTTTGTATTTATTTGATGTATTTTCATAACGTGGTGATGTGGTAATTTCTTACCATGTTCTTAAAATATTATCTTCATAGTGTAATTTTGATAATGGTTTTCTATTAACAATTACAACAATAAATTAATACATAGTTACCTATCAATGATTTTATAAACCATAATAATAAATTATTATTTTGCTACAATTTCGACTTTTAAGGTTAGGCCTACAAAATTATTAGGACCTATAGTATTACCTGTTATGCTAAAGGTATACCTATTATCCATAAAGATAACATAATAAAATAAAATAGACCATCTCAAATGGATCACTAATACTGTTTTTAATTTGATATAAAATAGATCACGTATATTATATTAATTTGGTTTGTTGATATCCCATAACGTACATATAACGTACGCTTTTCTCCATCATAATACACATGTATAAAATATAAAAGCTGTGGAATGTTACAATTTAACCTTTTATACTTTTCTTACTATATTTATCAATAATATAAGCCTATTCAGATAACTAATTTTATAAGGGATAACTGGGCAATATATATTTTTTACTTTCATTGTTGGACATTTCTATATGTAGGAAATCCTAATTTTGCCATGAATACGTTTTGATTACACACATATATTTTATGTTTAACCTCAATCAGATTCTATTTCCTCATTTTGTAATAAGTTTAATTTATTTTAGGCAAACAATCACATTCCCATAACCTATACAATTGCAGACGATTTTTAAAAGACGCCATATTTCACAATATCATATGGATTATTTCTCTATGCATTTTTAAAATCATTGCCAACATACGCATTTTTCCATCTCGCCTGAGGTAGAGATAAGATCGGATAAGATGGTTTCAAGAAAACCATCTCTCACTCTCGTGGTCAGACTCAACTTACGAAAGTGTGAGAGGTGGGGGAGAGGAGAGTTGGTTTCAAGAATACCGGCCTTAAAATTGCTCACGTAAATTCACAAAGAATTCTGTCCCATTTTGATGAGTTTGAAACCATATTTTCATCTCTTGGACTGAGCGCCATTTTATTTTCGGAAACCTGGCTCACCCCTTCCATACCTTCGTCCCTTGTTCACCTAGACGGATATACACTGCTCAGAAATGACAGAATAGATAAAAGAGGTGGAGGAGTTTGTGCCTTTATATCAAATGAGCTTAATCCAAGAATTGTCCTCAAGTCCCCTTCTGTATATTCCGCTCGCCCCGAGTTCTTATTCGTAGAAATTCAAGCCAGTCTAAAAATATGTCTCTTATGCATTGTATACAAACCTCCAAAAATAAGGCACCTTTCTAGAAAACGCTCTGAACGATTCATTACCTCATTATGAACACGTTATTATCGCAGGCGATTTTAATACAAATCTTCTTCAGACTAACTCACCAGCCATACAACTTAAAAATATATTCCAAAGCTTAAATATGACAATTGTTCCTCTCTCTGCCACACATCATACTGCTACTACCGACACTCTACTGGACTTAATAGTGACTACACATCCACAGAAAGTACTGTCATATGGACAAATTCCTGCTCCCGGCATATCTGCTCATGACATTGTATTCGTAGAACACTCACTCCAATGTCCTAAAAGACGCTCTAAATTGATTTACAAAACATAGACGATACTAAACTAAAATCAGACGCTTTAGAACTACCTTGGTACACAATATGGAATCTTAGATCAGTTGATGAAAAAGTAGACACATTTAATACACTGACACTACAACTATATGACAGACATGCACCAGTAAAAACCCGACGATTTTCCCGCCCCCCTGCTCCCTGGATGAATGACTCAATACGTGAACTTATGTCAAAACGAGACAAAGCATACCGAACATACAGACGACATAAAAATGACGAGAACTAGCAACTGTACAAACAACTTAGAAACACAACTACACAAACTATACGCAATGCCACACTACGACACGCCCACAGTATAATCGGACCTGAAATAAGTGCACGGGACACCTGGCGAAATCTCCGTGCAATGGGACTTAGACAGTTGAATCCCTGAACTGACTCTATAGACATTTCTGTAGATGACTTAAATGAACATTTTACCTCAATACCCATGACACTTCCAGAAAACAAGACTAAAATAGACATTCTTAAAGACTTATCCCCATCCCCACATATAGGAAGAGATAAATTTTACTTTAACGACATTTCGCCTATAGACGTTAAAAAAGCACTCAAGCGGATTAAATCCAATGCACAAGGAACAGATAACATCAGCATTTTAATGCTAAATACAATCATTGACATTATACTACCCACAGTGACTCATATTTTTAATGCTTCCCTTATAACTTCTATCTTCCCTACTGTATGGAAAGAGTCTAGAGTTCGGCCTATACCAAAAATAAATACACCAACTAACTGTAATGACTACCGACCGATTAGCATTCTTCCGACATTATCTAAAGCACTGGAACATATTGTACATAAGCAAATGACTGAATATCTCCAAGAAAATCACCTCCTTGATCCTTATCAATCCGGCTTCAGATATGGTCATAGCACAACCACAGCTTTGCTAAAAATTACTGAAGATATTCGTGAAGCCGTGGACAGACGTCAATTGACTCCTTTAACCTTACTTGACTTCAGCAAAGCTTTTGACACAGTAGACCACGACTTACTTATGATAAACCTCAAGCACCTACACTTGTCTCACAGCGCTGTATCCTGGTTCGACTCATACCTGCACGGTGGTCAACAATACGTTTCATTAAACTCTAGATCTTCGTCTTGGCGCAACGTGCCGGCTGGAGTCCCCCAGGGCAGTGTTCTCGGACCTCTTCTTTTCTCAATCTACATAAATTACTTGCCAACTGTACTAAAGCACTGCCGTTATCACCTCTATGCTGATGATCTCCAAATTTACCTACATCCACCTCCTTCATTCCTCTCTATAACAGCTTGACAAAAATGAATGACCATCTCATATCCCATCTTTAACTCTAACCACGTCCGGGTCTTCAAGTATCAGTCTAAATTTAAATCCCAACAAGTCACAAGTAATTCTAATGGGACAACAAAGACTGCTTACAACTTTTGACATATCTACACTTCCAAACATTACTATAAATAATATAATTATCCCTTATTCTTCTTCAGTAATAGATCTTGGACTACATCTAGACGCAAATTTAACCTGGCAAACACAAGTGAAACACATATGTAAAAAGACTTTCTCCATCTTACATTATCTTAGACGTTTAAAAAATTGTCTCCCAGTTTCGTTAAAACAAATCCTTGTGCAGAATCTTGTGTTACCACACTTCGATTATTGTGACATTATATATAATAATCTAAACTATGACTTGTCGCAGAGACTGAAGCGTGTTCATAATGCTTGCGTTCGATTCATTTTCAATATCCGCCGTTATGACCATATTTCCGAACACTTTAATAACCTCTCTTGGCTCCGTCTTACTGACAGACGTAAATTGCACTCTCTTTCACTACTTTTCAAGCTTCTGAATTCCTACATCCCTACTTACCTGGCGTCCAGATTTGAGAAGTTATCCTCTTACCACAATATTGACACTAGATCACAAGATAGCAGTCTGCTAACAATTCCACTTCATAGCACTTCCTCCTATTCTACTTCCTTCACAGTAGCCTCTGCCCGCTCCTGGAATCTCCTTCCTCAAGATATCAGGGGTTGCCGCACACTTGGTACCTTTAAGTCACGCTTATACAGTTACCTGTTGTCTAATAATTGATTTTTCTCTATTTATCTAATTTTATACTATTTCATTAATCTTTTCCTCGTTTTTTATATATATTGTACATATTATATATTTAATTCGTTAAATTTAGAGCAAATCAAAATACATTATAAATATTAATTGTATTGTATTCATAACTTGTAATCGTTCATATATATATTGTAATTTAGATTTAAGACTATTTTTTTGTTTGTATTTTTTTCAAAGCTGGTTGAGTGGTAGACAAGGCCTTAAGGCCTTAACTCTGCCAGGTAAAATAAAGCTATTATTATTATTATTATTATTATTATTATTATTATTATTATTATTATTATTATAATGATTGCTTGTGACTTTCTAGGATTTAATTGAAGTCAATATTTCTCTGTCCATGCTGTTAGCGAGTTAAGGTCCTCATTAATTTTGATTATCGCGTCATTTAAAGAATATTTGTCTGAGTGAAAGTAGAGCAGCATGTTGTCCGCAAATAAATCATGTTTGCAATGTTTTAAGGGAGTCAGATATGTCATTTATATAGATTGAATAAAGCAATGGGCCGAGCACCGAGACCTGTGGGACTCCACCTTTACGATAGGTCTAAGAAGAATTTCCTACAACATATTGCTGGCGCTCACGAAGATAGGAGTTGAACCATTGTGTGACACTGTCAGAAAGTGAGAGGGGTTTTAGTTTAAGTAATAGTAAGTCCATGTCTATGGTGTCAAATGCTTTACTACAGTCAAGAAGTGTAAGAATAGTAAGTTCTCGATTGTCGGACGCTTCGCGTATGTCTTCACATATATTTAGTAGAGCAGTATTTGTATTGTGTCCTGTCCTGAAGCCTGATTGGTATTGATCTAAAAGGTCGTGTTCAGTTAGGTAGTCAGTCAGTTGTTTATGGACTAATCGTTCCAAAGCTTTTGAAAGGGTAGGTAATGGGTCGAAAATCGTAAGGAGTTAAGGGAGTGTTTACTTTCGAGAGTGGGCGTACAATTGCTTGCTTCCATAATGTAGGATATATAGATGTTTGTTGTGATGGATTAAAACACAAGTTATGGTAGGTAGTATAATGTCGATTATTTTGTTAAGTAGAGTGATATGTATACGTTCAGAACCTTCTGCTTTTGTTTTTATTCGTTTGAGATTTGTCTTTACGTCATAGTCTGTAATATATGAGAAATGGAAATGTTCTGTCCGGTGGATTTGTCAGCAGTAGTTCGCTTATTGTCTGTGTTTTGTCTTTAGGAGTAAATAATGTGCTTGTAAAATGGTCACTGAGTGTGTCCAGGGAAACAGGTAGTTTTTTTTATGTGTGTTTCTTTCTTTCCTACACCCAGTTTATTCAGATTTTTCCAAATGTCTGGGTTATTGGAAGTTTAATAAGGCTGTACAGATGTCTAAGTTAGGCGTTCCTGATAGTTTGAGTAGTCTTGTTACGTAACCTTCATAGTGATTGAGATTTATTTCCGTTTTGTCGAATTTAAATTTCCGATATGCTGCGTCTCTTTCAGTCATCAAGTTACGATTGGTAGCAGTCATCCAGGGATCTGGGTGTAGTTTTTAAGGTTTAGGCAGCGTAAGCTATTTAAACATACAAAGAGCTACTTCTATCACGCTTTCCACTACAAAGATCGATTTTTAAGGGTGTAGGATTTGACTATCAACTATCTTATAGAGTATGTGTATCCCAGGAATATCCTGAACCTTTTGCAAAAAGCCTCATCACAATCGGATGAACGGTAGAGCCGCGCATAAAGTACGAACAAAGAAACAAGCAAACAAATATTCATTATTATGTATTAGATAATGGTACCTATCACACCAAAATCATTGACAAACTCCCTTCCACAAATTCTCGAAAACAGGAAATTCAGGAATGGTTACAAAATAATAATCATGCCAACTCATGAAACAAGGCCTTATTACTACAAAACGTATATCATTTTCGAGCCCAGAAACAAAAATATTAATTAGACGAAATAGCTCTGGAAAGAGGACATACAGTAATCCGCCATACCACTGTCGATACAACCCATATGAATTAATTTGGGTCTCAGTGCAAGGCGACCAGTATAGTACTTTCGGCTTGGGGATGTTGAGAGGGTAATTCATCAAATCGTTGATAACATAAATGTTAAGAACTGAGATCAGTCATGTTACGCATACGGAATATCTACAAGAGGGAGATTTTCGTAAAGCGGTGTAAAGGGACAATGCAGTGCAGAATTTCACAATAGATATTCAGAACGGTAATTCTGATGTAAGCTGTCAAGATATAGATCAAGAGGATGGGGAGGTCAAAGACGAGGAACTTGCCATACCTTTACGTGAATAATAGAGATGATTTTTCGTGATATCAAAACAAGAATATATAAAGCAGAGATACGCCCAATATTAACTTTTGCCTCTGAACCAAGAGCAGATACTGTTAAAACAAAACGAACTTTAGAAACAAATTAAATTAGACACTCAGAAGAAAATTGTTCATAGATCAAGGGAAGATCAGAAGAGTAATGAAGAAGTAAGAAGGCAGCTGAATATTCAGGCAATAGGTGAATCGGTAAAAAAAAAAAAAAATCAATGGAATCAATATATATCCCGCATTACATTAGACAGAATTTTATGCTAGCAAAATGTAATTTACCAGAAAATGGGAGAAGGACACCTAGAAAACCAAAAAAGAGATGGAGGAATTTTTAATTCTGGAGGGAACAAGTCATGGACTTAAAACAAAGAGAGAAGAAGATTTTTTGTATTTATTTATAAAATTGATGTCACATTAAATAAATGTTTTTAGAGATATTCTCTTTTTATAACCTGACAAATATATATATACGTATGAGAGGAAGCAGAAAGCAGTGTAATTTTTTTTAAATTAACTGTAGGTCCGATGTCTAGCAACGGCGCATTAGGAGCGCATGGCTTATCGCATGTCTTCTAAACTCCACTAGGACCGGATGTTAATAGTACGAGCTATTCAATTTTTCATATCAGGATACCGAAGTTTGATTAAGAACTTTTAAAAGCAGTAACAAGTTTTTTTTCATGCTATATCGTAAACGGTCTTTAATTTAACAAAACATTTTTATTAATATGAAAAGGGTTCGTATAAAACAACAGTGCTGATGAATGCGAGAGAAAATCTTTGTTATGTCTGGATAATTTATTGGCCGGCACCTGACAACCTATCCCATTGTTGTGTTATTGGTCTCACTTCCGGCTGAGTATGACGTCCACTTCCTGAACAATAGCTGACGATCGATTGCGCTGACAATACACAATTCTCATCCCACACGCCATCCTCTCTGACATCGACGCACAATTCAAAATAATATAAAAAATGTTTTGGTATTCTATCCATCCATAAGACAACAAACCATAACATCAAATCAAACTCAGCTACTATTTCAATATCAGAATGACATTAATACGTCAAAATATCGGTCATGTGCAATTTGATTTAAAATTATTCTTATTACACTAGTTTGTCCATTCGTTACGTTTTTCCCGAGACAGTCCTATTTTTTGCCTAAATGTCCCTCTTCCTCAAAACTTTATTGGGTTGCTCAATTGTCCCGTCTTTTTTGTGATTCAAAATATTTTACGAATGTTTTATTTGTAATGTACTGCGCACGCACATATATCTAGGAAACGACATGTGTACTACCTATTCTACAACCTTTGATACCTTAAACATTATGCACTGTAGTGTTAAGCTCTTTTTTCCATTGAAAGAATTTCCGTGTGTGATAAAATCAGTTGTATGCAAATTACAGGGGTTTTAATGGAAAGGTGACCATTTGAAATCTGTGCAATCACTTTTCCGTGCCGAAACGAAAGTGTAATTTTAATAGTAACACAATAAACTGAATTTCCTTTTAGCACTAGTACTGAAGAAACTATATCATGCACAAGAATAAAAATTTAAAAAAATACAGAATGAAAGTTGAAACAGTGAAGGCCTAGCTCATTGCCAAAACCCTTTAATGGGATATAATGGGCTGGCATTTTATGCCAAAATTAAACACAAATTCCTTGATAAAATACATACGACTGAAACGTATGGTGACAACGCCGCAGAATAATTGTAAAAAAGTCTTTTGGGATCATCTAAGTACATGATACAATTAAACTTGTATGTCTACGTAAATAAAATGTGTGACTTAGCTTTTTTGAAAACTGTGCCGACTCTTCAGGACATCCTTAAAAGTCCAATTTTTGAGTAGATATGAAAAGGACACTTTATATTACATACAGTTATCGGAATATAACGGAATCCATGTTCGAAAATGTAATTTAGTGCTACAATGATGAGATCACGTCAAATCTACAGCTTCGTTGGACTTTTAACAGCCATGTAACTGGAGTCTTCAGGATGAGCATAATGTTCCTGCTCGAACATGAAGTGACGGCGGTGGTAGTGGGTTTAGCACCAACTCGCTAGAATAAGTAATACGTACGTGATAATGTACAACCAAGAACAACATACATAGGCCCAATCACTAACAATTATAACAGACAGTAACTAATTGCCCGAATTATAACATTAACAATAAAAATGAAAATCATAACGAACAAATCATAACTAAAACCACGTAGTTGAACATATTTTAAAGAACTTGAAAACATGTTTAAGTGCTATAATGATGAGATAATGTCAAGTATACAGTTTCAGTACAGTGGAATTAATGGATATTTCGTCTTCTTACAGTTCCAACTGAATTCTAGGGAATAGGAGGAATACAATATAAAATAAAATAGGTTAAAATAACTTCTTAGGTAAAATCGGTCGTCCTCAACTTTTAAAATATGTGATCTTTATGCCTGTAGGCCTTTCAGGACATCCTCCCCATCTTCAGCAGTTCATTTTTCGCTACAGCGTCCAGGTTGATGTTTGATGCTGCTGGTCCTAATGTGGCTTTGTCGTGACCTAAGCTTCTTCCTGACGATATCGTATAGTGGGTTGTTTAGTCTGGGAATGCTTTCATTTATTTAAAGTTTGTTGTCTATTTCCTTGATAATTTCCATGTCTTCCAATATGTTGATTCTAGTTGGATTTCCCTCTTTGTGTACTATTGTAAGAGTGTCTTCTATTGAGTTCATTCTATGGCCGGCGTTTATTATGTGCTTAGCGTAATTAGACTTTCCATATGCGTATACGAAATCGTTACGATGTTCTTTAAATCTTACGTTGAAGCTTCTTTTCGTTCTACTTATATAGAACTTGTCACAGTCTTTGCATGTTAATTTATACACACCCTTGCCATTAAATTTATTATGTTTTTTCTATTTTGTTACTTATTACATTATTTAGTTTTGTAGGCTATGTTTAATTTTTTATTTATTTTTCTTAATGTTTTTGCCAATTTTATGTTTTCGTGTCCTGTGTAAGTTAGTGTAGTCCATGCATTATTAATATCCGTTTCTCTTTCTAGTTTTGTTATTTTATTTATATCGGTTCTCCGCTTTTGTTTTCTTGCAAGTTTCTCTATAATTTTGCTGTTGTATCCATTGTTTAGCCATTTTTTTATGTACCTCAATTCCTTATTGTAATTAATTTTGTTTAATGGCAGTTTTAGCATTCTATTAATTAGACTCTTGAATAGGCTGATTTTTGTTCGTACGGATGTTTTGATTTATTGTTAATTGCAAGCATATTAGTTGTTGGTTTTCTGTATATATCTATTTCAATTTTTTTTGTTTTTTGTATGTTTAACTATGTTAAGATCCAAAAAATTTATTTTGTTGCTTTGTTCAATTTCTTTCGTGAATTCCAATTTATTGTGCATATTGTTTAATTCTGATAGAATTTCTTCTTCTTTTCTGTCTACACTTTCATGAATGATTATGTCATCCACGTATCTAGCGATTAATTTTTTGTTGTATTTTTGTGTTAATCTTTCGTAGTGTATATTTTCTTAATGTTGTATGGATATTTCTGATAATATCCCAGAAGTTGGAGATCCCATAGGGATTCCATCTTCTTGTATATATATCATTATTAAATTGAAAGTAATTCTGTTTCATTATGGTTTTTGTGATATTATGTAATTGATTTATGTAGTTTGGATTGAAATTGTTTGTTTCTAATTTATGGTTAATTATATTTAGTGTTTCTTCTATTTGAATATTTCTATATAGATTTTTTATATCGAAAGTTGCCATTTTTGTATTATTATTCACCTCGATGTCTATGAGTTTGTCTGTTATTTCGTAAGAATTCTTTATTGTGTATTTATCCTCTAAGTTAATATCTTTCTTCAATTTGTGTGCAATTAATTTAGAGAGTTTATAATTGGGAGCGTTGATGCAATTGACTATTGGCCTTATTGGAATATTTCTATATGTATTTTGGGTAGACCTTTCATTAATGGAATTGTTGCATTATTGTTTATATACATATTATTATATTTGTTAGTTTCATTCTTGTCAATTATCATAGGGCATGTTTTTGTTATTACTTTTAAAGTTCTGTTGAATTTGGCTCTAGGATCTTTATCTATTTTCTTAAATTTATTTTCACCTATAAATTTTTTTTTTATAATGTAATCATCTTTTTTCATCAGTACTGTTGTGTTTCCTTTATCTGCTTTTGTATGTATAATATCGTTGTTTTCAAGTTTAGATTTTAGTGTACATAACTGTTTTAAGTTCTTCTTTTCTTCTTTATCAATTGTGATTTCTTGTGTAGTTTTGGCAGTTATGTATCTGGCATATTGTTTAATATTAGATTGTAATTTATGTCCACCGCTGTGGTCTCAGGGTAGCGTGCTGCTTTGTCACGCAGCGGGCCCGGATTCGATTCCCGGTCGGGACAGTTTTTCTGGGTGAGGTTTTTATCGGGTTTTTTACTCACCTGTAAGACAATTGTCAGGAAACTTTAAGGCCCAAACGGTCCCCGAAATCATATGGCCATCGCAATCATCATCATTGATATTCATCTTAGGTTAAGCTTAGGATTAGGAACTCTCCTGGCGCACCATGATCATCATCACCCATCATATCATCGGGGGCAATGTAATCCCGCCTTCCAGGCGCCCCAACCTCAGAAGTGGGTTACAAGTACGCCATGCCAGGAGAGAAACCAGGAAGGTCGAAAGACAAACCTGGGGCATTTGGAAAAAAAAATATTGTAATTTATTAATTGCTATTTCGCTCTCAATGATCATGTTCTCTTTTATTTTATTTATATTAGGATTGGGGAAATTAAATTTATAACCATTTTCTATTATTTCAATTTCGTCATTATTTAGTGTAAGTTCTGTTAGATTTATTAGTCTTTTATCTTCTATCGATTTACTAGGAATTTGTGTGTGTGTTTTTTTTTTGGCGTGTTTGGTTGATTTTAGATTTTCAGGTTTTTTATTGATTGTTTGGTACTTATTTATTAAAATATTATTAATCTCTTCGTGTATTTGTTTTTCTATGATGTACCAACATTTACCATATATTTTATTTCCTTCTTGTGTAAGATAATATAATTTATTATTATAATTTTGTTTCTTTATATATAAGAATTTTATTTAATTTTTTATCCAGTTAATTTCTGCATTATTTTTTTTTGTTTTTATGGCTGAGTAGCTTTTATTTTTTATTTTAATTTCGGCATAATTTGGAATAATGTCATGAATTAAAGATTGTCTGTTGAAATATATATTGGCAATAGTCTTATGTAGCGTTAACTTAGTTTTAAAAAACTAGACTTAGTTTTGGCCTGACTAGCTATAGAGTCAATACTAATAAAACACAGTATATCCGCTAATATATGGAGCGAGAGTGATGGTAGGGGGCACGTAATTCAGACATGTAACATCTAGCCAAGTGTAGTAAAAATGTGATTGTCTCTGAACATTTTAAAAGACGCAATCACCTATTGATTAAATGCTAATATTTAAAATAAAAATGAAAACCAAAACACAACAAAACCTGAACCTAAAACTTCGAGAATTTGCAAAACATTTCAAAATTACGGATTGTTGGAATTTGTGGACAGGAGGTTAAAGGGCGACCTTTAAGTTTACGTCCTTGCTATGAAAAAGAGACCAACAACCGTTAATTTCTGAACTGTCAGAACTCCAAAAAATAGTTAATTCCAATGTAGGTCAAATAGTCAAACAGGTGACCACTTTAACCTGAAAAGTTCAGGGAAACATATTCCAAGAATTCTAACTGCACTTTACTGTAGGTAGTGGACCTATGTCAGGTTGTAAATTGAAGATGACTTGAGACATCGTCCTTTGTTAATATGAGCTGTAAGCTTATTCTATGGGAAATGCATGTTATTACGCATTTCAGGGACACAACATCTCTTATAACACGTTAAATTAAAAATATTAAAGAAGATTATTCTTCCCGTTATGTTCTAAAGATTGCTTCTTACTTTAAGGGATGAGAAAATATTAAAGTTCTTAAGAAACGTTTAGACCAAGAGAGACGAACAAACATGTGAATGCAGAAAAATGAGGTTCATGACGTTAATAGGATATCAGATGTAATAAGAACAGTTGAGTCTTGTAGACTGCGATGGGAAGACTTCTGGAGAGAATTAAGAATGAAAGATGGGACACGAAAGTCTTTGCAAGAAAATCAAAAAGAAAGCATCCAGTACATCGGCCAAGAATGAGGTGGGGAGAATATCATTATCCATAATTTGAGGATAATTGAAAAACATTAGCACCAGATAGGGATGTGTGGAGTCCTTATGTTCACGCGGCCTTAATCTCCGGGTTCGATAGTGAAATTCAGTTAGTTAGTTAGGGGATTTTAAATGTTATTTCTTGTGTGAACAATATAGGATCAAAACGCGACATTTCTGGACGAGTTCTTCATAAAAACTCTACCAGTCCCCTCTAGAATCCCGTGAAGTAAAATATAATGGATCACTCTGAATACATTCCAAAGCAATACCACAAGTTGGAACTCAGTGACATAATTCACGACCGGAGAACAACTGTGGGAGTGAACTGTTCATAGAGATAAAAACTAGGGTTGTATAGCTTTTTTAATATTAGTTAGTGAATGGAATTTTTATTAAATAATGTTAATAAAATGGAAGTAAGTAGGCATTTATTAATATTATTTAATTGAAATGATTGTGCAACAATGATTTCTTAGATCTGTCTTCTGTGTTCTTTACCTTACAAAATCATCTGCAATTTATATTTCAAAATTTGCTAACAATTCCGAATCAGGTCTCACAATTTTATTTCGAAAAACGTTGAGTAATAGTAGACCGTGCTTTTTGAAACTGAGTTAGCTGTAAATTTGATTGTTCAATAACCAATGCGGTTCCTAGTGTATGAAAAAGAAATACACTTATTTACTCAAAATGTTATAATTTTATAATCTGTACCTGATACATCCGTATCCGGCTTTAGTTGAGGACGACTTATAAATCAAATTCGGATTTTCAAATTTTAGCAAGTTACTTTATTACGGTTTACCATGAATTTTCAAAGTGATGTTTCTCATTTACTCCATGTTGCGACAGCCCCAGAAGACCTTGGGATACAAGCCGTCTAGTGCTATGATGTTCATATGAATCATCCACACGTGTTAATCATAGAGATGGACTGTTATCCAGCTAATATAGAGGTCAGCATGTCGCGTCTACCTATTTTTCTTAACCAGGAGCTGCTTCCTATAGTAGCTACCCCAATTATTGACAAAGGTGGGCGAATACCGGTCCCCTATTGTTTAAAATTTCAAATGGTGTCGTCAGTAGGTTTAGACTGGATTAAAAGTTTTACCCCCATCAGAACTCGAACGCGCGTCCTTCCAACTTGTACTGTATTGGCTTAAGGAACTGACTCCAGGAAACATTGAGCAATTAGTAAGCTTACTTTATTTTACAACGCTCTCTAACATTTCAGATTATTAGCGTCGCGATTGAAACTAGGGCGTGAAAGAGAAATACATTTTATTCAGAGGCCTTCTCTGATGTTCTTTTATGAGCTGTAAATCCACGATAAGGGACGGAGGTATTTCATTCTAAAGAATGTTCTTTAGGATTTTCGTGACCTATAAAAACGTCCATTGATTCTGACAAGTATTTTACCGTTAAATATCAATATTAGAGCCGGCCCTCGAATACTGAACCTTGAGCTTACACACAACACAACTTACTTCATTCTACTGGCTAAATGCAGACTTAACAAAATTAATACATTATTGTTTGTTCCCATCATTCTTTCAATTTAGTTAAAAATAATAAAACTTTTCAGAAGGGTGTGGTTTCTTTTTCGCTAAATCGATATTTCTTTTCACATTACTGATCAATCATAATATTGAAGTACTGTGTAGATATTTAAACGTGGTTCCTATAACTCCGAGTTATAAATTAAAACTGTTATTAATACAAAAGGAACCAAAATCAACGGTTCGCAGGTTATTACGACAATTGCACTACCAATTTTTCTAGATAAAACGGTTTTTTAAAAATTACATTCCTAAATAGATACAAGTTTCATATTATATATATATATATTATTTAATGCCACCAGGTTGTCTTTTATGACATTTCCGGTTTTCTCCCCTGGAATTGGCGGAGTTGTAATCCACTTCTTGGGTTGAGGCACCTGGAAGGCGGAGTTTCGCTATCTCGATGATATGATGGGTGATAAATGATAATGAAGAGTCAAGAGAGTTCTTGATCTAAACCTAACCTAAATTCCAGACCATGAACAACCACAGGAATAATTTCCTTTAAAGAAAAATCCCTATGGTTTGACCGAAAATCAAATCCGGGACTCCATGAATTGTAGTCAGAAACGCTGACATGAGGTTGGTCACTTTCATATTACGTAAGAAATAGAATAAGGAAAAACATTTTATCGCATATTGCACACCTAGCAGAATACTCCAGTTTTACAATACCTATTAGTTGTGGATATACGATAGAAGATAATGAAACCAATTTCTCTGTCATAAATATTACATTTCTTTACAATCTCTAAAAAATACAAAAACAAAAAATCATAGAACTAATTTATGAAACCAGTTTTGCATTCAGAAATATCTCATTATACATAACATAAACATTGCTAATAATTTGGGAAATTTTAACGCAAATTTATAGCATGTAATATATATATATATATATATATATATATATATATATATATATATATATATATATATATGTTATAATTAAATGTTTAACATTGAGCAATGTAAGCTTAATATGGTATGATAAGAAAAATAAATGCCTGGACGGGATTCGAACCCGGATCTCTGAGTCTGTACCTCAGCGTACATAGTGTAATGGATATCACGCTGAGGTACAGACTCAGAGATCCGGGTTCGAATCCCGTCCAGGCATTTATTTTTCTTATCATACCATATATATATAAATGTTTGTTCTGGATTCGCCTGGTAGCGTAAGTGATAGCGCACTGAGATATCAGCTCAGAGGTCTGGGTTCAAATCCCGTCCAGGAATTTATTTTTCTTAACTTGTCATATTAAGCTTGCATTGCTCAATGTCAAAAAGGCTTAATTATAACATCGAAAAAGCGTCACTGCTATAAAGTAAAAATATTCTCGTTAATTTGCTTACTTGTTATAGTAGCTATTAGGTGGCAGTGGAGACCGAGTTCCCGCTACATCTGATAATAATAGAGAATATGTATAAGAAAAATAAATGTTTGTTCTGGATTCTCCTGGTAGCGTAAGTGGTAGCGCATAGAGATATCAACTCAGAGGTCCGGGTTAAAATCCCGTCCAGGCATTTATTTTCCTTATCTTGTCATATATATATATATATATATATTATATATATATGTGTGTGTGTGTTTTGTCGCGGGTGGCGTTGATTTGGAAAGAATTCGAATTCCTATTATTTAAGTTTGCAATTTTTTACACAAATTATTCCAATTCTTATTAATTTCTTGTACAATAATATTTTTAAACAGACGTAAAATTTTGTGTTATATATGTGTGTGTGTCCACCGCTGTAGTCTAGAGGTAGCGTGCTGCCTTGTCACGCAGCGGGCCCGGGTTCGATCCCCGGTCGGGGCAGTTTTCTGGGTGAGGTTTTTATCGGGGTTTTTCCTCACCTTTAAGACAAATGTCAGGAAAACTTTAAGGCCCAAACGGACCCCGAAATCATATGGCCATCATCCTTATCATTATCATTTTCATCATCATCCTTCACCGGTGTGGAAAGCAACGGGAAGCTACCACACCTACACAATTCCCTAGTAAAGCTGCAAACATAGTATGAAAATGCTATGATTGCAGTGAAGGACCTGCCTTCGGGCAGAATTACTATGGATGGATATGTGTGTGTGTGTGTGTGTGTGTGTGTGTGTGTGTGTGTGTGTGTGTGTGTGTGTGTTTTGTCGCGGGTGGCGTTGGTTTGGAAACAGTTCGAATTCCTTTTATTTAAGTTTGCAATTTTTTACACAAATTATTCCAATTCTTATTAATTACTTGTACAATAATATTTTTAAACAGACGTAAAATTTTGTGTTATAAGAATCTGTTAACACAGTTTACCTTACAGTTAGGTTGTTCACACTCATAGCAAAAATTTCTTCTTTGGAGATCACAACCCACTCATCGTCTTTAAATTCGATTCGCTGGCGACTGAGTGACTCGAAAGTACACTCGCATGCCTTAAACGTAAATGCGAGGAACGAACAATATTGAAGGCCAGTCTCGACGTCTCTGAAATAAAAACCCGAAGAGACCGGGTTTTCCTGAAAACGTATCATAGACGCATCTGGAAGTTCCCAGCGGCCCCCACCGACTCGTGCGTCCTCAGTTCACGAATTATCTTCTAATATGTAAGACGAGAATTGATTCAAGCCGCCGGCCATGAATTTCGATTATCGGCCCTATAATTCAGTCGTTAAAACCCATAAATACTCAAATATCCAGATTATTCTGATTATTACAAGCACATCATACCCCACATATAGAGCGGGCAATGAATTCCTGTGCCATTAAACTTAAACATCTCGAACATGTCAAGATAATTCCAACATAAGAGCCTCTGGTTGTCCAGGATTAGGATTTTCGGCGAAGGGATTGACATTTTCGACGATGGCCCTTCATTAAATATTAATATGGATATAAATCGGCGAATCTTGTAGTATTATCACTCGTATATGGATGCAGAATATAGTATATTAGGAGTATTTGAGAATAACGTGCTTAAGGAATCGTTGGACCAAAGAGAGACTGACAGCTAAATGGAGAAAACATATAACAGTGAGCTAGATTATGTACTGATGTTTATGGGAAACCAGATATAATACGAATATTAAGTCTCGTAGACAGGAATACCAAGACAGAGCCACGAATGGGAATAAAGATAAACACGGAAATGTCTTGTAGTGAAACCAGACCGGACAGTATATCAAAAATGAGATGGTAGAATGATAATAACCATGATTTTGGAGAGGTGAATTATACAGAGAGTGAATGGAAAATATTACCTCAGAATAGAAATGTTTAGAGAATATATGCCCGCGCGACTACGAAACTCCGCTTCGATATTGCCAGTGAGTTAGTTATTGACGTTTACATTTGTTACATGTGAATGTTGGTCGAAAGGGTGAGTTGAATTAAAATATGTCGTGCAATGTCAAATCACATAGTTCAGCGTTCGATATTGAAATATTAAATAATTATTTAATTGTACAACATGAATTTGTGATAAATTTATCGCTGGGGTCAATTATATTTTTAGTTCATAAAAATTCTTAAATCAGATCAATACACATTTAAACAATAATCGTTTTAAAATAAACTCTTCGTATTTACATGTCTAATTATGGTATGGAATAATAAAGATTTTTAATATTTTTTTAAAATTATCTATAGACTATTATTTGTTTTTAAAAACAAGGGACACACGATTTATTAAACATTTTCATGACATTCATTTTCCATACTGAGAGACCATACTTATAAAGAATAACTGAAAATAATGTAGAACATTTTGGACCAGTAATAATAATAACAACAATAATAATAGTAATAATAATAACAATAACAATAATAGTAATAATAATTATAATAATAATAGTAATAATAACAATAATAATAACAATAGTAATAATAATAATAACAATAGTAATAATAATAATAATAATAATAATAATAATAATAATAATAATAATAATAATAATAATAATAGACAAGTATAGCACGCTGGCGTAACAACATTTATCTAACTTAACACGAACACGGTGTTTTATGCATGAGTTTGAATCATTTACGTTTTAACCGAACAGTGATTTGTTCACAAAGATCAATCCTATTATGTTGTTAATTTACAAACCAAGCTTTAAATAATCCATAATATTCAATTTGTACCTTATATTAATATGATAGTTATGTGGTCAGGAATGGTTTATAGGTAAAATCAAATGACACAGGGTTATAAAGGAGAGTTTAAAAATAGGTAAAAAACAGACAAAACATTCAAAGTACCGTCAACTATTACAAAATATATGGCTCTTGAAACATTTAGAGGAACGTTACATATTCTACGAAATCATCTTTATTTCAAACATTGATACAAAGAAACATTGGTATTATCAGTTTTATACTCTTCTTCTTCTTCTTCCGAATGCAGTATTGGGTGATGATGCCCGTTCTGCGACTACAAAAACTGACATTTTGATATAATATAAAGTTATTTGGTTTATATCTTTATTTTAATATTTCCGATCCTATTTGTTTTACAAAATTAATATATACGAGTAATTATGTTTTCTCTGGGTAAATAAAACTCCAATTCGAGTTAAATTCTTCTTGATATGTTAACGTTTTAACTATATCGTGAAATATATAGATTTGAAGGATTTATAAGTAATTTAATTCGTAATGGATTGCTTTTAACTGTGGCCATTTCCAGTCAGATTACTCTTTAACAGAAGTCAAATTAATTAATAAATCTAAGCATCAAGAATTAAAAAAATAAAAAGTAAGACTTTACAAGATAAATAAATGTATAAAGATCATTACACTGCAAAACGATCGGCTCAATTCTGGACATGAATGCTATTATGCATTAAAAGCACTCGTCTTCTCGAACTTCTGCCAAAAAAACATAAACATATTATATGTCATATTATATGGATGTGAAAAGTGGACTCTTCCTTTAAGAGGATTAAATATTACGAGTATTTGAGAATAAAGTTGTTAGGAATATTTTTGTACCAAAAGAGATGAACAGATTTATGAGAATGAAGAAGACTACATAACAGTGAGTTACGTGATCTTTTTTCGAAAGTAAAGTATAAAAAGAACAATTAAGTGTCGTAGATTGCTATGGGTAGGGCATTTGGCACGAATGGGGAATAAAATGGGGCAAGGGAACTCCTTACAGGAAAACCAGAGGGAAAGTAGGTAGACAAAGAATGTGATAACTATAACCATGTTTTGAAGGAAGTAGATTATAAGGAGATGTTTGGAAAACGTATCAGGATATGGATATATGGAGAGCTTATGTCCACGCGGCCATGAACCTATAGATTTGATAGTGCCAGTGAGTTATATTCTGAATCTTTATGTATGACGCCTAAAACGCGTTGAATTTATGATATTTGCTTATATAAATTTTAATAATATTTGAATTAATACAGTACTCACAAATGCTGCTTATTATATACTCATATGAGTCAGATTGGCAACTATGGAGTCACACTGGGTAATAAAAATATAATACACATGATACGTAAATTAATTACACTGTAAAATTTTAACGCCACACATTAGACTTACGAAGCAGCATGAGACAGGGAATCGGTGTTGTGCTGAGTACTAAGGAACACAGCCCAGGTATTAAATAACTAAATTCTGATACTCATAAATCTTTATGGAAGTAAAATACATCATGCAAAAACTACATAAATTAAACGAATTCCTCAGCAAGTAGAATTTAGGGTCCGATTCAGCTGCTTTACGGAATATATATTTTTTCATAATTAAATCGAGTATACGGTTCCTTGTTTCATCGTGAGAAAAAAAAATGTTCCCTTAAGAGCATTGAAAATATTCCCACCAAAATTTCAGTTTTCAGATTCTCCATGTTTAGTGATCCGATTTTCTGTTTTACTGTAGTCCATCTTACTTTTTTTAAAATTGAATGATATATTCCATGTTTGGTTCTGAAAACAGAAACAAACATTTCAGCCGCTAGATCCGTAACGTATATAAAAGCAATTTTGTTTTTTTGTGCTGGTAAATTTTGGTATCTAGTAGGAAGAATAATGATGATTTATATTTTTTATATATTTTTAGTGATACAATCACAATAGCATTATTAGTTTGGAATTACAACTAATGACACTATAATTTGAACTATTTTAAGTGCAAATCTTACTAAGAAGGGAATTGTCAACCATTGGATGCCGAAATCTACCATGAAACTTGTACCAGTGAAGCGTTGTCATGTACCAAGATCCTGTCCAAAGAAAATATGTCTTAACTGCAGATCAAAATCCCTCATTTAAACTAAAGGGAAGTAATACAACTCCTGAATCGGTCGATTGGATAACCCTCACTACCTGCCGTCCGCGCTGCGTCCCGCCTCACTCCACTGTGCTCTTACTGCGCAGGGAGTCCATCTGATTAGTACAGTGGGTTGTCATTGTTGGATTCTCGCTTTAGTTATGTCTTGCAGTTAAACATGATAGTTTTTTTCGAACGGCTTGATACATCACAATGCTTCTCTGGGAAAAAAATTCAAGGTCGTTTCAGCATGCAATTGTTGACAGTTCCCTTGTAAATCTCCTGAAAATATTAAACACATCATGTTTCGAAAATATCTAATATATTATTATTCTTTTTTCTTTTTTTCTTTTTTTTTGATTGCGGATGAGCCCATGTAGGACTACGCAAAGTACTTAGAGACGTTTCCTTTGAGCACAAATTTCTTTCATTCTTTTGCTATGAGCATGTTTTCTATCATCTGTCCAAGTTGTTTCAGTTTTTTTAGGTTTGTCCTCTTAGTCAACTGGCCATTTATTCACCTTAATTCAAAATATGTCTCTGTTTGGGATATCTTCTTTAGTAATTCCTGCCAATTTTAAATCCTTTTTGACTTCATCAATCCACTGGAGCTTTACTTCTGTTTTCGTAGAATTCCATTGTATGTTTGTAAGCCAATTGGAGTTCATTCGTTTAATATGGCCATATTATTATTATTATTATTATTATTATTATTATTATTATTATTATTATTATTGTTGTTGTTAACAGTGAGGTACAAAAACAGTACTAATTTCCTTAGGGACATAACTCTGGACATTGAGCAGCGGTGTCGGCGGCAGCGGCAGTATAGTAGTAGTAGTAGTAGTAGTAGTAGTAGCAGTAGTAGTTTATATGTGTCTACAAGGGGACAAATGTGCTCCCTAGAGGGAGTATTATATCCAAGCTAATTAAGTTCAGTTTATTTCCTTACAACTGTCAGCGAGTGAAATGTGGTCAGCCTATCGTCTCAAAAGAGAAATCTAGTAGGTGACTAAGATATTAATTGGATGGGAAACGCCGATTAAATGTTCCTCATATGCTCTAATTTAGGCTTTAAGTTATTTTATGAACCCGAAAACCTTCAGTTTCTGTACTCATGACCTCGTACCTCGGACTTTTCATTCTAAGAATCCACCAACCCCAGCCGAGTATGAACCCGTTACTTTCGGAAGTAGAGGCAAGAAACAAACAAAACCCGAAGGATAGCGAGGCTAATTTGAGCGTAAAAGATAATACACGACTCAACCCTTCTAGAAAGTCCTTAGCTTACCAATTTCAACTGGACTTTTAGGTGCATGTATCAATCACAGGCGGCTTCGAGTCGCAAGCGGTTAGATGCTAGCTTTCACCGCTGGGATCCCCAGATCGTGTCTCGGTCACTCCATGTGGGTTTCATGGTGGACGAAACGGAGCTTGGAGGATTTTTCTCGGGGTTTCTCCCGTTTTCTCCTGCCACAAATTTTTTTCCACAATTTCTGCATGCTCATCTCATCCATTTCGTTCATCCGTCCCTGTGAAGGTGCATCAGGGATGGTCGGCCGGCACCCTTGTCGTTCACAGACACTGTATAAATACAGGGGCTTCATCTCATCTCACTCCTCCACCCGACACTGAGTTGAGGATATTTATCAATCACAATGGTACACGATCATTCAGTTAATATGAAAGTGACACATGATCAGCAAATCAGTTCTCTAGCTGATTTTTATCAAGGGTTATTTATCACAGTAATCGAAGTTCTTCACTGTGCACTGGTCCCTTACATATTGTAGAATAACTTCCATTCGAACAAATCTTCAAACGTTTATAGGTTAAGTTAGGATTAGTAGTTCACTTTTCAGCTAAACCTCTGCTTCTGGATTTTTATTTTATGAACTTTAACCTTCTGTTTCCTCTCCAGAAGTTCCGAAATTGTAATAGACTATTTAACTCATGCCCCAAATGGAAGTCAATGGCCAATCACGTTTCAATGAATTTTGTTTTACAACCAATCATAGTCGTGTTTCACCTCGATATTTATCTACTTCTTTATATCATATTAAAGAAAGCTCCTCCTTCTTACTATTCTGAACAGGTTAGAGCATTATTTTTCAGGTGACTGACTCTCAAACGAATACGTTGAATATAGCAAATAATGAACAGATTCCTTCGAGCTACACATTTGATAATTGGGTGTTAAATAATTGTTTTTAAATAATGATTTTAATGAGTTGTTTCCTAAAAAAATAATTAATGGCCTATAATGTTGGTTCTAATATAAAGTTTGACGTGTTTCATTTTTTCTCCACTAGGGTGCATTTTTACAATATTGCGAACCCATTTGGCTATAAATAATATGATCTAGAAGCAGTGATGCACAAATAAAACAAACGTTTCTCATTTGTTTTCAAACATCGCCGTTTACATTAAATATAGGGCCTATACATATTTTAAAATACCGGTAACTATAGTTAAATAATTATTTTTTAGTAAACAGCTTAATTTTATTCGTTAAATAGTCCAACCAAATGCCACTCCTGATTTCCAAATTCTCTAGATAAATTGGAATTCACTCGTGGCATTACTTGTGATAAATTTTTATTCTTAGGGATTCAAAACAGAGCACGTCCCATTCTTGTGTGCCAAAAGAGTAGGCCTATTCGTAATGGTTAACATCTCTATAATTTAACCCTGTTGAAGTGGAAGAGAAGAAATTAGGTCTTAACTCCATCAAGTAAAATAAACTATTCTTATTATTACTTTATTTCAGATTTGAGAGTTAAAATTTTAAACATGGTTCTTAAGTAATAATATGACAATAATAATATGACAAGATTAAAATAAATATGAATTTTTTGAATTTAATTTATGAATTTATGATATATCCTTCTTGTTAATCATAATTTGTAGGATTTTCATCCTGTTTATTTCCAAACTCACTCCTGGAGTAAGACGTATTGGATGTGCATTTACTGTCTATCCATCTCTTGGCTAGTCTTCTTCTTGTTCTTCTACCGTCCATTGGTCTATCTTTTTTATCTCGTTTTTGCAAAAGTCGTTTGACTTCCATTTTTTCTATATGATCCTTCCAATATTTTCGTCTATCTACAATAAATTTGGTTATGTCTTGAATATGACATTTGTCCCTCTGTGTTGTGTATTTTATCAAATAATTTTTCCCCTGAATAGTTAACATATTCATTTCGGATGTGTTTGTTATTTCTTTACTTTTTGCTGTATCAGCCCTAGTTTCAGCTCCATATACAATAACTGGTCGAAATATAATTTTGTATATGCGGGTTTTGCTTTCTATTGACATATGTTTGTTGCGCCAAATTAAATCTTTCGTATAACCTGATATTTGTGCTTCTTTATCAGCTTGTTTCTTTACTTCTATTGTTAAATGTTTAGTGTTTGTTATTAATACACCTAAATAAATAAATTCTGATACTTGTTCTATAATTTTATAATGATATATTCAATTGCTGTTAATTGTTTAATATTTAATCAAAGTAATTTAATATGTAATCGAACTAACCATCTATTGGAGATGAAAATTAAATTAAAATGTGGATATTTAGCACGAATATGTAACATTATATAACCACTCACGGGAAGTTCCAATTATTTATAGGTAAAAAAAAAGCAAGTCTAATATATCACAAACTGTAAATGTAAAGCCTTAAATACCGAATTTGACCGACCATCAAAATCTACTTCCCTGTTTACGCTGGTAACATGGAAAGTATATTTCACGTAATCAGATTTGATAGGTGCTGAACGCTCTCCCCTTAATGGCATCGACCTATGTACTCTCTCATACGCTTGTGTATTGGAGGCTCACATGATCGAAACTTTCAAATATTTATCCTCTCATGGATCAGTCAAATTCGGTGTTTACGGTTGTACATTAGGCCCGAAGAGGTTGAGCAAATATTGTATTTGGTTGTCAGAAAATATGTATACATTGAAAACTGATTGAATAATAATAATAATAATAATAATAATAATAATAAATAATAATAATAATAATAATCCGGTATCATGGCAGCTGCCGCCGTCTTCCGGAAACCAAACGCCATTCCTCTCTATCCATCCATTGATCTTCCTCCATTCCTCTGATATTCATAGCTGCTTGTACCCCTTCTATCCAAGTTTTCTTCGGTCTTCCTCTCTTCCTCCTTTCCATTGGGATCCATTCCATAACAATTTTTGGTAATCTTTGCTCTGGCATTCGTTTGACATGACCATACCACTGCAATCTTTTCTTTTCTATGATGTCTATGATGTCCGGCTACTCTTGTACACCCATAATTTCCCTTATTTCTAATAATAAATTAATATTAAAAAAAATAATTTCTGGCGCCGTAGCCTTGGTGCTACTGAAGTTTGACTGGTTCGAGTCATTATGGGGAAAAATATCGCATGGAATTTCGAACAGTATGGGACCGGTACAATCCAGCCTCCTGAGTAAAACAAGTAGCAGCTTCAGATTGAGATAACCAGCTATAATGACTGGTGAACTGGATGCACTGATCTCATTTTATTCATATTCTGGCTGTATGGCCATCACCTGTGTTATTAACACATTTGGGTGTTAGACCAGCAGCCGGCTGGTAGACCAAGGCATTTGTAGGTCTGTCGCTTCGTAAAATTATTAATACTAGTAATAATAATTATTTTATTTATATACAGATTTTTAATGTTTACACATCTTTCTGTGCCTAAAGTTGTATTTTCTTTCTCCACTCGTCTCTATCCATCCACTCCATGCCCTCCAGCCCTTGTTCTCATTCCAGTTCTTATTTATTGCATCCATGTGTTTCGAGATCTTCCTTTCCTTCTTCCTCCAGATGGACACCATTCCTATGATATTCTGGGCAACATTTCTTCTTGCATTCGTCGTACGTGCCCATACCAAATTAATTGCTTATATAATATATAGTCTGCTACTGAAACCCATCAAAGCCTGTCCCAAGCTAGATTAGAAAAGGCGAGGGGGAGGAGTAACAACCTTGTAAAGAAAACAGGGTGCCCGGCTGATAGTACCCTGTGAGGGCCCCTTATCTAAGTTTCAGGTACTGCTACCTTGGTTTGATGAAGGATAGAGGAAGAAAACCTTGACCAAAAATCACGTGGTCCTTTACGTTGGGGATTGATGTATCAGACCAGCTCCCTGTTCGTCACAAAGAAACATAATAATTCTAAAAAGCCTAAAGATTTGAAGCCGGACGGAAATAATAATAATATTAATAATAATAATAATAATAATAATAATAATAATAATAATAATAGCAGCAATAATAATAAATTATTATTATTATTATTATTATTATTATTATTATTATTATTATTATTATAACTAACTCAGCGACACTACCGATTCCGTAGGTTCATGGCCACGCAGACATAATGTCTGCACACATCTCAATCCTGAGCTAATGTTTTCCAATCATCCCCTATATAATCTACTTCCCTTAAATCTTGTTGATCTATGAACTGACCATTTTTCTCTCTTGTATTCCTACAAAAATCTTCCATGCCCCTCTCTCATTCCCCATTCGTGCCTCACATCCTGCTTATCGCAATCTATGAGATTTAGCTATAATAACAATGAAATTATTATTATTAATATTATTATTATTATTATTATTATTATTATTATTCAGCTGGTAAGTTCAAATCTAAAAATAGCAGATAACGGTACATATACAGAAACGTCGGGTAATGTCAACCTCTGTTTTGAATTTGTTGTTTTTATTCTTTTAATTAAGGGATTTTAATTTTGTTTAATTACAGTGGTTATCATTAGTGTTATAACTATGAAGCAGCATTTTTATTTTATTTAAATACTGAACCATTTTCATAATTTATAAACTTTTCTACATTACAAGAGAGGCCCACTTTAACCTCCATATTCGGGTAAAGTGGACCCCAGAGTCATCCTAGCTTTTAGACTATTTTTAAGTTTAATTACTGTATTAATTTATAGAGACAAACACAAATCATTCTGAAAGTATTTATGACTTATCGTAATAAAAAACGTTGCTATTTATTAAAGTTGTGAAAAATAATTGTTGATTATAACATTCACATGTCATTCATCTGCAGACAGTGACGGTCTTTGGGTACAGTAATATTACAAAGATATTAAATAAAATTAATTACGTGCATGGTTTTTACAGATGGTATCCTCACTGATAAAATACATGCTATGTATTCGTGTTTCGTATACCCAGGTACACTTTAACCGCCTCGTGGAGGGTCCACAATAAACCAATTCCTTCGATAAGTTTAATTATTTTATACAGCCACCACGTCACATAATATCAAATCAAATCCGTCAGCATATTAAAACAGCATGCACATAATATAATATATTTGGGAATTGTTTCAACATTTATAATATTCAGTAATATAAATTAATAATTAATTCTTAGTTTGTAAAACTTTTAAATGGTCGTTTTCATAAATATCACAAATAAACCCTTCTTCGCACAAATAATAAAATAAGTGATCTTAAACACGTCAAACTAGACGAGGGGAAGAAGTTAAAATAATTTATGTTGGAGTGCAGCACCAATTAAAGAATACATCAACAGATTCCACTCAAACCGAAGGGTCCACATTACCCGAACTTACAATATATGTTGAGGCTGAAAAATTATAAAATCTTCGTCGCGAGGGAACTGCATAAACTATCACTAGCAAGTTGAATTTATGGTTCGATTTTCCTAGTTTACGGAACATACCTTAATTTTGATAATTAAGACATGAATATGTTTTCAATTATGGTGCGAGCAAACAAACATCGCGACCGTATAACGATTTTTTAATTACTAGTTTCGCGTAAAGCCGCACTCCTATTGGTCGTACTCAACTGATATTTAGAGAATACCTTCCACGTTTTATCTCGTTGCTAAAAATCCGAAATTGCGGTCAATACAGCGATTCATTTTTTTTTCAAGTGAGCCTCCACTTATTAGTAGTCCGATGTTGATGAGTATTCTCAACTCTACCTTTTTTTTTAATGAATTTCTATATCAGCCACCAAGACGTTAACATACACACACACATATATATATAGTTTTTTTTCAATGTTATTTTTGATGTCTACTAAGTAAATACCATGTTTGAAAATTTGGAATACTGATTATGCAGATGACATATGGCTTCTGTACATGTTCTTCATGCACATGCAAAATAAAGCCGTAGATCTCCAAAAGGAAGTTAAAATTATAGCCTTAACATTAGACAGTATGCTATGCATGCAGTTTTACTAGGGAATTGTAGGTGTGGTAGCTTCTCGTTGTTTTCCACACCGGTAAAGGATGATGATGATGATGATGATAAAGGGTGATGATGATGATGGTCATATGTTTTCGGGGACCGTTTGGGCCTTAACATTTTCCTGACATTTGGCTTACAGGTGAGGAAAAACCCCGATAAAACCTCACCCAGAAAAACTGTCCCGACCGGGAGTCGAACCCGGGCCCGCTGCGTGACAAGGCAGCACGCTACCCCGAGACCACAGCGGTGGACATTATCAAACATAATGAACCTAAATAATAGGTTAAGTCATATAATTATTTGGTAGATATAGTCTTCGTAACTGGAGGACCTAATGAAGATGTTTGATGGATCAAGAAAGCAAGTTCACGATTCTTCCAACTGTGCCCTGTCTGGAGAAACAAAAATATATCAAACCGTACAAAATTAATTTTTTAGAAGCAACAATAAAGTTGTTTTATTATATGCATCAAAAACCAGGCTACCAATAGCATAAAGATGACAACATTGCATTCTTTAGTAAATTTACTATTAAGATAGGTTTTGAATTTATACTGGCCAAAGATAACTAATCAGAATGTATGGAGATTAGCGGAAGAAGAACCAACGGAAAAAATGAAAAGACGGAAATAGAGATCGATAGGTCACACGCTAATTAAATATAACGAGACCAAAAATCAAGTATTGGAATGAAACAATCAGGGAGCATGGGAAATAGGACGATCAAGAAGATAATGCACAAGGGCAATATATGAGGAAATAGAAAAATAAGGAAAGTTTTGGAAAGATGTGAACGCTAGAGAAAGAATTTTTTTTTTTTCGATAGAAATCCCTCACCAAGGCCCTATGCTTCACTGAAGAGTAAGAGAACATACTACTACTACTACTACTACTACTACTGTTCCTGCTGCTACTTAAACCAATTAAGTTTTGTCGAAAATAAACTCTTCACAAGAACAACTTAATTTACCGGAAAATTAATATAAGGTAATAGTGAAAAATGACACGGATGAGCTGGAAGGGATTAAGTATAAAATAAATCTGGTCTCCTAAAATGAGAAGATAAGTGATGAATGGGAAGCAAGAAAATGGAAAACAAGTAATCCTTATAAAAATGTCAGAGGAAATACATTCTTGTTTGTGAAAGATGAAGTCTCAGAGAATATAGAGACAGATATCCGAAGATCATAAGCTTTATGTCCAGAGAGAAAAGAAACAACAGTGCAAAATATCATCACATAAACTATTTTTTGCGGGGATTTATTTTTGCGGAACAAGGCTGATAGATTCAGATGATCGGACTTTACTACTATACGACATTGAGATGTCTCTTGGGAAAATGACGTCAGCTGAAGGAAAATACTTTTGTTCTGGAATAACAGACATGTCTTGTTATATTCTTAAGGGAAAAGCATGAATAAGTACCTTACTGTTCAGCTAAAACCGTATTCTCAAAAATAATAGTATATCAATTTTAAATGACATACTGCACTTCTTATCGAATACTGCAAAAAGGTATTATGAAATCGATTTTAATATAAGGAGACCCAAACTATAGTGAGCTAAATATCAGTTATGTATTCCACAAATATGCTGAAAATAAATGTTCAAATTAGTTCGTGTGTGTGTGTATGTGTATATATGTATATACATATATACATTAGTTCATAACATAAGTCAATCGCCCTCAATTAGGTATAATTTATTTTAAAAACATCGTGTAGGCCTATCGGAAAATGTTCCACCATCAGCTGACTGAAATTTCAATACTTTATTTTGTTAATATAACTTTTTATACACTACGGTGTTTTGTAATAATTTTATAAGCATAACAATTATATTCAAAATTCTATCTGATACAAAAATGAATAATCTAACTGACTCACTGACACTATAAAATCCAGAGGTCCATGGGCGCGGCGATATAAGCTCTCCATACATCTGCATCCTGAGACTCAAATTAAGGTTAATGATATTCTGGCACTTCATTCCTTGCCTACCTACTGGGAACTTTCTCTGTAGATTTCCTAAAATAAGTTTCCATGCCCCTCTTTCATTCGTAAATTCTTATCACACATCGCAGTCTACGAGACTTTGTAATCTATTTTCGAGATTTCTACAAAACTTTATTTGAATTCTTTTCGATGTTGTAACCAAAAGGTGAGCCTAACGAGATTTAATTTTTCACTCGCCATTCTACAACACAAATTTCAAGATTGCATTGCAATTACGTTGCCAGCCTATCTAATACTTTCCGTATCAAGTTGAGATATATATATATATATATATATATATATATATATATATATTAGTAATTTTGAACACTTTAATGTCCTAAAATTTTAACTCGAAATCAATATCATTCAATGTGCCAATCGAACACATTTGTAGAAGTACATAAGCAACTCACTCACCGGCACAAATAAACCCATAGGTTCAAGGCCCTGCGGATATATGTTTCCCATACGTTCCTATCCTTAACTAATGCTTCCAATTACCTCTGTCTAATTTACAGACAGGAGCTGTCTAATTAAAATGTCCACGGTGCAACAAGCCGACCACTGTCTTACGTTCACTTCTGTCAGTGATAGAGGTGGATTAAACTCGAGCTATTTTCAGAAGTCGGTTAGATCCTATTCAAGAAGTAGGCCTAATCTAGATTATAGCTCTAGTACATTCATCAACCCTTGTTACGGCAGGAGTATATTTATTGATTCGGTGTACATACAATTATTTACAATCCGTAAATTTTACCATGGTTTTTTAACGTAGCCTACCTGTATTCATCCATTGTTTTCAATAGCTAATTTCTTATATTTATTGTTTTAATTTTCTCAGTTTTTAATTTGTGTATAGAGTCTAGTTAGAAGTTACATAACATTTTTTTTATTTATAGAGCATTTCATATCTATGTTCATATCGCATGTTTATTTTTAAAATTAAAGTTAACTATGAAAATGTTAATTTGAAGAACAAGTCCCGAAAAGTAAACTCCATAATTACTTTGGAAAATGAAAAAAATATACGCTGGTTGCCATGGGGTTAACCGAATACTTGACTCAAACACTATGTTGGATGAATCTTGATCATATTATTTACAATTTTAATAGTTTTTCCTTAAGGATATTACATCAGCACATATAAAGTTCATACGTTTGTACCTTAATTGTATTTGTAGTTTTTGTGTATCAACCATATAGTTCACTAAAGGGGGAGTGAAATTGTGGTAGAATTAACAGGTAATGCATTAATCTAATTTAATTTAATGTAATCTCATTCTCCTGCATTACGTTTAAACTAGTAAAATAAATATTATATTTTAATCTAATGTAACAATAAAAAGTTATTATTTGTTTTATTAAAAATGCTCTTTAACAGCTCATATTACGAGTGTTGCTATTAAAATCTGGGCGTGAATGGGCCGACAAATTTTGGTAAAGGCATCGCATTTCAGGCATGAAGTTAGTTAACGAGACTATTGGCTTTACCCCGTCTTGAAGGAAGTAATGTTCAAGATTTCACGTTACTAAAATGTCATTAACCCAGATCGGGTTTCAACCTGCCATCCTCTGATCCAGAGACGAGAATGGTAACCTATACTGCACCAAGTTGGACAAACAATATCTAAAAGTATGTTTCGGGCGCCATACGTTTGTTATACCAACTGATTATTTCCTATAATTAACCAGTAGCAAGGCTTGAAGACAGAATTTCCCACCAATTAGTTGTTAAGAAGGCGTTGGTAAGTCCAATAAAAAGCTTGCTATCTTAAAGTATCTGGACCAGCAACTTAAGTTCTGTTTTGTGGAAGCGAAGGAAATCTCCATAAGAAATATGAAAACACTTTATAAGCTGAGTAGACGCAAAGGGAACAAAAAAAGTTCAAACTCGCAGAAAGTGCGTAAATTAAGTGAATTTTAAGCTAATCGAATATATAGTACGATTTACGTTGATTTACGGAATATATCTTTATTTTGTTAATTAAATTGTATGTAACCATTTACGTCTCGAGAACACATCATGGACGCTCCACTGGTTATAAAATGATGGCTTTCAAATAAACCCCAATTCTAATGGTCAGATATCGATGATCTTTTGATAATAATTTTCTCGTTTTATCTTACTGACATATACCGAATTTCGTTTTCGAAAAATAAAAGATTCCTGCCTCTACAGTCATTTATTTCATTTTCGGTTAAGCTGAACAACCACTCCTAATGGTCGGTTGTTGCTAAGTATACAGAGTGTAAAGGATGCAAGTGCCATTATTTTAACTGAGGTACAGTTATGTTAAAGAATGAAAAGAGGTTCTTACTTTTTTATAATTGAGGACGTCACCCTAAAATAAAGGCGTATAATTGATTATGATGATCTGAAATAAATCAAGTTTAAAGTTTAGTACATTATTGTAGTCCAAACTCATTCCACTGAAGGAAAATGGAGTATCTACCTTGATAAACGTTATTCTAGCCTACATCATTAATACAGAAGTACATTTTTACAACATAACTTATTAAAATCATATTAATTTCCTTTCGTTCCTGCAAACGCCATTTTTTTAGGGCGAACATACAAATCAGATGTAAATTTTATTATTTACGAAATGTTACATAGAAATTATAACTGGAATTAGGAACACTATCCAATGTTTTGAATACATCCAATTTAGAACATAACATTTTAACACATAATCCTAATTAGAAATACGACTCAAAAAAGTTTGCTCTGTCAACGTTTCGCATCACAATACTTTCCTCGTAACATCGTATATGACTTACTCTTTAATTTGTTTCATCTAATTCTGTTTACAGGCTTCTTTATTCCTTTGTTGCTGTCCATAATCTCAGACGAATTATGGAATTGCAGTGTTTTCAACACGATTCACATACTAGTGCACGTAGCACAAACTGTTGTACAAACATCTGATCACCTGCAAGACTAGCGCAATGTGATACACTTGTACAGTAGTGCCATCTAGGCATCTCGGATGTACACAACATTTTAACACATGATAGAACAAGTTCAGTATTTGAAGGAAACTCAATCGTCCAAAAGAAGGGCACATACCGCTATAAGTCATTGTTAGGGTGACGTGGTCATTATTGCAATATATAACTAATCATTGAAGATTACAATATTGAACATTTGGCAACGTTCCTGGATAGGGATGAGGTTGTTTATTCTGCAGAGATGAATAGAGACCGACTCACATTATTATGTAGTCTTCTCCATTCACCTGCTTGTTCATCTCTCTTTGGTCCAAAAAATTCTCCAAAGTACTTTATTCTCAAATACTTGTAATCTCCTTTCCTCCCTTAAAGTAAGAGTTCATGTTTCGCAACAATATAATATAATGGGTAGAATAATAGTTTTATATACCGTACTTTCATCTTAACGTTTTTTTTTAAAAGAGTTGGGACATTAAGAGTCTCTGCAATGCATAAGAGCACGCATTTCCAGAATTGAGCTTATGTTTATTTTCTTTGTGCACCTCATTCCTATTTGTGATTATTGTTCCTAGGTATTTGAATTCAGCCACTTCCTCAAAATTTCCCTCATTTGTCATTAGTTGCCCATTTCCATTATATAATATATTTCTACGTGTGACCATATAATTAGTTTTATTGATATTTACTTCCAGTCCTAATTTCTTAGTGTTACTCAAACGTGTGTGCGTGTTGTCCTTTAGTATCTCCTCGCTATCGGCCAATAGTACTACATCATTAGCATTAACTAACAGCTTATTAATACTATTGAGTTGTAAGCCTTCCTCATTCTCTAAAGATTTAATGGCATGCTCTAGTACTAAATTAAATAGTAGAGGAGATAGTGCATTTACTTGCTTCAGCCCATTCCGGATTTCAAAAGTGTCTGAAAACTGTTTGCCTATACGCACCCTACTCTTTGTGCCATTTAGACATATTCATATAAGTCTAACTAACTTTTTAGGAATTCCGAACTCCATCACGATACTATATAATTTCTCACTCTTAATTGAATCATATGCTTTTTTTGAAGTCTACATACAGTTGATGTACAGTACCATTATATTCCCATTTCTTTTCTAAAATCTGTCTTATACTAAAAATCTGATCTGTTGTACATCTGTTTCTTCTAAATGCACATTGATGATCTCCTAGAATATCATCAATATAGGGAGTAAGTCTGCTTACCAATATATTTGTTAGAATTTTGTACGAAGTTGAAAGTAATGAGATGCCCCTGTAGTTGTTGAAGTCAGTTTTATCTATATAGCTATATTGTCCATCTATTTTTCTCCCCCTGATTTTATCAGTTCTGCTGAAATCCCATCTGAACCTGATGCTTTATACAGCTTCAATTTTTTAATCGCCATTTCAACCTCTAATACACTTGGTTCTGCGACTAGCATTTCTGCTGTCTGTAAATTATCCTCCTCAATTTCCTGTTCTGTATATACATTTAAGAGCTGATTAAAGTAACTTTTCCATCTATTTAATATACTCCTGGAATTTGCAATCATATCCCCATTTTAATTTCGAATTTTGTATTGTTCTAGTCTGAAACCCTTTCTTCTCTATACTAATTCCCTGATATAATTCTCTAATGTTCTTATTTTTTGCGTTCTTTTCTAGATCATTAACCTTCTCTCCCAAATATTCCCTCTTTTTACTCTTTAGTAACTTGGTGGTTTCGCGTCTATTAATACACAATTGCTCTAAATATACCTCATTTAGCTCGTGTAACCATTTCATTTTTGCTAGCTTTCTTTTCTTAAAATGTCGGCACATTCTTCGTCAAACCATTTCTTGTTTTGTCTCATTTTTAAACAACCAATTCTTTCTGATGCTGAAAATTTAATAGTATCTCTTATAGCCTCCCATTTTTTATTTATACCAGTTTCTTCTTCGTTTGCCACATTGTCATCTGAAGATTCCAGTACTTCAAATCTATTAGCAATATTGATTTGCTATTCGTGCCGCATTTAATAATTTTTCAAGTTTTTTAATTAAAATTTTTCAGAATCATCCTTAGCGTTTGTTCTTCTCATAAGCGATAACCGTTGTCTGATTTTCACGCTGACCAGATGATGATCCGAATTGCAGTCTGTCCCTCTAACTGATCTAACATCGATGATGCTACTGTGCCAGCGTTTGTCTACTAATACATGATCTATTTGGTTCCGAGTTTCTCTATCTGGAGACGTCCAGGTGTATTTATAAATATCCTTATGCTGAAATGTTGTGCTCTTAACAATCAGATTCTTTTAATGTGGCGAAGGTGACTAAAATAACCCTATTGTTGTTACTATCTTCATGAAGACTTAATTTGCCTATTGTTGGTTTGAATATATATTCCCGCCCCACTTTTGCATTAAAATCTCCTAAGACAATTTTCATACGATATCGTGAAAGGTTTTCAAATAACTATTCTAATTCTTCACAGGACTCATCCTTGATCTTGTCATCTTTATCTTCTATGGGGACATGAACATTTACAATTATAAAATCATGTTGTTTACCCTTTAGAATTATGTATGATATCCTATCACTAACAAACTTAATATCTCGGAAAACGGATAGGATTCTCCTTCTGACTAAAAAACCCCGTTCCAAATGCAGGTCTTTCTGCACCCCCATAGTATAATGCAAAGATTCCAGATACCTGACTACCTTCTCCTGGCCACCTAACGTCCTGTAAAGCGACTATATCTAAGGGCGATTTATCTAATTCGCGCGTTAACATCTCTAGTGCCCCGTTATTGTATAAAGTCCAAACATTCCATGTTCCTAGGAATATGTCCCTATGTTTGAGCCTTTGGCATGGGTTCCCTGAAGTAATCCCCGCACGGAGAACCGAATGGGGGACTATTTGATCACCGGAAAATGTTACCCCAGTTGAACCCATGTCCGCATTTCTTGACGGTTGTAATTTTACGGTGAAAAATCGTCACTCTTTCGACTAAGGTTCTTTTTTCTTCTGGCTTATCACCTTCGACCAGTCCGGCATGGGTAACCCTATAGGCAGCAATTCTACCGCCGGCATGATCATTTAAGCACGCAAGCCACTCCACCACGACAAGGTAAAGATACCATGGAGGGATACAATCAGTATATACCAAATAAAATACTAACATAATTATTTTTTCTGAGAGTTTTGACCCTATGTTGTGTGTACATAGTTTGATTATATAACCATCCCCGACCACTGTGAAATTGACGGAATTTACTTTCTTTACAGCAAGTATATATTATATTGCGTAGACCGCTAAGAACACCATTGTTCTTCCCATAAGCTTCATTTTAATCTTTAGGCATCTTTCATTAATATATTCGTATTCTAATATGTTTTTACTCTATTTCTTTTTTACAAACATTGATACCCCTGCTTTAGCTCTTTTGGATTTATTTACACCTGACCAAAAAATGTATGTAATTTCTTAAATTTGAATTTCCCGATCCTTTCTTTTTTGTTTCCGTCACTGCTGCAATATCTATATTGTTGTGGAATAATTCTCTTGCTACCTCATTAAATTTGTTTCTAATTCCTCGTACATTCCACGTGCCTATATTCAATGTCCGTTTTCGTTGCTTTTGTCTTTCGTACTTTTTTTCTGTCCGGCTTTGATTGATTTGGTCTTTTAGCATTTTGTTGTTTTTTTCTAATGTGTGGGGAGCTGGCCCACAGCATAAACCCCCAACCTGGAGGACCAGGAAAATTTCTGTCTGGGTTTTCCTCCCATAGCCTTTGAAGATCCCTCTTCACCGCAAGGCAGCGTTTCTCTATTTCCCTTAGAGATAGGGTTGCCTCTTCCGCCAGATCCGCCGTGATGAAGGACTCCTTATGTGCCGACTCTGCCGTTGAGGTCTTCACCGTAACCCTGGCTAGGGACCCTTACAGAGTACTATCAGTCGGAGCCAACTGAACCCTGGTTTTTTTAACGAGGTTGTTACTCCTCACCTCCTCCTTTCTCATCCGGGCTTGGGACCGGTCATGGCGGAGTTATATTGGTAAAACATTGGTGGAATCTGTTGCAATGTACGGAAGTGAGGTATGGACAATCAATAAGTACTACAAGAATAGACTAATAGCTATAGAAATGGATTATTTACGAAGAAGTGCCAGAAAGTCTAGATTAGAACATGTCACAAATAAGGAAATTAGAAACATAATGGAAGCAGAAGGAAGCACAATTAAAAGAATTGAGGAGAAGGAATTAAAGTGGTTAGGGCATGTCTTAAGAATGTAAGATGAGCGATGGCCGAAGCAACTATATGAATGGCTTCCGAACAGAAAGAAGAAACGAGGGAGACCAAGGTCAACATGGAACGAAAACATGAAGACAATAATGCAAGCTAGAGGACTAAGCATCGAAGATGCCCAAGACCGTAGGATTTGGAGTTTTGGCACGGGAAGACGGCAGCAGCTGTAAAAACCCGACGATAGATAGATATATTATAATGCCACTGGTTTTGGTGGGGTTCTCGTCACGTCATTTTGCCATAAATAATCGACAGAGGTCGTGTAATACTTCACAACTTTGTTTAATTACATTAAAACTACATATTCGCGGGGGATATGTTCCGCTAATATACCACGAGTACAGAAACCGCGAATATGGAATGATAATTAGTATGAGTATGTAGGGGATACGTTTAGAGATTACAGAATAAAATAAAAATTATCAAAACAAAATCAATTAATTATAAGTTTTGAACAATGTTTATTAATTGTTATTATCAGGTATAGACAAGAACTTAAAGAACTTAGGATTTTTTTTTTCCTGTTTTGCAGTTTTTAAAAAGCCTTTCAATTAAGATTGGTATTCAGCTGTGAATTCAGCGATAGAACTCCTTATTTGTCTTCGGATTTATTGATTCATTAACATTGAAACATCGTGATAAGCAGCAAACGATTCGCCAACGCCTATAAACATTCAAGCATATCTAATTTTATTTGATCGGCAACACTAGTATTTTCCACTTCGGAACTTACTTTCATTCCTTTTACTCGACATTATAAATTGAAAACAAAGCAGAAGAGACACGTGTTATTCAATCAAAATTATTGCAACGAATGACAAGTTGAAACAATAAAACACCGATCGTGGCGAGTGCGGCATTTATCAACGAACACGTGAAATGCGACGGCGGTGGATTTTAACAATGAACTTGAGGCTTAGTGACAAACATCCTTGTTTTACGTTGACATTAATCTGTCCTTTTGGTTTGAATCATTCTTTGTAAAGCTGCCTTGGCACGTTCCTTCAGTAAAATGTTACCGATGCAATACAAAAGGATACTAATCCTTCTAATATACCGACTGGATCCGCGAATAAAGAACATTTTAGTCGCAAATGCAGGAACTGTGTCACAATTTTTCAACCCGCAAATAACGAAAACGCGAATAAGGGAACCGCGGATAAGGAGCTCTTATTGCGTATAAACAATTAGTAAGAATGCAGTAATATCTTGTTTTAATGTTCATATATTACACAACTGTTCTATAGTCTCTGATGAGACCACTCGCTGCAGTTTATTTTCTTTTCGCTGTCCGCTATGTCGCTATCACTTCACAACTGACTGGCTTCCCGTCCTCGCCACAGACTCTATAGGACGGGGAGAGAAACTTCTAAGCTTTGATCGAAACATTTGCACTAAGGACATTTCTAGCCTTCTATCTTTCCCGACGGAGATGTAGAGGCTTATAGATGCCTCTGGGTTGGTGATCTCGACGTATCTACGATCTGCGCGGGTCTTTCGATTCACGAGTCAGCAACTCACGAATCTTTTTCTACCAATGCGTGACCATTATTCTAGCAGTCACCCGCGAAATTCAAACGCCGCTATTATGATGTGTCACAATATATACACATCTAATCTGCAATGGTTGTTTTCGGTGTTTACTAAATAGGATCGATTTTTTACACGCTTTATATTAGCTTGACCTGTATCTATCTATCTATGTAACGGAATCTTTCAACGCGATTTTCACCTACTTAAAATCGTTGAATCGTCTTGAAACTTTGTATACTTGTAAAAGACCCGTGGCATTACATTAATTTCATATTTTGTTTCTAAAATCATGGCCAGAATCATCAGAAAATCAAAAAAAGTGTCTTTGTATCTATGTAACGGAATCTTTGAACACGATTTTCACCCACTTAGAAGCATTAGATCGACTTGATTGAAACTTTGTGTACTTGTAAAGGACCCGTGACAATACAATAATTTCATATTTTGTTTCTAAAATCCTTGCCAGAATCATCATAAAATCAAAAAAATGAAAACTGGTATAATAGGTTGCGGACTTGTCGACTTTTTAGTCAATCGCTGTAAGAACTCGGTTGGTAGAGCAGTGAACTGTTAGTAGTATATAATTTCAGTAATCCATCGGTCGCTGGTTCAAATCCGGCTGGGACGTTTTTTTAGAAGACTATTACTTTTAGCTCATACTACAATAATATCGAATTTAAAGATATTTACATTTTTATCTTATTCTGTAAAATATTAAAACTAAAAAATAAAAAATAAATAATAGTTTTAAAAAACTAAAACAACACGCTTTATTAGAAAACCGAACTAAAAAAATGAAAAATAATTTTAATTTCCAACACGCTTGGGATAAATAATTTTACCATCAAAAGAGTGGGGTGCTTTTTATGATTTTTACATTTTCTTCTTAGAGACTTTACTTTTACCAATATCTGTTTATCATCAAATATATTATTGGATAAAGAGCACCCCACGCTTTTGATGGTAAAATTATTTATCCCAAGCGTGTTAGAAATTAAAATTATTTTTCATTTTTTTAAGTTCGGTTTTCTAATAAAGCGTGTTGTTTTAGTTTTAAAACTATTATTTATTATGTTTCAAAGATATTTTAATGAGAACAACCGTTCGCTAAAACGTACAATTGTTAATAGAACTTAACATGTCAACAGCCCTCGACTATATCTCAAGTAACGACAGAACTGGAAACAGCAACTTGGGAGATTGGACTCATCCAGATTTCCTTAGACAGTATTAAAATATTACCCAAATTGATTCACCAGGTCGTCGCTCGAAAATATGACATGAAAATCCCTTTCTCAGGTCGTAACAGTTCTTTTAGGACAGACAGGATGATTATGATGACCTGCAGCAAAACATCTTTAATGTCATATCTACGTTCACTTTCATTCTATTGAACGACTCCTCAGCTTAGCATTAATATGTTTACCTTTATTTTTAAATGACAGCATTCAATTATGATTTGATAAACTGTTAATATATCGGATCGCAGATATTTATAATAGTTATTTGACGATTTAAAAATTATATAAATTTGGACACGTCCTCGATATTTTATTCGGAATGTGTAACATGCAGCATATCGAAAAATGTTAAAAATGGTATAGAAAAGAATGCTGTGTTATAAATATGGTTTGCAGGGTGGAAAAGGGAGACTGTGAGAGGGGTGGAGAAATGGGCGGACAGGATGTGACGTCGCTACCACGCGCTTGGGCGAATTTCCGTGAAATAGACGCAGAATTGAATGCTATTATCTTAGCTAAGAGAATTTTTCGTATAAAGTATTTTTTCTGTAAAACCACAATGGATATGAAACATAAATACTTGGAGGCAATTTCTAAACAAAACATATAAAGGTATTTTATTTACAATTTATTTTTATACATATAGTATGTACGTCAATTAGTTTTGTAAATATTACAAAAGAATAAAATATACATCCTATGGTAAACTTTTGTGTTAGTGTACAGACATCAAACGAAATCCACTAACAAGGATTCTAGAGTTATTTTGGAAATGCCAATATTAAATACAACAATGTCCAAGAAATTTCAATATTTAGGTAGAATGTTGTGTGCAAACAAACGAGAAAAAGTTTGCTAAACATAAATCACTGGCACTATCGAGTACGTATGTTCATAGCCGCATGGACGTAAGTTCTCTGTAGATCCCTATCCTAAGTAAAAAATGTTTTTAAACATCCCCTGTAAAATGTATCTCTCTCAAATCATTGTTAATGTTATTGTCCTTAGCTATGGCTTTTCTACTAGTTTCAATGTCCCTACCCTATTCTCATTCGTGCCACATGCTCTGCCCATCTCCGTCTACAAGATTTAGTTGTTCTTATTAAGTCTGGTTTCCTATAAAGATCACCGTCGTTTAGTCTTCTGCATTCGCCGTCTGTTAGTCTATCTTTGTCCAAATATTTTCCTAACAACTTTATTCTCAAATACTTGCAATCATTTGTCCTCCCTTAAAGTAAGTCTATGTTTCGCATGTATATAATATAAAAGAGGTAATTATTTTATATATTTTCAGTTTAACAATTTTCGAGATAAATTGGGATGACAAAAGTCCCCGTATTGCATAGCAGTATCGAGTCCTATGTTTAATTTCTTTCTTTAACATATTCTTGTTCCTAGGTATTTTATAATTTCTTCAAATTTTCCTGCCTTTTACAGAAGTCTTATAAATAATGATCCAAACATTAACCCATGGATTGGCAAACTTCTATTATAAGAATAACTAAGATCGCTGACGGACTTAGAATAATACTTTTATAACGTCCAGAATCACCATCAGACATGACGGTCTGGCGAAATATTTGTTCTGCACTAACGTAAGACCTGAATCACTCTGACCTGCAAGCTATCATGGTATGCTAATATCTTCAAGAGTGCCCATCCTTCAAAGCTACTTACGATAGAAAGCTGTGGAACTAGTTGTACAATCATAATTTTATATATTCTTTTCCATTGGGTTATATATATATATATATATATATATATATATATTAAACGTCCACCGCTGTGGTCTCGAGGTAGCGGGCTGTCATGTCGCGCAGCGGGCCCGGGTTCGATTCCCGGTCGGGGCACTTTTCCCGGGTGAGGTTTTTTTATCGGGGTTTTTCCTCACATGTAAGACACATGTCAGGAAAATTTTAAGGCCCAAACTGTCCCCGAAATCATATGACCATCATCACCCTTATCATTATCATCCATCACCGGTGTGGAAAACAACGGGAAGATGCCACACCTACAATTCCCTAGTAAAGCTGCAAACATAGCATGGAAATGCTATGATTGCAGTGAAGGACCTGCCGTCGGGCAGAATTACTATGGATGGATATAATAAACAAGAGAAAAACATGCTGTTATAAATGTTTTTTTCAATGTGTGCAAATTAATTAGCAATACACAATTCAACGTAAGGTTTTTGAGGCCATTGGCAGGATCTACATTATTAGACAATAAACAAAACGAAAACCTTGGAAGGGAATTAAATATTACAAATATAGTTAACCTAAGCCACAATTATACAAATCAATGCATGAACATGTGCAAGTAATGCCATGTAATTGAATTCCAAGAATACTGGCGGCAGCGGCACCATAAAACACAATAATATAACAATTAATAATAATACAATAACATTACACATTAATTAAGTGATGTAGAATTATTAAGATTTAATGATATTGCATTTTGATAAAATGTATTTTTTCATGAATGAATGTTGTTCTTATTTTCCGCGTTTTGTCCACGTTTATCCTTTTCTGGATTTACAATTAAATCGTAGCATGCCGATCTTCACGATTTGAATTTAGAAATCTTTCCGGTAATAAGTGATGCCTCCAATATACTAAATCATTATATTTTCCTAATATATCAATCTAATCTTCAAAGCTCCCGCACATTGGACATATTCGCATAAATCAAGCAAGCTCTGATCTCTCCTTAAATCCTGAGTTGGGTATATTAGATTATTTTCCCCAAAACATGTTTTAGGTCTATTTGTAAAAACAGTGAGAGCTTTCCCGTAAATTCCGCGAAAATAACTTGTTGGTTTTTATCTAAGTTCCTCCTACTTATTTTTCTCCACACATTCTTGCGATTTTCTGTCCCTTTTTCCCATATCCAACCTATCCCAATCTTTTGGAGTTCTCTCTTAACCTCGTCTGTCCAGAATTTCACATCTATGTTTCTAATTTGGTGGTCATAACAAATTGCTCTGAGCATTATTTGTTCACCCCCAGCAGAACTGATAACATCACAGGGCGAAAAATTGATGGACAAGATTCGCTGGCTGCTTAGTATGATATGGAAAAAAGAAGCTCTTCCAGATGACTGGAAAGAATCAATTATTGTACCAATTTATAAAAAAGGAAATACAACTGATTGCAACAATTAGAGGGACTTCAACTTCGTACAAAATTCTAACAAATATATTAGTAAGCAGAATTACTCCCTATATTGATGACAATCCAGGAGGTCATCAATGTGAATTTAGAAGAAACAGGTCTACAACAGATCAGATTTTTAGTATAAGACTGATTTTAGAAACGAAATGGGAAAATAATGGTACTGTACATGAACTATACGTAGACTTCAAAAAAGCACATGACTAAATTAAGAGGGAGAAGTTATATAGTATCCTGCTGGAGTTCGGAATTCCTAAAAAAGTTAGTTAGACTTATACAAATGTGTCTAAATGACACAAAGAGTAGGGTGTTTGTAGGCAAACAGTTTTCGGACACTTGAAATGCAGAATGGGGTGAAGCAAGGAGATGCACTATCTCCTCTACTATTTAATTTTGTACTGGAGCATGCCATTAAACCTTTAGAGAATGAGGAAGGCTTACAACTCAATGGTATTAATAAGCTGTTAGTTTATGCTGATGGTGTAGTACTATTGGCCGATAGCGAGGAGATACTAAAGGACAACACCCACACGCTATTGAGAAACACTAAGAAATTAGACTGGAAATAAATATCAATACAACTAAATATATGGTTACACGTAGAAATACATTATATTATGGAAATGGACAGCTAATGACAAATGAGGTAAATTATGAGGAAGTGGCTGAATTCAAATACCTAGGATCAAAAGTCACAAATAGGAATGAGATACACAAAGAAATTAAACATAGGCTCAACTCTGGAAATGAGTGCTATTATGCATTGCAGAGACTCTTGATGTCCCAACTCGTTTCAAAAAACGTTAAACTGAACATATGTAAAACTATTATTCTACCAGGCATATTATGTGGGCGCGAAACATGGACTCTTACTTTAAGGGAGGAAAGGAAATTACAAGTATTTGAGAATAAGGTACTTAGGAGAATTCTGGACCAAAGAGAGATGAACAGACAGGTGAATGGAGAAGACCACATAAAATGAGCTACATGGTCTTTATAGGAAGCCAGATATAATAAGAACAGTTATGTCTCGTAGACTGCGATGGGCAGGACATGTTGAACGTATGTTGAATGAAAGGCGTACATGGAACCTTCTTGTAGGAAAGCCAGAGGGAAAACGTCCAGTTGGTAGTCCAAGAATGAGGTGGTAGAATATCATTAACTATAATTTGAGGGAAGTAGATTATACAGGGAATGATTGGAAAGCATTAGCTCAGGATAGGGATGTATGGAGAGCTTATGTCCGCGCCGCCATGAACCTACGGGTTGATAGTGCCAGTGAGTAAGTAAGTACATAAGGATTTTATTGAACTAAAAGTAAGATACATACATTGTTATTTACACATATGGATCGCACGGGCAGTAAGCCGTACGTGCTGTTGACAGTCTGTTACTATATTTTGATGTTTAGATTGAAATAAAAAAAGACAATGATATTTTAATTAGATTTCATTACAATTACATTATACATTAACGTAGTTATGTAGAATTATTAAGAATCAATGGTATTGTAATTTGTTAACATATTTATTTATTCCTGAATAAGTGCTGTTCTTGTTTTCCGCGTTTTGTCCAGAAATCTACCCAAATTTATCAAATTTTCTGGGCATACCAATAATTCGTAGCATGCCAATCTTTCATGATTTGAATTTACAAATCTTTCCGGTAATAGCTGACGCCTGCAATATTCTAAATCATCACATTTTCCTAATATATGTATCTCAACTTCAAAGCTCCCACACATTGGACAAATTCGCAATATCGTTATCGTCGCTATTTTTTTTTAAATTTCCATGCCCCTAACCTGAACAAAGCAAGCCCTGATCTCTTCTTAAATCGTAGATTGAGTATATAAGATTCTTTTCCCCAAAATTGTTTTAGGTCTCTTTGTAAAAACAGTGATCGTTTTCCCGCACATTCGGCCAAAATATTTTGTTGGTTTATATCTAAGTACCTCCTTCTAATTTTTCTCCACACATTCTTGCGATTTTCAGTCCCTTTTTCCCATACCCAACCCATCCCAATCTTTTGGAATTCACTCTTAACCTCGTATGCCCACAATTTCCCATTTGCGTTCCTAATTTGGTGGTCATAACAAATTGCTCTGTGCATTGTTTGTTCATCTTGGATTGGCCGCACCCAGTACTTGAGTACACGAATTATGCAGTTTATTTCGTCCTGAAATTACCCAAATCCATATAAAATTCCACAGTTAGAAACGGCCTTACTAAGTCCTGTAATATATTTTAGAAAATGCATATATACCTTATTTAGTATTTCCGTTCTTTGAAAACCCAAAATCTCACTACCATAGTGCATTACTGGCCTCACCATCGCCTGATACTTTTTTTCTAATGTACTGACTGGAATATCAGGCACCCGATGCAGAATACCGAGTACACTGATACGTTGTTTCCTCCCTTTAGATAATGCTATATCAATATATTTCTTCCACTTTCCGTTCATTTTGAACGTCGTACCAAGATATTCAAAATGTTTCACGTTTTGATGTATTTGATCTCTGTATTTGCATTCTTCTGCTCTACCATAAACCGTCCCATTTTTGAATGTCATTGTGTTTTGTCTTACTTGCATTTTCACCAAATCCCCAATTCCTAAGTATATTTCCCGTCGATCAAGACCTCTTTGCAATCCCTTGATTGTCTTGGGACAGATAATTAAATCATCTGCATACAACAGGACTGGGACTTTAACATTTCTTATATCTGGAGCCTCAATGCTTCCTTGTAGTATTACGTCTACAGTATCATCAACGAATTGATTAAATAGCATTGGTGATAAAATGCAACCTCGTCTCACTCCCCGATTGGCTTCACTACTCTCTGTGATGTGCCCTTGGTCTACTTATATACAAAATTTAACATATTTATATATTAACATTAAAGCATGTATAATTTTATGAGACAATCCTTTCCGATTTAATTTTCCAGAATTTCACTTCGGTCCACACTATCAAATGCCATCTTAAAATCAATGAATGCACAAAATAATTTACCTCTCTTCATTTTCAGATTATCATCAATTAATGTTAGCAGAATGAATACTTCTTTTCCTCTATGGAGTACCCTTCTCTAAAACCTGCCTGACATTCTGAAATCCTATTATCCTCTTTAGCCCTTCGTCCCATTCGTTCGTAAAGTACTTAACAGTATACTTTTCCAAACACTGACAAGAAGCAAATTCCCTCTTAACTTTCTGGTACCTGGGTCCCACCTTTTCCTTTGTATGGCGGTTGGATTACACCTGTCGCACAAGCTTGCGGATAATCTCCTCCATTAAAAAGTTTGTTGAACGCAGTTTTTAAAACTTTTAATAATTTATTGGATTATATAATATTGTTCAAGAATTCACCTGGTAATCCATCAATTTCAGGTGCTTTACCATTCTTTAAACTTTTAATGGAAGAAACCATTTCATTTTTCGAAATATCCTCATTCAGGGTCGGGGATCTCCACTATATTTCCTTGATTAAATCTGAACCCCACGCCTCCCAGCACACTATCAAAGTAGTTTTTCCATTCCCCGGGCGTTATTACTGTCCGATTTATGGACTTTACTTTGAGTTCCCTTATCGCTTTCCATATGTCCGTAATGTCCGACTTTCAGTCGCGATTTTCATTTCTTCTGGTTTCTTATTTTGCCATTCTAGTTTTGTTTCTCCCAATAATTATTTTTGTTCCTTTCTCTGTTGTGCATATTTTTTCTGTTTTCATCTATGCTTTCTTTTCTATAACTTTAAAAGACTATTTTCGACAAACTTCTTCTTTCTACATGCATTATTATACCACCCTTTGTCCTTCTGATTCATTGTGCATTTAACCTTGAATTGTTCCCCTGCTTTTTGAAAAGATTCTGTCAATGTTTCAATAATTTCATCCCAGCTATCATTTAATTGCAAATCCTGTATTAGAGGTTCCAAATTCCTGATAATTTCTTGTCTCCGTTCCTCTAACCATCTGAAACGTGTAATTGGCCGTAATGTTGTTGCCATCATATCATTAACTGTCTGACTAATACCTTTCATATTTAAAATAAGTTTGTTTGGGAAATGTTGAGATTCGATTCTGGAAATTATACAGAAATTACTTAGGACTGGAATCATGTCTTGTGTGCATACTGAAAAATCTATTATGCGCTTCCATTTTTATTAATAAATCTCATTTCTACATTCTTAACTTCCCCATACTTCCCATTCAAAATGTCAAGTTCAAATGCATCGTAAAAAGCTAACTCTTGATTTCCTTCTGAATTTATAATTTTATTTTTAATTCTCCTACCCTCACCTCTTGTTTCATTATTATCTGATTTTATTGTGATATTTTCCTCCCCAATACTACCGTTAAACTCCCTTAAAATTATTATTCCCGCTTTCGGACACCTGTATGTTATTTCTGCTAACGAGTCAGAAAATTCAACAAAAAAATTTCGATTGGCACATCTAGAAGTTAGTGGTGGTGATAAAAAGACAACAGACACATTTCTGCTCCTCCTGCATCGTAACCCGTAATAATATAATGGTGTTAATACGCTAACAATGTAGGATTAAATGTAGTTATTTTCACTGAGGTTCTACACATGAGAGACGTCATGGGATACTGCATTTCGCCAAGTTAATCCTTAATGCGCAATTATCGAATAGATCAGAGATTAATGCTTTCCCAATCATATCTAACTTGTATAGGTTAAGCGGTTGAATCTACGCCTGATCAAGTATTCATTATGACTAGTCATTTAAAATGGTGGTAAGAGGTAAATAAAATACGAAAGTTGGTGAGATGACAACATTTTTGCTTTGTTATTTAAAAGGAAAATATAATCTACACTCGTCTTTTAATTCATTTCATCATTTGTTGCAAATAACTACAAAGAGTTTGTACAGATTATTAACACAAAGTTTGTCATAAAATATAATTTTTCAATTATGTATTAAATCGGTATTGCTGTGAAACTTTTCCACGTCTTATTCATAAAATATATCATGTATGTAAACCACGAGTACTTGAAAGATTCGTCTCACATCTTCCGAAGTTCTATTCAAAAGACTACGCATATCTAAGTAGCTTAAATTCTATTTGGTTTAGTAGTCCAAAATGTGTAACGGGTCACACCGGATAAGGTATGCTGAGGTTCTGAAGTGAGTAATTTTTGTATGAATTGAACAAAGACATTCAAAGTTACTTTTTGCGCGATAGTGCGCTTTTTCGTACTTACAGCAATGGCGACCATGATTGAGAGTTCAACTTCTTATATTTCGGGGATGCCAACCTAAATAACTATATTGTAATAAAATAAGTATTTTTATTTATATACAGGATTTTAATATTTACATATATTTCTGTGCCTAAAGTTTTATTTTTCTTCTCCGCTCGTCTCTCTCCATCCAATCCATGTCCTCCAGCCCCCTTGCTCTCATTCCATTCTTATAAGTATACTGTAATATTATATAATACAAAACGACGCTTGTGGGAAATAAACCACTGCTCTCTAGGTATACTACGTACAATGTATATACAAAAAATATCCAAAAGGTTGTGTTAATATATATATATATATATATTATACAAAACCATTCACTATATTTTAAATGAACTAAACTTTATTTGAAACAATATAAAACAATAAAAAAGTGTTTGCCATCATTTTATGACTAGATAGGTGTCATTGTCTCCTGTAATTTCAACTAATAAACATTGCCCACACAGTTAACGTTAGTCAGTTGTTTATAATAAACGCAAATATTTCCAACAGATAGGCCTATGTTATTTTTTTACTATCATTTATTATTTTGAAAACACCATCGCGCAAAATATTATGTACAACGCACGTTTGTGAAGTGTTTTAAAGAATCTCGAAAATTAAAAACTTCGCTATCGCTCGGTTTTTTTAAACATTTTCCTCGCTTCTGTAGAAACCACTTCCCAACATCGCATTGCAATATAATATTACTTTTTGCGCGTAACATGTATGTGAACAATACATACTGAATTATTAAAGTTGCGAAATCATAAATGGTTAATGCAATAATCATGTTGTAACTGAACTACGTAATTCAAATCCCATCCAGTATTATTTTATTGTCCACCGCTGTGGTCTCGAGGTAGCGTGCTGCCTTGTCACGCAGCGGGCCCGGGTTCGATACCCGGTCGGGGCAGTTTTTCTGGGTGAGGTTTTTATCGGGGTTTTTCCTCACCTGTAAGACAAATGTCAGAAAAACGTTAAGGCCCAAACGATCCCCGAAATCATATGGTCATCATTATCATCCTTATCATTATCGTATTCATCATCATCATCCTTCACCGCTGTGGAAAGCAACGGGAAGCTACCACCTACAATTCCCTAGTAAAGCTGCAACGCATTGCATGAAAATGCTATGATTACACTGAAGGACCTGCCGTCGGGCAGAATTACTGTGGATAGATTATTTTATTAAACATATTTCTCTAAACAGATCTAGAGAAATATAATAGCTTTCCTATTTGCTAAAAGTTATTCGACTATTCATTATAGGATGTTAAATATAAAATTGTTACTTGATAAGTCAGCGAGTCTCAACTAAATTATTAAATAGTAGTAGTAGTAGTAGTAGGACTTTATTAGACAAAAAGTAAGATATTTACAATATTATTTACAAATATGGGTCGCACGGGCAGTAAGCCGTACGTGCTGTTGACAGTCCGTGACTATAAAGTAATAATTGGTACTAGTGTAAAGAAAAATAAACAACAAAAACAGCAATAACATTACAATTACATAAAGAAAACACAATAATAATATTACAATTAAATAATAACACAATAGCATTATACACTAAAAACATTAACATTACAATTACATAAAGAAAACACAATAATATTACAATTAAGTAATAACACAATAGCATTATACACTAAAAAAACATTAACATTACAATTACATAAAGAAAACACATTAATATTACAATTAAATAATAACACAATAGCATTATACACTAATTAATTTATATATAATTGTTAATAATTAATGGTATTGCATTTTGATAACATATATTTATTCATGAATGAGTGTTGTCCTTATTTTTCGCGTTTTGTCCAGAAATTTACCGAGGTTTATCCAATTTTCTGGATTTACCAATAACTCGTAGCATGCCAATCTTTCCCGATTTGAATTTAGAAATCTTTCCGGTAATAACTGACGTCTCCAATATTCTAAATCATTACATTTTCCTAATATATGTATCTCATCTTCAAAGTTCCCGCACATTGGACATATTCGCATATCGTGATCGTCGCTAATTTTTAGAAATTTCCATGCCCCTAGCCTAAACCAAGCAAGCCCTGATCTCTCCTTAAATCCTAGGTTGAGTATATACGATTCTTTTCCCCAGACGTGTTTTAGGTCTCTTTGTAAACACAGTGAGCGTTTTCCTGTACATTCGGCGAAAGTATCTTGTTGGTTTATATCTAAGTACCTCCTCCTTATTTTTCTCCACACGTTCTTGCGATTTTCAGTCCCTTTTTCCCATATCCAGCCCATCCCAATCTTTTGGAGTTCTCTCCTAACCTCGTCTGCCCAAAATTTAACATCTATGTTTTTAATTTGGTGGTCGTAACAAATTGCTCTAAGCATTGTTTGTTCACCTTGGATTACTCGCAACCAGTATTTGAGTACACGAATTTTACAGTTAATGTCGTCCTGGAATGACCCGAATTCATATAAAATTCCACAGTTAGAAACGGCCTTACTAAGTCCTGTAATATACTTTAGAAAATGCGTATATACCTTATTTAGTATTTCCGTTCTTTGGAAACCCCAAATCTCACTACCATAGTGCATTACTGGCCTGACCATCGCTCCATACATTTTTTCTAATGTGCTGACTGGAATATCAGGCACTCGACCCATAATACCGAGTACACTGTTAAGTTGTCCCCTCCCTTTAAATAATGCTATATCAATATGTTTTTTCCACTTTCCGTTCATTTTCAACGTCGTACCAAGATATTCAAAATGTTTCACGTTTTGAAGTACTTGATCTCTGTATTTCCATTCCTCTGCTCTACCATAAACCGTCCCATTTTTAAAGGTCATTGTTTTTGTCTTACTAACATTTACAGTCAATCCCCAATTCCTACAGTATATTTCCAGTAGGTCAAGACCTCTTTGCAATCCCTTGATTGTCTTGGAACAGATAATTAAATCATCTGCATACAACAGGACTGGGATTCTAACATTTCCTATCTCCGGAACCTCAATTTCTCCTTCTAGCATTACGTCTACAATATCATCAACGAATAGATTAAATAGCATTGGTGATAAAATGCAACCTTGTCTCACTCCCCGATTGGCTTCACTGCTCTCTGTAATGTGCCCTTGGTCTACTTTTATACAAAATTTAACATATTTATAAATTGACATTAAAGCATGTATCATTTTATGAGACAATCCTTTCCGATTTAATTTTTCCCAAAGTGCGCTTCGGTCCACAGTATCAAATGCCATCTTAAAATCAATGAATGCACAAAATAATTTACCCCCCTTCATTTTCAGATTGTCATCAATTAATGTTCTCAGAACAAATACGTTGTCCACCGTGGAGTACCCTTCTCTAAAACCTGCCTGATATTTTGAGAGCCTATTGTTCTCTTTAGCCCATTGTCTTATTCGTTCGTAAAGTACTTTACAATATATTTTTCCGAACACTGACAAGAGACAAATTCCCCTGTAACTTTCTGGTATCTGTGCCCCACCTTTCCCTTTGTATAGCGGTTGGATGACACCTGTCGCCCAGGCTTCCGGATAATCTCCTCCATTAAAAAGTTTGTTGAACGCAGTTTTCAAAACGTCTAATAATTTATTGGATGATATCATATTTTTCAAGAATTCCCCTGGTATTCCATCAATTCCAGGTGCTTTACCATTCTTTAAACATTTAATGGAAGAAACCACTTCATTTTTCGAAATATCCTGATCCAGTAATTGAATATGAATTGGGTCAGGGATCTCAACTATATTTCCTTGATTATATCTTAACCTCTCATTTCCCAGCACCCTATCAAAGTAACTTCTCCATTCCCCGGGCGTTATTCTTGTCCGATTTATGGACTTTACTTTGAGTTCCCTTAACGCTTTCCATATGTCCGCAATGTTCCCACTTTCAGTCGCGACTCTCATTTCTTCGGATTTCTTATTTTGCCATGCTAGTTTTGTTTCTGCCAATAATTCTTTATATTCCTTTCTCTCTTGCGCATAATTTTTTCTGCTTTCATCTGTGCTTTCTTTTCTAAACTTTAAAAGACTACTTTCGACAAATTTCTTCTTCTTTCTACATGCATTATTGTACCACCCTTTGTCCTTCTGGTTCATTGCGTATTTAACCTTGAATTTTTCCCCTGCTTTTTGAAAACATTCTGTCAAAGTTTTAATAATTTCCTCCCCGCTAAGATCATTTAATTGCAGATCCTGTATTAGCGTTTCCAAACTCCTGATAAATTCTTCTCTCAGATCCTCGATCCACCTGAAACGTGTAATTGGCCGCAATATTGTTGCCACCTCATCATTAACTGTCTCACTAATACCTTTCATATTTAAAATAAGTTTGTTTGGGAAGTGGTGTGATTCGATTCTGGAAACTATACAGAAATTACTTAGGACTGGAATCATGTCTTGTGTGCATATTGAATAATCGATTACGCTACTTCCATTTTTATTAATAAATGTCAGTTCTCCATTTTTATCTTCCCCATATTTCCCATTCAGAATTTCAAGTTCAAATGCATCGCAAAAAGCTAACAATTGGTTTCCTTCTGAATTTAAAATCTTATCTTTGCTTCTCCTACCCTCACCTCGTGTTTCATTATCATCCGATTTTATAGTGATATTTTCCTCCCCAATCCTACAGTTAAAGTCCCCTAAAATTATTATTCCCGCTTCCGGAAACCTATCTTTTATTTCTGCCAACGAGTCAGACAATTCAACGAAAAAATTTGGATTGGCATACCTGGAATTTAGTGGTTGGCGGTAAATAGACAACAGACACATTTCTGCTCTTTCTGTATGGTAATATATACAAATTGCCTCTTTTAAAGTAATATTTACCTTTTTAATATATGGGTCTAAGTTAGCTTTATATAAAATGGCAACGCCGCCTGGATATCTACCGCTCTTTCCTCTATTTTGATTACCCTTAAAATAACCTTTCATATTACATAGATGTACGCATTCATTAGCTTTTAACCATGTTTCTCCTAGAGCTAATATATCAAAAGTCTCAATAAACTCTACACATCTGTCCATTGAAAGTTTTTGTTTTAACCCTTCGATATTCTATGAACCGACTGTCAACAAATCCTATTGTGTTCCCTTGTCATTAGTCTTACCTGTATTTTTCGAACTTCCCCCTCTCAATAGTTCCTTTTCTGCGGGTAAATTCAGAAGTCTTAGTGATTTTCTTGTTGGAGTTCTTGTGTCCGCCGGTCGTTCACCTCTTAGAGGTGGGGTATGCTTTTTGCCTTCGGCCGTTTTTTGCTGTATGTTTATTGGATTCCTGGGAGTTAGTATCGTAGTGCTCCCTCTCTCTTTCTCTCGTGTAGAATTTTCTCCCTCCTCTGCTGTAAGGAGACCACCTGCTGTTGAAGCGTCCCCTGTAGGTTTTGGGGACTCGCTGTCAATGACCTCTTCAAATTCATTTTCAGAGTTGTCCATATTTTGTAGTTGTTCCCTGCTCCAGATTCGTCCATTTATAATAATCAATTTATTAAATTTGCATGATTGCATGGCAGCCCTGCCTCCTCGCCTCGAGCATGTGTCGCTTAAGAAAGTCCCTTTCGCGGCGCACCTTCTCACTAAAGTCTTCGGCAATATTGATACCGGTCCCTTTAAGATATTTACTGTCTCTAAGTTATTAAATATAATGATTGAAAATAATGAAATAAAAACATTTTATTTTGTAGTGTGATCATTTGCATACAATCGGTCTCTTTCCACTATTCCAACGACCTACTCTGTGGGCTCTTTCAATATCACTGTCCACCAAATCAATCCCGATTTGCGCCACTACTCTTTTAACTATATGTTCAGTTTCCTCCCAGCTCTCCCTGTCTTCTTCATGCACACCATATATCACAATATTATTACGGCGACTCTGGTTTTCGAGATAGTCTAATTTAGATTCCAGCCATTTCAATCTGTCCTCCATCCGATGCATGTTCGTCTCAATATCACGAATTTTTTCACCTACGTTGCACTTTTCAAACCCCTCTTTCACTTCAGTTGACAATGTTTCAATCAGCTTTCTAACTTCTTCCATAATGCTTTGTCCCCTGCACACTTCAACCACTCTAACAAAAACACGTCCGCTCTTCTCGACGGCTAGCAAAAAGTCTCCGTTGGTAGAGCGGTGAACTAGTAGTATAAAATTATTAAATAAGTCCAATATATAGGTCCTTCAAAATCACTGTCTAATCTTCCGCATTTTACCAGTTAAAATGTAGAAGATGAAATAGTGATTTTGAAAGGCTCCATATTGAAACTATTTAATAATTTAGTTGAGGACGACTGACTTACCAGGTACCAATTTTATATGTAACATCTCATTACATAACCTCAACGGTGCTTTAATATGAATTTTAAAAGTGTTGATATACATTATAGGTAACATAATATATAGTAATGAATGTAAAATAAATACACATGAAAGGGGAAAACTCAGTAGCAGACAATAGTCGGTTTGCCACCTGTATAGAAATGGTAGAACTACGTATAAACTTAATGCCATCTCTGTATGTAATTTTATAGGCCCATGAATGATGAGCCATTTAACTTGTGTAAATAAGTCGCAAAATCTTGAATAAGTTCAGCTTTATATATAACATGGTTGCAAAATAAAAATGTAGAATAATATTGCGTATCTTGTTTTCATAAAAAATATTACAGCAATATTCCCGGAAATAACCAGGAAATGCATCTTAAAATGTTCACAAGCAAGCATAAATCAGGTATCTTCCGCTGCATTGTTTGCTTTCGTCATAATCATAAGAATTGTAGACAGGCATGATATACATTTGCAGTTAATATGACTGATTCGAACCGCTCTTACCGCTGCTGCAACGGAAGCTTGAAGGTCCGGCGTCTAGCAGGAACGTGGGCCTCTTGTTTTCGCTTATGCGGAGAAGTAGTAGTAGTAGTGGTGGTGGTGGTAGTAGTAGATGACTACTAGACTAAAAGTAAGATACATACAATGGTACATACAAATACGTATCACAAGTGCTGTTGACAATCGGTATATTAACGTCTAGTAATAACATTTATAAAAAACAAAACAGTAGACAACAATACAATAATTATATTATACAATAATTGAATCGCACTTTTAGAAAGGAACTATGTCAAAATTTGCTACTTTTCATGAGAGCATAAAAATTTATTTTCATGAACAAATAGCGGAATAAAATATTTATGTTAATATTATATAAACATAACATGTGACTGAATTTAATGATAACAGACTAGTAATGGGAATTTTGTGCTACCGCAGTATATATGTTATTTAAAATTTGAGACTTAGTTCCTTTCTTCACTGGAAATTGGTTTTGAAAGAATAAAATGGACATACGGAGTAAACAAAATTTATTCAATACAGATATTCATGTATTTTGCTTAAACTGGCATGTTAGGAACATTAAGATAACATTTTGATTAAAAAATCTTAATGGACATATTTCTAACTCATTTGTCCTCCGGGATATGCCTTTGATAGTTCCAATGACAAATGTCGCAAATTTCCTTTCCCAAGATGAAACTTATTGCTTCTATGACTCTTTATGTATTGCCGTGCTTCTACAGCATCATGATTGTTTGAGTTGTACGTGAATTCCTTATATAAAGAGGGTGTGAAATGATCCTTTCTCTCACGAGGATTCTTTGCAGTTTCTTCCGATATGGTATTTTTTTTAAATATTTAGGCCACCAAATATCGAAATTACTGATCAGTGTTTCAGAGTCTAGAAGTTTAACTATTGTATTTTTCTTGCTTTTTATGATTATTTCTAAATATTATTTTATTGTATCCACCCTGTCCGCCCTTCTTTGTGCTTTTTTAAAGACCCCGAAATCCCTATCACAAGAGAGGAAAGAGTGACCTCGCTCAGGAAAATAATGTTATATAGATTTTAATCTTCCTGAAGCTGCCAGAACAAGACAAATCTTAACCGTTTTGGCTTGGGCAGCCATCTGAGAACATGTTTATTTTTTCTATATTTTGGGGCACAAATTCGTTAAAATAATCTTTTTAAAAATAAACAAATATAATTTTCTCCCTTTCGAGCCTCTCCTTCGTAGTACACGTAGAGCACGCATTGGTTGACTTTAAGATAATGAATTCAAGTATATTATAACCCATACTGTCATCTTTTCGATACCCACACTGTGAAGAAACTCACTAATTTCCTGATTTAGTTCTATTCTTTACCTTACTATAAACATCACAGTGCTGTTAGAGACACATGGAAGGGTCCGATTAAGTTCCTTTCTTTGCCAATGCAACTTGGCAGTAGTAATCATTTAGCAAGGAAAAAACAAAAATGACATATTTTGAATTATTTCCTTTCTAAAAAGTGCGATTCAATTAAGATAGACATAGTTAAGTAATGATAATATTACATTTTGCTTACATACTTATTTTTACACGATAGTGCGTTATGTCCTATTTACAGCAATGGCGACCATGATTGAAAGTTCAATTTCTTAAATATCGGGGTTGCCAACCTATAAATACCTAAATTAGTATACTGTAATATTAAAAATTACCTATCTAGTGCGGGAAGTAAAACCACTGCTCTTCCTGTAAACAATGTATGTACATAAATATATCCAAAAGGTATATTTAATATACATTATATACGAAACAGATCACTGCATATTAAATGAACTGAACTTCATTTGAAACAATAAATTCTTACTTGTCGCCATTTACCCTGATTAGTGTCACGGCCTGATGTAGTCTCAACTAAATTATTTTCGGCGTTTACCGTAAAACATTGGTCAAATTGTTAACTTTAGTCAGTTGTTTATAATGAACGAAAATATTTCCGATGAAGATAATATTTTACTACTACTTATTATTTTGAAAACACCATCGTGCAAAAAATATAATGTACATCGCACGTTTGTGAAATGTTTTACAGAATCTCGGAAATTAAACAACATTCTATCGCTCGGTTTTAAATAATTTCCTGGCTTTTGCAAAATCCACTTCCCAACATCGCATTATAATTTAGACGAACTTCGGGTAATTTATTTTGAATTTCTAGTTTTTCTTCATTTAATTAAGGAATTTGAATTGTGTTTAATTACATTGATAATCATTATTGTTGTAACTATGAATTAGCATTGTTTTCGTATTCAAATATGTGTACGTCTTCATAATTTATACATTTTTTTTACATTACAAGGAAAGTCCACTTTAACCTCCATATTCGGATAAAATGGATCCAAAAGTCCACCTTGGCTTTTAGTCTATTTTTAAGATTATTTACTCTATTAATTTATACAGACAGGCACAGATTATTCTGAAAATATTTATGACTGATCATAATTAAAAAGCATTTGATATTTGTTTAATGTTTTGAAATATTATTGTTGATTTTAACATCAATACGTCATTGAACTGCAGAAAACGGCGGTCTTTGGGTTTAGTAAAATTACAAGGATATTAAGTGAAATTATTTAATTTGATGATTTTTACAGAGAGCATTCTTATTGATAAAATATACTCATTCGTGTAAAGTGGAACAAGAGGATCCATATTAACCGATTTTCTTTGTTACGTTTATTTCGTACAGCAATCGTGTCACATAATATCAAAGCAAACCCGTGGGTATATTAAAACAGGATTTACATAGTATAATATATTTATGGGATTTTTCATCATTTTTAATATTCAGTAGCAGAAATTAAGAATTGATTCTTAGCTTGAACATTTTTTTAAAGTGGTCATTTTCATAAATATCACAAATAAACCCTTCTTCGCATAAAAAATATAAGAAACCGGCATTGAACTCGTCAACGTTGATGAGGGGAAGAAGTTATAATATTTTCTGTACGAGAGCTGCACCAATTAAAGAAGATATTAACAGGGTCCACTCAAACAGAACGGTCCCCACTACCCAAACTTCCCTATACTATTATTCACGAATGAATATCATTCTTATTTCCCGTCATCTCTATAAATTTACCCACTTTTATATTTTTATCCATTTATTATTATCTCGCGGCATACCAATCCACCGAATTTAATTTAGAAATGTTCCAGGGAATAAATGTCTCCAATGTTACAAATCTTTTTATATTTTTCTAATATTATATAATTTGTCTTCCAAGCTCCCGCAGATTGGACAATATAATGATTCGACGGTTTTTTTTTTTTTAATTTCCATGTCCCCAACATAAACCAAGCGCGCAGTGTTATCTCTGTGTATGTATATATATATATATATATGTATATATATATATATATATATATATACACATACATATATATACACGTTCCGCGCCGTAGCCGAGCGGTTAAGGTAGAAATCCTTGGCGCAGAGCTACGGGACTTGCGCTGGTTCGAGTCTCCATGGGGGAAGAAATTTTCTCATGGTATTTCGGCCAGTATGGGACCGGTGCCCACCCAGCATCGTGAGGCAATTGGGTAGCTACAATAAGTAGCGGCTCCAGGTTGAGGAACCAGCTATAACGGCTGGGGGACTCGAAATGCTAACCACATGTCACCCCTACACTGACTGTTGATCATCTACCTCTGTGATTGACACATGTGGATGTGAAGGGCCAGCAGCAACCGCTGAAAAGTGGAAAGACCCTCAATCGGAAATCGGATATATATACACACATACATATATACATACATACATACATATATATATATATATATATATATATATATATATATACATTATTTTCCCCAAACTTCTTTCAGGTCTATTTATGAGCACAGTGAAAGTTTTCCCGTAAAATCAGCGGAATTGTCTCGTTGGTCCTTATTTTTCTCAACATATTCTAGCGATTTTCGCGCTTACGTTTTCTCGTATCCAACCCTTTGGGCTTCCTACTTAACATCGTATGCCCATAAATTCTGATCTATGTTCTTAATTTCGTAATTATAGCAAATCTAAGCAATGTTTACTCTCCTTGAATTAGCCTTAACCAGTATTTGAATACACGAATTGTGCACCTTATATCGTCCTGAAATGACCCAAATTCATATAATATTCCACTGAAACGGCCTTTCCACGTCCTGAAATATATTTAAGTAAATATGAATAAATCTTATTCAGTATTTCCGTTTTTCGAAAACCTCAAATCTCACTAGCATGAGCACAGAATTAAAAAATCGTGTAATACCTGGAAGGCTTTAATTTCATCCAAAAGAGAAGAAGTAAGTATAATTAGGCCTCATCCATTTCTAACTTACGCTGAATTAATAATTCAGTTACAACTTTCGGTGCTCTGCAGGAAACGCAAGGAGAGGCCTCAATAGACATGGTATAAGGACCTGTAGAGCTGCCAGTGGATAGGCAGATCGTGTATCGTCTAGCCTTCGCGTCTACTCGACAGGACATCGGACTGGAGCAATATAATTTTCTCTGACGACGTAATCTCTCGAGAATGAAGGACGGTCCTGTTTGTCGATGGCTGCCAACATGATGCTCGTTATATGTATCTGATTGCCAGCTAGGATCGCATAAGAGTATCATTGTGGGGGTGAATGTCGTTCGATGGAGCAAGAGTTGTAGAACATATCCACGAGAAATTCGGCATGCCAATTTCTCTTCATAGTTTGGAAAACGTATTAGTTCCTTCCGCACGAGAATGTTAACCTGTAGAAATACTTGTGTTCCAACAGAATAATCATCTGGTCCACCATGCTCTTCTCATTAAAAGTTGTATTCGGGGGATTTGTAATATCCACACTTTGGAGCATCTTCTATGTCACGTGATATGAACCCGAAAGAAAACGTTTGGGCGAGAGTGAAGGCCACTTTGCGATTAAAATGGCCAGGACCAATTCAAGAGACCTTCAAGCAAGAGAACGTTAGTGGGCCATAACGCACCGAGAAGGAATTGTGGGATAGAGTTGTTGGTCCATGGGAAAATATGACATTGGTTTACGAACTTTCTCACAATATCACGGACTCCATGCCCGGGGGAATGCAAGCTGTGAGAGACGGAGGCGGTGTCCGGGGAGAGCTATTAGTGCCACAGTTTATTTATTTAATTCCGTTTACTTTTTGTTTTATATTTTGAAATATGCCATTTGCCTTATTTTATATTGCCCAAGTATTGCCTCATTATAGTCCTCAGATGTTGTGCAATGAACAGTTCTACATAATCAACAGTGCCTTTGCACTCTTCTACTCAATGTGAGAAATGATAACTCTTGTAGCCTCACTAAATGAGTGCATTTCACGGAAAAAAGTGAAAATCGCAGTGTCGTGTCATATTCAGTATAACACAATTACATTATTGTGAATCGCACTCTAAAACTTCTGATTCTTGACGACCAACGAGTCCGCTCGATATTTTTGAGCCGCAGCGTATACTAAATAATTTCTTGACGGTTACCAGTAAAAAATATAGTTGCCATATCCGGTTGTCAATTAAAATCTACGTTTATTTACAGTTTGCTGTTTTGTTTTAGCAAATACTTTTGCTATGTTTTCAAAACACCCAGTTTATTTACCGGTCCTGCAAGTATAGAAGATATGTTACAGCAGTGTATGCATATGACAGTATGGCTACTATTCAGAACATCTGTGTGTATGTCCATGTATATGTGAGTGTGTGTGTGTGTGTGTATGACGTCTATTATGGAGAATGTAGAGTGTAGAATGGGGTCTACGCAACCTCTAGAGGAAAATTAAGTAACATTTGGTATGTTGAGTAGCGAAATTCGATTACAAAGACGTAAACTAATGTTGAGTAATCTAGGTAAAATAATTTGTCGTCGCGATAGCTCAGAATATAACATGACTGTTTTGGATTAGCAGCTCTGGTTTCGATACCCATAGACTTACAACTATTAATCGTCAAATTATGAAATATATGTCTATATTAAATTCCAAACGCTTCAGCAGTACATATGTCGAGAATAAATGTAGTATTGCTAACAGCGATTAGTTCGTCGTGTGTGAACATTATTTTTGGTGGTTCCCTTGGTACGTTTTACAGAAGAACGTTACGTGACGGCACCAAGTTTCACATTCTCGCTTCTCTGCAATATCACCACTACTACCACTCACTCAAAACACACTACACAAATACTTACACTCATCCTATATATTTCTCTGTACAACAACGCTAATACACATCATATGCGTAATGTGGGTTCTGCCGAAGTGATGTATAAATCTTACATGAACACCTTTCATCTCTCGCGGAACACGAAGCGCCATAAGGGCAATGGGTGACATTACACATATATAGCTTTGTATTAAAATATTCTAAATATGTCTACAACAACAAGGGATACAATACATTACGACAATTATAACATTTTAAAGATTAAAATAAGTGTTTTGACAAAAGTAAAAAGTATTCGGAACTTATCGTTTACGCATATTCAAATAATATTAGAGAAGTTAATTCTAACACTTAGAAATACAATTATTCTGAGAACAGTCAATTATAAAACATTCCATATAATTCTGTTTGTCTTTACTTACTTAGAATTGTCAGAACATCACTTAACTCTGAATATAAACGCCAAAATACACTTTTTTCTCTCTCACAATGACAAAAAAGTCATTTAGCTAAATGAAACGTCATTTGCAATTTCATTTTGAGGCTAAATTGGATTTTGTTAAAAAAATTCAAAGCAAAAAATAGGGGAGTAACGTGGAATTATTCACTAATTAGTGTTGATGATGTGTTAATACTGTTGATTTAAAACGGTTTGTGTTAGCGTTACCAACCACAGAATAATAAATATCCTGGTTAAGTAGTGACACCAAATGTCCATTTCGGGAATTAAAATGATGGGTAACCTTGTTTGTATACTGCCAGCGCAAAATTCATAGCCTTAAAAATAAAATATATATTCGTTTGCTGCCACAGTAATTATCTTCTTTAAAATGAATATAAATCTGTCCTGTTTTTGTTCATCCCTATTTATAGGCGCTTTAACATCTAATGTCATACTAATAAAATTCATGATAATATTTCACTGATATATATTAGTAACAATGTAGTATAATTATCTACAAGTAACGCCACGAGTGATTTCCAAATTCTCTACATCAATCCACACTTCACTTCGTGAGTCGTGAATTTATCGATAATTTGGAAATCACTCGTGGCATTTGTTAGGACTATTTTAACGAATACAATTAAGCTGTTTACTCACAAACCATTATTTAAATATAGTTATTTTAAAATATTTATATATTTAATGTAGACGGCGATGTTTGAAAACAAATAAGAAACGATTGGTATGCTTCATTTCCTTCTTTTGTTCGTCGTTGCAACCAGTTCATATTATTTATTGCCAAATGAACGCAATATTGTAAGAATGCGCTCTAGTGGAGAAAAAATGAAATACATTAAACTGTATATTAATTAATTTCTGATTTCCTGTGATGTAAATATGACAATTATATTTTTCTGGGAAAAAATATTTTTAAGAAAGTGCAAACAGTGGTTTCTATTTTTGGTGGTATAGTCAATTGCTACAAATGTTTTTATATTAACTCCCGCATGCGGTACGTGTTGACATTCATTCACTATATATACAATCTGGTAGCCGTATTTCTTAGTGAGTCAGTCACTGCAAAATAATGCTATGATCTGTTCAGAATGTTAAAAAAGGAGGTGCTTTCTTTATTATGATAAACTTTAGTTGGTAAATTCTAGGCGAAACACGACTGTGATTGGTTGTAAATAAAAAATCATTGTAACATGATTGGTCATTGATTCCCATTTGGGGCATGAGTTAATTAGTCAAATATAATACCTGTAATATTAAGTCTCTTCAACTTGGTGAAACTTTTTAATATTCTGTAAATATTTCGAACTTGAAATATACAAATTAACATCTAAAGATTGTAATAAATTCTGCATAGGCAAAATCAGCAAAAACATTAAAAACATACTTGTTGAACATTTTCTTCTTCTTCTTCTTCTTCTTCTTCACCTCTATCGTAATTAAACCTCTCACGTTACATGCCCTCGGACCTTAGAATGACACGATATATTGGGAAATGGATATTAAATTTTGGATTACACACTTATATTTTTTAATTACGCTCCCTAAATGAGATATCAGTCCAATCCAAGGCTTCCGCAGAAACAAACACGAACATTTAAGACGAATCATGCCATTCACTCACATATTCATAGTGAACACGGAGAATATTATGATAATGATGATTATGGCAGGGAGTTCGGGAATCATCTGGACCGTAAAAATTCCTCGTATTGTTCTTACAAACCCCGATAAAATATATATATATATATATATATATATACGCAGGAAACTTGTTGCGACCGGGAATGAATCACGGGCCTGTGCGTACGATGTAGTAAATGCTATCCCGAGGTCAAAGCGGTGGACAAATAACCTTTTAAAGGTTTTAAATATGTGGAAGGTATATACAGACGCGCTAAACATATTATTCAAGCAAATCATAACATAGATAACACCGTTACAATAACACAAAGACAAACATTCAACAAAGATAAATAAAGAAACGAGATAAAAACGTTGAAGAGAAATCGACCATAATATGATTTTAAGTGAGATTAAACCAGGCATATAGAAAGAATCCTACCTATAGGATACTCACAACTAAGTCAGTAGCTTTCTACTGAAGATGGAACCGGTTCCAAAAGACCTACAAAATTTAAGAAAATAATAATCAAGTTGAGGAGACTGAACATAACACATATTTTAAAACGTTGTGTTATAAGTTTATATTGTGTGTGAGGTCGTCGCGCATGGGAACTTTTGTTGTAAGTAGCCGGTGTTTCTTATATATAGGCCTATTATTTTGTTCTTGAGAAAATTGACAGTGTATTTATTTTCAATGATGCTTTGAAATGGTGAACGTAACGAATTGAGTTATGGTAAAGAAATTCCAACTGGAAATTTTCTTACGGATGTAAGAAAACCACAAATAACCTCAGTCAGCCTCGGTCGGAAAAAGAGATCACATTTAAAAACAATTACATCTTTCAAGAAATTAGCGTTTCTTACACAACTTACGTGTGACCAACTAAGAGATGAAAGTAAAATATTTTAGCAGAGAGAGCTTACTGTATGATGAAATAAATTACATAGTTATAAATATCAGAGATAACTAATTCAGACTCAACCGATAGTGACAACTGCATTTTCCGTTAATGAAGATGAAGAGAGAAATTCTGCAGAATTCATAGTGATGGTATTCCTCATTTACGATTTTTGTAAGTGAAACTGGTAGGCTATATATATTACTGTTCAAAAAAACTCTAACACGAATAATAAGACAGAAGCGGATACTTCATAAGTTCTTTTTTTAGTTCTTTATTCAGACAGGGAGAGCTCACTCATTACGACCTGAAAGGTTTATTGCGCTATCCCAGTATTATGGATATGAGTGGTATGAAAATCTACTCTAAGATGTTATTTAATTCTTTATTTCTTTATTCGGACGGGTGGACAGACTACCCTGAAGACCGCGACCTCTCCCAGTATATTACGTAAGAATGGAATGAAGGCTACTGTTCGGATTATGGAAGTTTTAGGTGATATTCCGAGACCGACACATCAAGTTCTTCTCTCATGACCCATACCGCCATTTTCGGGTTGGGTCCGTGGCCGCGAGGAGGGACAATAACTCTCCCGTTTGCCTATTTTTCCCTGTTTTATTGTTCAGGCCCGGAGTCATGAAGCAGCACCCTGGCGGACCCCACGCGACCACATATTTTCAACACCTGTGGATTGCTAACCAAACTGTTCTTTCTAACATAAAATAAAGAGTGATATGAAATGTCACGAAGATGACGGAAGTGATATGAAATTCGGGAAAAAGGGAGAATCCCCAGTAAATCACGAAACAACCCAGTATGGCGCATCACCAATAGCATTCTGGAATCGCCAGAATTGGGACGCGCAAGTCTCGCGGCTGGTTAGACGGCTACTTCATACTAAGTAAGATATATATTTTTAGTAACAAGGAAAATGCACGTTTCTTCTATATTGTATTTTTCCATTTATGACAGTCCTTACCCACAGCCCAACAATTTCCCCAACCTTCAGCTCACATTCCGATCAATGTTTACCTCTATGAGTGCCAAAAGAACTATAGTGCTAATATTTAAGTGCATGGTTGACGTTTATAAAATCTCTCTGGTTATCTCTTGGTTTCAATGTCAAAAATATTTCTCACTACAAGATATGATATCAACATTCAGTCATAAGTCAGTTGGATCATATTATAATAAAAACATTGATGTATAAACTGTCAATCACACAGTTACTTCTCACGCACTATAGACGTAGTTTATTTAATTACGCACGTATTTATTTATTTTTCCTACTGGAGTTAAGGCCTTCAACCAAGACAAACATATGTTACATTATTGGAAGGACGTCAAAATAAACCAGTCACAGTGTATTATACTAGGTGTCCTACAAGTCTCACGTACCTTCTTTTTTATATTTTATTTGTTTGCTTTATATTTAATTTATATGTCGCCTAGTTTGTGTGAAAATAGTCGGTCATTGTATACAAAGCATCATACACTCTACATTTTAATAATTATACTGATGAGGTGTCAATTTTTCTGTGGAGACTAAGTTCCGGGAGCCTTAACAGACGAGACGGCACAGGTAAATACTGTTTAATACCGCTTGGAGGTAAATGCATGTGAACTGAGTACTTGGCGTTAACTTACAGAGACACAAGTTTAGAGTTATCGAATATTTTAATCGATAAGGTAGTTACGTATAGAAAAGCGTTATGTACGCAATCATTTAAATGTTTTATTTTAAGCTCTCGTTAGAATATATTAATTTAATATTGTTTCATAATCCAGTTTTGCATTAAGTACTATAATAAATTGTCACTCTGCTCAGTGGTTCTACATTCTCCCATTTAACTAAACCACTTGCGAAACCTTAACAATTAAAGCTAAAACAGAAGACAAAAGCATGACCTCAAAACTAAGTTGGTATGGAATCTAAACACTACTGTTGTTGCAAATATCAGCATCAAGTTAAATTGAAATCCCCCTAGACTATTCAAGTTGGCGTGTATATGAACCTTATAAATAAAATAACCCTTGTACTCAATTATTTAGTCAATTAATTTCCAAATGTTGAACATAGCAAGGTTCGCGCGAGTGTACATATTGTTAGTAAATTACACTATCAAAGTTTATATAACATTTCGAGACAAGTAATTAAAACATGGAAGTGATCGTCTCCGAACTTACACTTACCTGCAAACAAAAAATAATTAAAAATGAATTTCAAAGAAGCGGTGGATTTCAAAAACTAAGGAACAGAGGAATGAGATGTATAAAGAAATTAAACACTGGCTAAACTGGAAACGCATGCTGTTATGCTATACAAGACTCTTGTCATCCGAACTTCTCTCAAAAAGTGTTTTATATATATATATATATTCATCCATAGTAATTCTGCCCGAAGGCAGGTCCTTCACTGCAATCATAGCATTTTAATGCTATGCTTGCAGCTTTACTAGGGAATTGTAGGTGTGGTAGCTTCCCGTTGCTTTTCACACCGGTGAAGGATGATGATGATGATAATGATAATGATAAGGATGATGATGGTGGCCATATGATTTCGGGGACCGTTTGGGCCTGAACGTTTTCCTGACATTTGTCTTACAGGTGAGGAACAACACCGATAAAAACCTCACCCAGAAAAACTGCCCCGACCGGGGATCGAACCCGGGCCCGCTGCGTGACACCTCGAGACCACAGCGGTGGACATATATATATATATATGGTATGATAAGAAAAATAAATGCCTGGACGGGATTCGAACCCGGATCTCTGAGTCTGTACCTCAGCGTGATATCCATTACACTACCAGGCGAATCCAGTTCAAACACTTATTTTTCTTATATATGTATTATACTCTCCATTATTACTGGAGAGTAAGCTTAATATGGTATGATAAGAAAAATAAATGCCTGGACGGGATTCGAACCCGGATCTCTGAGTCTGTACCTCAGCGTGATATCCATTACACTACCAGGCGAATCCAGTTCAAACACTTATTTTTCTTATATATGTATTATACTCTCCATTATTACTAGATGTCGCGAGAACACTGTCTTCACTGAAAAAAAAAAAAGTGTTTGAATTGGATTCGCCTGGTAGTGTAATGGATATCACGCTGAGGTACAGATTCAGAGATCCGGGTTCGAATCCCGTCCAGGCATTTATTTTTCTTATCATACCATATTAAGCTTGCATTGCTCAATGTTAAAGATTTAATTATAACATCGATAAAGCGTCACTGCTATAAAGTAAAATAAATATTCTCTTTAATTTGCTTACTTGATATAGTCAGCTACTAGATGGCAGTGAAGACAGTGTTCTCGCGACATCTAGTAATAATGGAGAGTATAATACATATATAAGAAAAATAAGTGTTTGAACTGGATTCGCCTGGTAGTGTAATGGATATCACGCTGAGGTACAGACTCAGAGATCCGGGTTCGAATCCCGTCCAGGCATTTATTTTTCTTATCATACCATATTAAGCTTGCATTGCTCAATGTTAAAGATTTAATTATAACATATATATATATATATATATATATATATATATATATATATATATATATATATATATATATAAAATGGAAATTAGGGATCTGAAACATGGTCTCTTACTATAAGAGAATACTACGAATATTTGAGAATAAAGAGAAGTTGAAAAATAGTTGGACCAAAGTGATTCAGACAAACAGGTCAATGAATAAGACAACATAACTGTGAGTTACGTGATCATTTGGGCAACCAGAAGTAACTGAACAGTCAAATTTCGTAGAATGTGAAGGAGATGACATATAGCACAATGGAAGCTTACTGTAGGAAAACCGGAGGGACGCGCCTAATAGGTAGACTAAAAATGAGGTAGGAGAATAATATGAATCGTGATTTGAGAGGGCTGAATTATACAGATAATGATTGGAAAACATTAGCTCAGGATAGGGATGTATGGGGATTTCATGTTCACGGGGATACACTTTGGGGTTCGATAACGTCAGTGAGTTTTAGGCAAACACGTCTACATGTCCCACGCCTCGTTCGAGTGGTACATGACATCTTATCTTGGCGCAGAGCTATGATAAATGAGCTGGCATCGAGTCCCTAAGGGGAAGAAATTTTATCATGGATATTCGGCCAGAATGAGAGCGGTGCCTATCCAGGATTGTAACAAACTTGGGTAGCTATTATAATTAAGGTAAAGTGATCCCACTACAGGCCTCAGGAGGCCCTTGGGGTAGTAGGAGGTTAAGGCTCCTTCTTTTTCTTGACAATCGGCACTTGATGTCAGCCGGGTTGTCAGCCCTGCCTATTACAAGTAGTGGCTACATATTCAGAAAATTACCTGTAACAGCTGAAAAACAGTTTAATATTTATTTAAAAAAACGATTTTTTTTTATTTCGTCCTCATGTGGTGTATATATATATATATATATATATATATATATATATATACACACACACACAAATATAGGCTTAGACTTATATTGCGACATTCTTAGTCTGGCTTTTGAATATCGCGGACGACGGTGTTAGTCAGGTCTGAAGACTCACGAATCGCAAATAAATTTATACGTGCATCTACACCTTCATTCTAGAATAGTTAGTTCACGAATCTTCCAGAAGTGTCTCGACTGTAATTCCAGATTATTCCTACTTTCACATGTATCGGGGTCGCACCATCTAGTTCCAGACTACTTATATCCGAACAGTGGACTAGTGAAACTAACTCAAAAGCTAAAACAAATAAGATGTTCTAAGTGCAATCATCAGCACAAGAGAATCAAGTAAATTGCTAGTGAAGAAAACTTAATTCAAAATTATTTGTGAAGGAATAATTTTGGAAATTTTGTGTAAATATCTGTTGAGTTAATACAAAGGAACTAACTCACTGGCGCTATGGAACCTGTAGGTTCATGGCCGCGCGGATATAAGCTATCCCTATCCTGAGCCAATGTTTTCCAATCATCCCCTCTGTAATCTACTTCCCTCAAATCACATTTAATGTTATTCTCCCACCTCATTCTTTGTCTACCAACTGGGCGTTTTCCCTCTGGTTTTCCTACAAGAAGCTTCCATGCATGTCTTACATTCCCCATTCGTGCCACATGTCCTTTCCATCGCAGTCAAAGAGACTTAACTGTTCTCATTATATCTGCCTTCCAATAAAGACCACGTAGTTCACTGTTATGTAGTCTTCTCCATTCACCTATCTGTTCATCTCTCTTTGGACCAACAATTTTCGTACGAAACCTATTCTCAAATACTCACAATCTCCTTTCCTCCCTTAAAGTAAGAGTCCATGTTTCGCATCATACAATATAACTGGTAGAATAATAGTTTTATATATTTTCAGTTTAACGTTTTTTGAAAGGAGTTGGGAAGTTAAGAGTTTCTGCAATGAATAATAACACGCATTTCCAGAATTGAGCCTATGTTTAAATTCCTTGTGCATCTCATTCTTGTTTGTGATTATTTTTCTAAGTATTTGAATTCAGCCACTTCCTCAATATTTCCCACATTTGTCATTAGCTGTCCATTTTCATTATATAATGTATTTTATGTGTGACCATATATTTAGTTTTATTGATATTTAATTCCAGCCCCAATGTCTTAGTGTTACTCAGTAGTGTGTGCGTGTTGGCCTTTAGTGTCACCTCGCTACCGGCCAATAGTACTACATCATCAGCATAAATTAACAGCTTATTAATACTAGGCCTTCTTCATCCTCGAAAGATTTGGTGGCATTCTCTAATACAAAATTAAATAGTAAAGGAGATAGTGCATCTCCTTGCTTCAACCCATTGCGGATTTCAAAAGTGTCCGAAAACGGCTTGCCTACACGCACCCTACTCTTTGTGCCATTTAGACACTAACTTTTTAAGAATTACAAACTCTAGAAGAATACTATATAAGTTTTACCAGTTCTGCTGGGATCTCATCGGAACCTGATGCTTTATACATCTTCAATTTTTGAATCGCCATTTCAACCTCTAATGCACTTGGTTTCTGCTGTCTGTAAATTATCCTCTTCAATGTCTTGTTCTGTATGTACATTTAATAGCTGATTAAAGTAACTTTTCTATCTATTTAATATACTCCTGGAATCTGCAATCATTTCTCCATTTTGATTCCTAATTATATTTGTTCTAGCCTGAAACCCTAAAGAAACTCCATCTGAAATATATGTGTCTCCTAGTTGCGACAATATTATATACTTGCTAATTTTCACTATGGTTTTGTAGGATTGTGTAATTTTACTTTTGGAATTTCATCAAGTTCTTCATCATCTAATATCTAATCTAATGTTCCTAACTTCTGCGTGGAACCCGAAATTATCCCACCTACAAAAAATATAAAATCCTGATAAAATAATAGACAATCTAAAACTTATTACATTTTACATTATACTTATATTTCTCAACAAACAATGTTTAAGTAAAAACACATTATATTTTATAGTTAACGTTATTATTACAAGGTTTACGATTTTTATGTGTGCACTCTTTTTAACTCAGTAGTTTAGACTGTTTTGTGGAACTATACAGAGAATACAAATACACAATACACAGAACCAGACAATATTAAAAATTTATAAAGTAATTGTACTGTCTTTACTATTATATGGAGATGAACGCTAGACCCATCAGGCAATTAAGACAATTGAATCATCCGAAATCAGATATCCCTTAATTTGTATCAGACTACACAATACTAGACCACAAAAGGAAGGTAGATATTAGAGAAGATTTAAATGTAGAATCAATTACATCTATTGTTAAAAAAATACAGAACAAACTGGAGAGAATACACTCAACGCATGCCAAACTCAAGGATATTGGAAGTTGCCCTACTTTAATCAAAATAGGAAAAGAAATATAGGTAATTCATTGAAGAGATGACGGAAAAGGCCAGAAGGTCTAATACTTGAGGCCGATTATAACTTTTTTGAAGGACAAATTAGAGCCGTTTCAACTGTTTTTTATTTTTTTGACCCATTCTGTCCAAAATCCTCTTTTCCCCCATTTTATGGTCTTTCTGTGTTACTTTTTTAATATTGTTATATGACTAATTGAGCCATTTCCTCATCTAGGGGATACGTGGATGGCGACCACAAGGTGCCCAAGCTGAGAAAAACATCTCTTCCACTTATTTGTGTTATGCACTCTTTTAACTTTACTATCTAACCTCTCTTGGTTAACTCTTGTTTTTTTCGACTCCGACGCTATTAGGGCATCCGAGGGCTAGGGAATCTTTCCTTTCTTCCATTCCTTCTTTCCTTTATTTTATTTTCTTCTCCAGAAAAGCCTGACCAGAGGCTATAAGATGGCAGCCCCATCACTGGTCTTGTCTTCCTTTGGCCAGAAACCAATCGAAGGGACTATTATTATGCTTTCAAGTCTTATACGAGAATTTCCCAGAAGGATCAAAACGCTGGAGGGAAAATTTTCTATAGGATCGTAACAGGCCTTGGCCTAATACTTGTAAGGAAGAAGAAGAAACTGTTTGCAATTCGGGAACCAGATTAGATAATAAACAGAAGCTAGATCTATCCTATAGCAGGTTTCTCGTACTTAGAAACATCAGTATGTATGCCTATTTTCTATTTCTTCCTTTACTCTAGTATAACCTGTCCCTTTGTAGGTACTTTCACATATCGCACGCCAACCGGATCTTCCTAGGACAAGACTGCCGCGAGAGGATTTTAAATTCTTGATCCAGCATACACTTTTTTTTACCATACAAAGGAATGAAGACAATCTCTGCATGAATGATCAACTCAATACCAAGGCCATCTCCAAGTCAACACGACAAATACCATTCATCCATAGATCCATATTAAACAATGTTAATATGATAGGGTGATTATGATGCCCAGATGTTTGGGATCAATTTGGATCTTAAAGTTTCCTGATCTAGAGTTCTCTATTCAAATTCAAACTATTATTTGATCCTCTAGAATTACCTCATAACCTAATGTGATCAATAATAACTTATTTTGAAATAGATCAAACTAAGGACTTAAGAGAGCAGAATTAGTTATAAAATTTAAATTATTTTATAATGTATTCAAAATTCTGGTTAATGTTTTACAAATTTCAATAATATAATGTCTTATACGTAAGGAAAACCCTGCAAAAATCTCACCCAGTAAACGTGTGCCAACACAGGATCGAACTTCGTCTCAGGCCATGATGTTACCACTACACAGCAGCGATGGACTGTGAAAGTATTTTGCTTCAAACACTAGCTTTTTTATTTTTGTATAGTTTCATATTTTAAATAAATAATTATGGGCTATATAAAACGGCATATTTTCCTGCACGTTTTGCTCATTTTATCATCTTCTATCCTCTCTTTCTATTGTGAAAATTGAACCTAACAAATATAAGCCAATTATTACCAATAATTTAGTTCATTAAACTGCTCTTAACTCCAACTCTTTTGAGAAAATAACTGTTCATTGTTCATGATCTACAGATATAGTTCGTAATATTTACACATAACATTGAACAGCAAGCACGAAAACTCCATAAAATAAAGCCAAACAAATTATTATCATCTGCTGCGTCATGGATTTCCGGTCATGAATACAAAATTAATTTTTTTGAAGGATTCTAATCTAAAATTTGTTTTCTTGTTAAAGGTCTTTAACTGAACTTATCTAAAATTCAAACTACACTTTTTAATTTAAAATCATGTGACACTATCCTATTGTGTCATCAAACTTATTGTTGTTTATATTGAAAACAACCTTTCGTGCAGTAATAACATAACTGAAATTTGTAGGAAATTGTCCAGAATTTTGAATAAATTCAAAAAAGTTACACATTTTATAACTGATTTCGCTCTCTTGATTTCTTGATTCGATCTAGTTCAAATTAAGTTATGTTCTGAGTTTATTAAAGATGGGCAAATATTAGTTTGAATTGCGAAAAAAGATCTGCCTATCATCACATAACGAGCTTCATGATAACACATTATTCTCATTCTCCCTTGTTTAATCGATTATGGGAATGTGTAACAGATGTAATGTAACGGATTTTAATTAGATGATTATTAATGGGGCTCGCCAAGTGTTGTTTCGTTAAGGTTCGAGTTCCGGTGGGGTCAGGATTTATAATCTGGCCAAAAACCTCTGACGGCACCATGATACTGGGGTTGACCCAGCCACTAACGGAAGTAAGTACCAGACTTGTTCTGGGGGTAAAGACAGTAGCTGACATCTAGTACCGATTCACTAGAATGTGGTGGCCTTGAACGCGTCTTAATATAAGGGCTTCCAAGGCCTTTAGTGAGTTCAATTTAATGTTTTCAAATAATATTAATACTAATTTAATAATTATGATACAAGTTGTAGGAAACAAGCGTCGTCATGATATCGACTTACAAAATCCTTAGCAACTTCCTTCGAGTGAAGTTATAAGTTGACAAGGTGCGTGTAGGCAAACAGTTTTCGGATACTTTTGAAATCCAGAATGGGTTGAAGCAAGGAGACGCACTATCTCCTCTACTATTTAAATTCGTACTAGAGCATGCCACCATAATTTTAGAGGATGAAAAAGGCCTACAACTCAATGGTATTAATAAGCTGTTAGTTTATGCTGATGGTGTAGTACTATTGGTCGATAGCGAGGAGATACTAAAGGCCAACACGCACACAATACTGGGTAACACTAAGAAATTGGGGTGGAAGTAAATATCAATAAAACTAAATATGTGGTCACATGTAGAAATTCCGTATATAATGGAAATGGACAGCTAATGACAAATGAGGGAAATATTGAGGAAGTGGCTGAATTCAAATACCTAGGAACAATAATCACAAACAGGAATGATATGCACAAGGAAATTAAACATAGGCTCTATTCTGGAAATGCGTGTTATTATGCATTGCAGAGACTCTTGACTTCCCAACTCCTTTCAAAAAACGTTAAACTGAAAATATATAAAACTATTATTCTACCAGTCTTATTATATGGATGCGAAACATGGACTCTTACTTTAAGGGAGGAACGGAGATTACGAGTATTTGAGAATAAAGAACTTAGGAAAATGTTTGGACCAAAGAGAGATGAACAGACAGGTGAATGGAGAAGACTCCATAACAGTGAATTACATGGCCTTTATAGGAAGCCAGATATAATGAGAACAGTTAAGTCTCGTAGACTGCGATGGGCAGGACATGTGGCACGAATGGATAATGGAAGATGTGCATGGAAGCTTCTTGTAGGTAAACCAGAGGGAAAACGCCCAGTTGGTAGACCAAGAATGAGATGGAAGAATAACATTAACTGTGATTTGAGGGAAGTAGATTAAACAGGGTATGATTGCAAAACATTGGCTCAGGATAGGGATATATGGAGAGTATTTTCCGCGCGGCCACGAACCTACGGGTTCGATAGTGTCAGTGAGTTAGGTAGTTAGACGAAGTTAAAAACACTACAAATTTGAATGCATGTTCTATTAACTTCTCCCTCTTAATTAAATCATATGCTTTTTTTGAAGTCTACATACAGTTGATGTACAGTACCATTATATTCCCATTTCTGTTCTAAAATCTGTCTTATACTAAAAAGACAGATTTTAGAAAAGAAATGGGAATATAATGGTACTGTACATCAACTGTATGTGGACTTCAAAAAAGCATATGATTCAATTATGAGGGAGAAGTTATATAGTATCCTGCTGGAGTTCGGAATTCCTAAAAAGTTAGTTAGACTTATACGAATGTGTCTAAATGGCTCAACGAGTAGGGTGCGTGTAGGCAAACAGTTTTCGGACACTTTTGAAATCCACAATGGGTTGAAGCAAGGAGATGCACTATCTCCTCTACTATTTAATTTTGTACTAGAGCATGCCATTAAATCTTTAGAGAATGAGGATGGCTTACAACTCAATGGTATTAATAAGCTGTTAGTTTATGCTGATGATGTACTATTGTTGGCCGATAGCAAGGAGATACTAAAGGAAAACACGCACACACTATTGAGTAACACTAAGAAATTAGGACTGGAAGTAAATATCAAATAAACTAAATATATGGTCACACATATAAATCCATTAAATAATAGAAATGGACAGCTAATGACAAATGAGGGAAATTTTGAGGAAGTGCCTGAATTCAAATACCTAGGAACAATAATCACAAATAGGAATGAGATGCACAAAGAAATTAAACATAGGCTCAATTCTGGAAATGCATGCTATTATGCATTGCAGAGACTCTTGATATCCCAATTCTTTCAAAAAAACGTTAAACTGAAAATATATAAAACAATTATTCTACCAGTTATATTATATGGGTGCGAAACATGGACTCTTACTTTAAGAGAGGAAAGGAGATTAGAAGTATTTGAGAACAAAGTACTTAGGAAAAATTTTGGACCAAAGAGAGAAGAACAGACAGGTGAATGGAGAAGACTAGGTAACAATCGGCTAGCTACTAACACGCACTAGTTACGCTCCAGGTTTTAAGTTACTTTTCAGCAGGTGCCTTCGTTATTTCATAGTTAAAGTTGTATATTCGTAGTCAGTTTAAGTTTAAATTTATATCAGTTAGTGTCAAAAGTGTGTACATTTAACAACATGGGTAAAAACACACGTAATTCAAACAATGATTCGACAAGTTCTACGGAGGAAGCAGTGAAACGTGTGGTGAAAGAGGCGCTGCAGGATCCCGGCACTCTGCAGGTGTTTGTGTCCATGTTGCGGGACCAGGTAGTGGCGGAACTGCAGAAGACCATCGAGGACAACACTAAAGTAATTGAGGATCTGAAAAAGACCCTCGATGAAAAAGACAGAAAGATTGAGGTGTTGGAAAATAAATTAGACGATCTAGAACAATACCAGAGACGTCAATGCCTCAGAATTTTTGGTGTAAAAGAAGAGGCCGGAGAGGACACTGACCAGAAAGCCATCGAGGTGGCCAAAAAAATCGGTTGTCGATCTATCAGTGACAGACATTGACAGAAGTCACCGTGTTGGTGTTAATAATGCAGAAAGACCGCGGGCTATAATAGTGAAATTTGTTAGTTACCGCAAGCGCAGTGAAGTTTTTCTAAGCAAGAAAAAGTTGAAAGGAAGTGGGGTCACTGTTCGCGAGGACCTAACGAAGTGTCGCTATCGCCTGCTACAAGACAGTATGCAAAAATACGGTATTCAAAATGTATGGACAATGGACGGTGCCGTCATAGCCAAAGTAAATGGCGAAAAACGCAAAATTAGATCTTCTACGGATATCAACTAGATAGGACCTGAGTGTAAAATATGTTTACTTTATTTGTCTTTTCTTTGCTAACAATTATATTGTTAATTTATTTCTAATTTAGGTAAGTTTTAAGTTCATTATTTTTTATTTAGGACAACTTACTTGTTTTATTTTAATTTTTTAAGTTATTTGTTTAGCTAAATTATTTTAATTTTATTAGAGTTATTACAGTACATAGTTTATTTTTACTTTCTGCTATTGGCAACATTGAGCTGACAAATGATGAATTATTTGCAACCCTTGACTCACTCACCTTCTCCAATCACCCTCTTATTGTGCAGACAGCTTTTAACACAGGTAGCAACATTCCTCAATCCCTACCATCCCCTCCAAAAACAACTACCAGTCTACTTAAGAATGCATTTTCTATTGATAAATCATCACTTAAAATCGCTAACGTAAATTCACAAAGCATTCTGTCCCACTTTGATGAGTTTGAAACCATATTTTCATCTCTTGGAATGAGCGCCATTTTATTTCGGAAACCTGGCTCACCCCATCCATACCTTCGTCCCTTGTTCACCTAGACGGATATACACTGCTCAGAAATGACAGAATAGATAAAAGAGATGGAGGAATTTGTGCCTTTATATCAAATGAGCTTAATCCAAGAATTGTCCACAAGTCCCCTTCTGCATATTCCGCTCGCCCCGAGTTCTTATTCGTAGAAATTCAAGCCAGTCTAAAAAAATGTCTCTTATGCATTGTATACAAACCTCCAAAAATTGGGCACCTTTCGGATCTAGAAAACGCTCTGAACGATTCATTGCCTCATTATGAACACGTTATTGTCGCAGGCGATTTTAATACAAATCTTCTTCAGACTGACTCACCAGCCATACAACTTAAAAATATGTTCCAAAGCTTTAATATGACCATTGTTCCTCTCTCTGCCACACCCATACTGCTACTTCCGACACTCTAACTGGACTTAATTGTGACTACACATCCACAGAAAGTACTGTCATATGGACAAATTCCTGCTCCTGGCATATCTGCTCATGACATTGTATTCGTAGAATACCCACTCCAATGTCCTAAAAGACGCTCTAAATTGATTACGTACAGAAATTTACAAAACATAGACGATACTAAACTAAAATCAGACGCTTTAGAACTACCTTGGTATTCAATATGGAATCTTAGATCAGTTGATGAAAAAGTAGACACATTTAATACACTGATACTACAACTATACGACAGACATGCACCAGTAAAAACCCGACGATTTTCCCGCTCCCCTGGATGAATGATTCAATACGTGAACTTATGTCAAAACGAGACAAAGCATACCGAACATACAGACGACATAAAAATGACGAGAACTGGCAACTGTACAAACAACTTAGAAACACAACTACACAAACTATACGTAATGCCAAACTACGACACGCCCACAATATAATCGGACCTGAAATAAGAGACGGGACACTTGGCGAAAGCTCCGTGCAATGGGACTTAGACAGTTGAATCCCTCAACTGACTCTATAGACATTTCTGTAGATGACTTAAATGAACATTTTACCTCAATACCCATGACACCTCCAGACAACAAGACTAAAATAGACACTCTTAAAGACTTATCCCCATCCCCACATATAGGAAGAGATAAATTTTACTTTTACGACATTTCGCCTATAGACGTTAAAAAAGCACTCAAGCGGATTAAATCCAATGCGCAAGGAACAGATAAAATCAGCATTTTAATGCTAAATACAATCATTGACATTATACTACCCACAGTGACTCATATTTTTAATGCTTCCCTTATAACTTCTATCTTCCCTACTGTAAGGAAAGAGTCTAGAGTTCGGCCTATACCAAAAATAAATACACCTACTAACTGTAATGAGTTCCGACCGATTAGCATCCTTCCGACATTATCTAAAGCCCTGGAATATATTGTACATAAGCAAATGACTGATTATCTCCAAGAAAATCACCTCCTTGATCCTTATCAATCCGGCTTTAGATCTGGTCATAGCACAACCACAGCTTTTCTAAAAATTACCGAAGATATTCGTGAAGCCGTGGACTGACGTCAATTGACTCCTTTAACCTTACTTGACTTCAGCAAAGCTTTTGACACAGTAGACCACGACTTACTTATGATAAAGCTCAAGCACCTACATTTGTCTGACAGCGCTGTATCCTGGTTCGACTCATACCTGCACGGTCGTCAACAATACGTTTCATTAAACTCTAGATCTTCGACTTGCCGTAACGTCCCGCTGGAGTCCCCCAGGGCAGTGTTCTCGGACCTCTTCTTTTCTCAATCTACATAAATGCTTTGCCAACTGTACTAAAGCACTGCCGTTATCACCTCTATGCTGATGATCTCCAAATTTACCTACATTCACCTCCTCATTCTCTCTATAACAGCTTGATGAAAATGAATGACGATCTCATATCCATCTTTAACTGGTCTTCAAGTATCGGTCTAAATCTAAATCCTAACAAGTCACAAGTAATTCTAATGGGGCAACAAAGACTGCTTACAACCTTGACATATCTACACTTCCAAACATTACTATAAATAATATAATTATCCCTTATTCTTCTTCAGTAATAGATCTTGGACTACATCTAGACGCAAATTTAACCTGGCAAACACAAGTGAAACACATATGTAAAAAGACTTTCTCCATCTTACATTATCTTAGACGTTTAAAGAATTTTCTCCCAGTTTCGTTAAAACAAATCCTAGTGCAGAATCTTGTGTTACCACACTTCGATTATTGTGACATTATATATAATGATCTAAACTATGCCTTGTCGCAGAGACTGCAGCGTGTTCATAATGCTTGCATTCGATTCATTTTCAATATCCGCCGTTATGACCATATTTCCGAACACTTTAATAACCTCTCTTGGCTCCATCTTACTGACAGACGTAAAATTGCACTCTCTTTCGCTACTTTTCAAGCTTCTGAATTCCTACATTCCTACTTACCTGGCGTCCAGATTTGAGAAGTTATCCTCCTACCACAATATTGACACTAGGTCACAAGATAGCAGTCTGCTAACAATTCGTCTTCATAGCACTTCCTCCTATTTTACTTCCTTCACAGTAGCCTCCGCCCGCTCCTGGAATCTCCTTCCTCAAAATATCAGGGGTTGCCGCACACTTGGCACCTTTAAGTCACGCTTATACAGTTACCTGTTGTCTAATAATTAATTTTTCTCTATTTATTTAATTTTATACTATGTCATTAATCTTTTCCTCGTTTTTTTATATATCTTGTACATATTATATATTTAATTCGTTAAATTTAGAGTAAATCAAAATACATTATAAATACATAACTTGTAATCGTTTATTTATATATATATATATATATATATATATATATATATATTGTAATTTAGATTTAAGACTTTTCTTTTGTATTTTTTTTTAAACCTGGTTGAGTGGTAGACAAGGCCTTAAGGCCTTAAATCTGCCAGGTAAAATAAAGCTATTATTATTATTATTATTATTATTATTACATGGTCTTTACAGGAAGCCAGATATAATAAGAACAGTTATGTCTCGTAGACTGCGATGGGCAGGACATGTTGCACGTATGGGGAATGAAAGACTTGCATGGAAGGTTCTTGTAGGAAAGCCAGAGGGAAAACGTCCAGTTAGTAGACCAAGAATGAGGTGGGAGAATAACATTAACTATGATTTGAGGGAAGTAGATTATACAGGGAATAATTGGAAAGCATTAGCTCAGGATAGGGATGTATGGAGAGCTTATGTCCGTGCGGACATGAACCTACGGGTCCGATAGTGCCAGTGAGTGAGTAAGTAAGTAAGTAAGTAAGTAAGTAAGTTCTATAAGTAATATTTTACTATCAAATGTGGGCAGCGCATTAAGTGCTCCCTGTCCATATCTTCATAGAGAGCTTGCAGGTGGGCGCTTGAAGTGTTCCAAACCGAGACAGATGTTTGGCAAGAATGTCGTGTCCAGTTTGGAGCCGGAACTTCGCAACAGCTTCTTGTCTTGACCGGTCAAGTATTTATGTATTATTATTATTATTATTATTATTATTATTATTATTATTATTATTATTATTATTATTATTATTATTATTATTATTCCTATCTGTATTATTATTATTATTGTTCCTATCACTACACTGGATTTTGCTATTGTGTGTGCCGTTTACAAATCTGAAAACCGTTTTTACTATCACATCACAATTTTATTATAATTACATTTTTAATTTTTACATTTTTTTGTATTTAGATACGTTTCCTAAATTTAATTATTGGTTAATTCCTAAATTAAATTATTGCTTCTGTAGACAAATGAGATCATACATGTTGAGACCATGGCCTCCTTCATAATACATTCATAATTTTTTTTTTTTTTTAACATTTCAGTATCTTCTCACCACGGGTACACTTTTACCTCCAAAATGATTATTCCCACTAGAGTGAGTGCTTATGAGTGGTTCCGTAAAAGAGAAGACATTTCAACAGAATTTTGTCCCTTATAGCACTGTAATGTACGTATACTCTCAATAAATTATTTAAAATGTTTCTGTTAATGGTTTATTACTGTTGCATTCCAAATGCAATATTGGTAAGTCATACTAATAATGTAGGTTAAGAGGTACACATAAGGAATTTTAAGTGTATTGATTTCAATGATCCATTTAACTTCAGAATTTCTTTAATATGAACAAAAATGAGAAGCTGCATTAACTATCCGGATAATTTCTGCTATATCTGTGGGAAGCATAGACCACATGGGCAGCGTAAGAAGATAATAAGTAAAATGAAGACTGCTTACAGACACTATTTTGGATGTAGTATAGGGGACCATAACAAAGTAAACTGGTCTTACACAATGGCTATCTGGTAATAGAAAATCTCTTTCAAAAGAGAAGGCTGAACTCATAGCATCTAGACTGAAGGAGTGGAATTTATTAAAGGATGGAGCCACAGTCACGCTTTATACAGACCGCAATAAGAAACCAGCTTCTTCGTATACAGAAAGCAATTCTTTGTGTTTTTGTAATGATGTAAATGGCCTCATGAAAAAAAAATGGAATATGTACACGAACACCTTGATTGGAGGTTTGTTTATTGACTCATCCAAACTGGACTTAAAATGTGTTTTGTTACACAATGGTAACAATAAACCATCAATCCCTATAGCTCATGCTACCAGATTGAAGGAGATATACGAATTCATGGAGATCCTTGTGCAAGTAATAAACTACACAAGATATCAGTGACACATTTGTGGAGAATTTAACGTTATTCAGTTCTACTTGGTCTATGGTAGGGCTACACAAGGAACATGTGCTTTTTGTGTTTGTGGGATAACTGTGATGACAGTATTCATTTCAAGATTCAACAATGGCCTCCAACGACTATGGGGAAAAACAATGTTAAATATAAAGCGATTGTTGACGCAGAGAAGATATTTCTTCCACTCCTTCATATTAAACTGTTCTTCATGAAGAACTTTCTGTGGGTACTGAATCGTGATGGTGAAGGTTTTAAGTATCTGAAATACAATTTTGGGAGAATGAAGACGGATGCGAAATTGAAGGCTGGAATTTTCATTGGACCGACAGTCGATGTGTAACACGAGTTCAGGACAAAATGCTCTTGAACTAGAAGCTTGGGATTCATTTGTACTTGTGGCAAAAAGGTTTCTAGGAAATTATCGAGATCAAAACTATGCTAAGCCAGTGCATAAATATGTTTAGAGCATTTCAGAACCTGGGTTGTCGCATGGCTTCAAAAATGCACTTTCTACATTCTCATCTTGACTTTTTTCTTACAAATCTCGTTGCTGTGGGTGATGAACATGGTGAGAGGTTCCATCAGGACACAACAATGATGGAATCCAGATAACAGGTTTAATATGGCCCGAGTACGATGGGTGAATTCTGCTGGCTTCTAGAGCGATCAACTACATCTCAACATAAACGGAGAAGCAAAGGTCTTAAGCACTTTTAATATATGTTTTAGTGCTTACTACTAAATGTAAGTTGATTCATTTTTATAAATTTATTTAAAGTAACACAATTCAACAATATATATATATATATATATATAAGATAAACTAAATTTATACCACTGACTTCACGACAAATCACTATTTATAACTAAATAACTATTGTATAGTAATATTTCCTATTATTTTTAGAGTCCCATAATTAAACCACCAGACTGCTGGAATAAATCTGATGACATATCGAGAATCAGCGCATCGCTTTCAGTATAAAACAGTCTGAAGTTCCTCAGTAGCAGACAAGAAGTATTTTTCTGTAGACCAGTGTTATTTTTGTTGTTCCTCATTATTATTATTAAGATTATCATTATCCTTATACTAATAATAATAATAATAATAATAATAATAATAATAATAATAATAATAATAATAATAATTGTTATTATTATTATTATTAAGTTATTATAATATTTCATGGAGTCATCATACGCTTCAACTTTGTGAGAAAGTGTCCAAAATGTTCAATATATAAAAAAAAACTTGTAAATTTTGTAACTCATTTTACCAACGCATGCACTGTATTGTCTTATAAGCGCACTATCAGAACAGATTGAGAACACATTTAACTAAACTAGTGCTTTTATATTATAGTCTGTTAACGTGATAACTGTGAAATAATTTATACGAAATAAACTTAGTGACTCACTGCTAACAGTATATGTTCCACCTGTAGAAGCACAGTTCTTACTTCTTAATTTTTATGACTACTGAGAACGAAGGTGAAGTATTAAATCAACTGACGTCATATATATTAGAACCATGGCAAACCTTGTTGCTGTTTTAATAATTTATACGAAATAAACTTAGTGACTCACTGCTAACAGTATATGTTCCACCTGTAGAAGCACAGTTCTTACTTCTTAATTTTTATGACAACTGAGAACGAAGGTGGAGTATTAAATCAACGGACGTCATATATATTAGAACCATGGCAAACCTTGTTGCTGTTTTAAGACAACCTTCTCTATAAGCCAGATTATTATTATTATTATTATTATTATTATTATTATTATTATTATTATTATTGAACAATTCCATATGTGACGACTGACATTTACAATACACTTTTACAGCAAAATGATGGAATAAATATTACAATTGATTGAAATTAGGGATGTTTTTCTACGTGACATGATAGAGGAAAAGTATGAGATTAAGACTGTGTTTGAACATACAACTGCTGAAGAAAAACAATGTTATTTATTATCTATCAATGTATGTGTGACTGACTGACATAAATGTCAACTCATCATGCAGCGTAACATGTTCATCTACATCATTCTTTGAAGTGTCATTCCTAATACAATTTTCCAAAATACTGTTTGGAGGGTACATTTCAAGTTACGTTCTAAATGAAAAATGACACCTAAATCACAATAAGACCGGATTTATCACCTAAAATGTAATGTGTGACCGAAATACCTGATTCTGTGACTGACTGAGATATATGATTTTTTATTAGAATTAAAAAATGCAAATATTACACAAATGTAACAAATTAATATGAAACTAGATAAACAACTTCGGTATCGGATATTAAAAAATAACTTCAACTACATTATAAATTCTACGAAAAATCTTAAATTTAATTTTGCTGTAAAATAAATATTAATTTAAATCAATAATGCAATTAAATTAACTCGCTTACCGTGTACCATTTTAAATTACATAAAATAACAAAAATAGTAATACCTACTCAATACCAAAGCGCCTCCTCTACTATAATTGAGCATATATATATATATATATATATATATATAGTAAAAGCTCCTTATTTGCGGGGATATGTTCTGCAAATATGCCGCGAATATGGAATGGTAATTTGTATGGGTATATAGGGGATATTTTCCGAGGTTCCAAAATAAAATCAATTAATTAGAGATTTTGAACAATTTCCACTAATTATTACTGTCAGGTTTAGGCACAAACTTAAAGAAATTAGCAATTATTTCCTGTTTTGCCACTTTTAAAACGTATTTCAATACGATTGATATTCATAGTGTCAGCTGTGGAATTCTGTAAAAGAATTCCATATTTTGTTTTCGGAAACAGGTGATATAGACGTAAAGAACTCGCCAACGCGTATAAACGGTAAAAGATTTAATAATGTTTTTTAATTAAGTGGCCACCCTATTTTGTTCTCTTTCGGTACTAATATTTTCTTCTTTCCTTTATTCGACCTAATAAAATAACCTCGGAAATGGCAAAAGAGATACGTGTTATTCAATCAAAATTATTGCAACGAATGGCAATGACATGTTGAAACAATAATATACCGATCGTGGTGATGGAGGCATTTATCAAAGTACATATCGGCACGTTAAATACAACTTTTATCAATGAACATTGGGGTTAGTGTCAATATGGTTTGTTTTGTTTTGATATTTATTTGTCCTTTTGGTTTGTAAAAGTCCCGCGCCGTAGCCGAGCGGTTAAGGTAGAAAGCCTTGGCGCAGAGCTACGGGACTTGCGCTGGTTCGAGTCTCCATGGGGGAAGAAATTTTCTCATGGTATTTCGGCCAGTATGGGACCGGTGCCCACCCAGCATCGTGAGGCAATTGGGTAGCTACAATAAGTAGCGGCTCCAGGTTGAGGAACCTGCTATAACGACTGGAGGACTCGACATGCTAACCACATGTCACCCCTACACTGGCTGTTGATCATCTACCTCTGTGATTGACACATGTGGATGTGAAGGGCCAGCAGCCGGCTGGTAAAAGGGCAACCGCTGAAAAAGTGGAAAGACCCTCAATCGGAATCGGTTTGTAAAAGCCGCCTTGGCACTTGCCTGCAGAAAAAAAAGAAAAACTGCTGATGCGTTAATAAAGGACACTAATCCTTCCAATATACCGACTGGATCCCCGAATAAATACATTTTCCCGCGAATACAGGAACTGTGTCGAAATTTTTTAACCCGCATATAATGAAACCGCGAATAAAGAAACCGCAAATTAGGAGCTTTTACTGTAACTGAACACAATTTACCTGATGCAAGATTCAATATTTATGATTTCCAGAATGAACCATCGAAATAAAAAATATCAACATGCCTTCCAGAACGTATGCACATTCTTAATAATTTATTTATTTATCAGCATGCATGTACGTTTAAAAGAAATAATGTATTGCTGACGTAGTAAATTCTATTTTTAAACTCAGATATAAAAACATACACAACAATCTTCTGATGACTCACTTCATAAAATCAATATATCAGATACCATTGTGCAGTTATTTCACTCCCATTAATAAAAAAATAATGTTTCCTCCCTCACACGAAGTCCCACGCTATAGTTAAATAGGTTAGGCTAATATGTCTTAATAGATGTAACTGGTTAAAGTCGCCGTGATAGAAGAAATTTTCTCATGTAATTTAGGACACAATGCGACTGGTGTCCGCCCGGAATCGTGAAGAATTTGGGCAGCTACAATATTTAGCGGCTGCAATTCAGAAAACCAGTCGTAAGGCTGGAGTATCCGAAATGTTGACCACATATCACCCCTATATATTGGCTAGATGATTGTCCACCTTTATCATTTATATATTTCGATGTGAAATCAGCCCGGCTGGTAGGCCAAGGGCTTTCTAGGTCTGACGTGCCATTCAGTTTGTTTTAACACACGAACTAATAAATTTGTTGCGCTGTTTGTTTGTTTGACAGTTGTGCATACTTTATAAAATACGGGTCCAAAGCTTTCACGTTGTAAACGCACTGAGTCCGTGATTGCTGAAAGATGTTCAAATTGTTTTTCTAGAAATTTATTTCCTTCTTCTATATCATTTTGTGGCCCCTCCTGGACAGTTATTTGGTTAGTTTTACAGCTCGTATTACACTTTACAGAATTCTGCACCATTTCATATCTTCTTTCCCGATTTACCATACATCCGTGCCATCATTTTTATTTGGCCGTCAATCGCATCTATAGACCCCTTTGCATGGTACGATTCAAAGAAGTTCCATTTTATATCAAAATCCAAATATGCAAGTTAATCAGTGTCACATTTATAAATGTATATACCTATTTATAAGTACTAGCTGATCCAAATGAAACTTTTATCACCAGAAGTTTTGGAAGACGTTCTTATAATTCAGAAAACTCTTTCTTAAGCAAACATCTATAGCACACTTGTCATGTGTCACATAACCTGACCAAAGTATTTCTTCTGGACTTCTCTGCGACCTTCCATCTAAACTAGGCAACAGCAATTAATATTGAGATATACATAAATTGTTCCAATGAACTGCCTGGATCTCATTTTGTTATTAGTAGGTATAATTTTCTGAGAAACCAACAAGTATAGCTGCTTCATTTACTGGAATCTTTTCCCGAATATATTTAAATGCTTTCACTGACTGCCTTTCAGCTCAAATTGACAAAGAAGAAGGGCCGTTAATTAGTTTATGGGACAGCTGAACCGTACAGTCTACCGGATTTCCTAAACCATGTTTATATTAGTCATCAGCGGAGTGCGGCAAGCAACTGATTGCGCCATGCGTATTAGCAACATATATGAGTGGACAAAAAGTCAGTCAGTCACGGGTCTCTAGCGGGAAAAATAATGATTTTACAAGAAAATGACATGCATATGTTTTAGTTAGTTGTGCACCGATAACATAGAATCCAAGAGGAAATTGTAATTTATCAATTATTATGTCGTGTACAGTAATTTTTATACGTTTTCCGTGACTGACTGTCTGATCATAGCTTACAGTTAACAATTATAGGACACATTTAAGGTATATAGAACATTAGAATGCAATTAATAGTATTACGTTTACGATTAAGGAGGACTTAAGTATGGTTTAACAAAAAAGGTTTGTGAAATAAAACGAATTAATACGACAGAATCATTAAACAACAAATTGTTAAAATTCTGCATGTTTTTACAGGTTTGGAATATGACAAGTTCTATAACTAATATTAGATTAAAATAATACACTTTTGAAACGTTATCTTATAGATTCAGAAAATGTGACTTTTAAAATTATATATTACGTCAACAAAATTATTCCTGCTTCAATTTCAAAATTTTCACCTCGGTATGACAACGACAGCTTCGGCGGGGAAGAAGTCCTTCCGAACGGCGGAGCTGGCGGATAAAGTTCGTCATGGGTAGATCAGACTCAAGAACTGTAGTAAAAGCAACTGATCTAGAGGACGGAAACCCCGAATTCAAATTACCCGGCCGTCCAGGTTGGAGGTTGGACATTAGGCCAGGTCCCTAACTCCGTAAAAACAATTAATGGCTAAAGAACCTGACCATAATATAACCGGACGGATTACTGGAAATAGACCCAAGCAAGGACAACGTAATATGAATAAATTGTGTATTGGTATCTGGAATGTTAAAAATCTCCTTCAACCCGGGAAAATTCAAGAACTGGCAGAACAACTCAACAAAACTAATTTAGATATTATAGCAGTCCAAGAGGATAGATCGAGTGGTAATGATAGCATAACTAAGAAAGACTTCTCAATAGTTTACAGCGGACATGCTTCTAAATCAGGCCAGGCTGGTACTGGATTTATATGTAAAATGCAAATACTAAAACATGTAATAAATTTCTCTCCCTACAATGAAAGAATTTGTAAATTACGAATTAAAGGGAAATATAATAAAATAGCCTTAATAAACGTATATGCACCAACAGAATAACACCAAATTTGAATAAAAGAACAATTTTATGAAGATTTTCAGAAAATTATCTAAACAATACCTAAAAGTGATACAACCATAATCTTAGGAGACTTCAATGCTCAGTTAGGGACAGAACCAGCATTTAGTAATATAACTGGGAAACAACGTTACATAATTAAACAAATAATGATCATATATTAAGTGAATTTACGATAGTTAATAATCTCAAAATAATGAACACACAATTCCAACACAAATGGATACTTAAACGGACGTGGGTATCTCCAGATCACTCGGTAACAAACCAAACAGATCATGTGATAATAAACTATAACAAACAGGATTTAAATAGAGGACGTAAAGTCAATGAGAGGCCCAAATATTGATTCTGATCATTACCTAGTAAAAGTAATAATCAAACGAAAACTTCCTAAAATATATAGAAAGAAACTAATACAGCAAACCTATGTAATTAAATGGAATAAAACAAATCTTCAGAATCCCTTTAAAATGAGAGAATACAGGAAACTACTAAACGATAATTTAAAGAAAGTACCCGAAAATCAAACAATAAATGAAGAATGGGAAAGTATAAAATTACAAATACTCCAATCTGCTAAAGAAATAATACATGAACTAGAAAAAAAACCTAGAAATGAATGTTGGGAATATGGATGTAGATTATCCATACAAGAGAAAAATAATGCTAGAAAGAAAACGTTACAATTAAAAACTAGAAACAATAATGACCCCTACAAAAACAAGAAAGATAGCTAATGCAATTGTGAAACAGAAAAAGAAAAAATGACTTAATGAACAAATTATGAAAATTGAAGAAAATTATAAAAATAATGATACAAGGACATTTTTTGATAATTTTAAGAAGTTTAATCAACGGCAGGCAATTCTACCAACCTTTTGTAAGGATAAGGAAGACAATCTTATAACTGAAATAAACCTCGTTATAGATAGATGGAAATATTGTTTTTTCTGTAACGTGTTGAACCCAACTGATATAACAACACCATATACCCTAAGAGAGGAAGAATGTAACGAGTATAATCAACAGGAAGTGGCACCACCATCATACAATGAAATCTGTTATATAATTAATAAACTTAAATCAAATAAAGCTGCTGGTTCAGATAACATCTCTGCTGAGATAATCAAACAAGGATGTAGAACATTGAAAATAAAATTATTTGATCTGATTACTATAATCTGGAAAGAAGGCTTATTACCAGAACCATGGAATGAAGGTATTATAATTCCGATTTTTAAAAACGGAGATAGACTATTGTGGGAAAATTATAGGCCAATTACGCTCTTGAATATAGCATATAAGATTTTTGCATGCATTTTAAACAATAGACTCTCAGAAATAGAGAAAATAGTCAAGCTGATTATCAAATGGGTTTCCGTCCAAACAGATCCACTATAGATAATATTTTTATTATTACACAAACATTGGATATCATGAATAAAAAATTAATTTATATAATTTTTTCATTGATCACACCCATTATTTGACTCTGTACAAAGAAATAAAATTATAGAATGTTTGTCATAATATAAGGTACCAAATAAATTGATAAGATTAATTGAATTAACACTTAAAAACACAACAGCTAAAGTTAGAATAAGTAACAAACTCAGCAAAGAATTTTAGGTTGAATCTGGAGTTAAACAAGGAGATTCCTTATCCGCAACACTATTTAGTATAGCATTTGATTCAATAATGAAACATTTCAATCTAAGAGGTAATATAAGTACCAAATCTAAACAATGTATTGCGTATGCAGACGACATATTGATAACAGCAAGGAACACACCAACACTAAAAGAAAAATCAATTGAATATGGATTAATAATAAATAATTCCAAAACAAAATATTTAAATGTACAACAAGAAATGAAAAAAAAGTAATCTGAACATTAATGATACAAATATAGAAGAAGTAAAATCATATAAATGCCTTGGTTCAACTGTAAATGGAAAAAAAAAACTATATAGGAAAAGAAATTGGCGAAAGAATTTATTTTGACAATAAAGCTTACTATGCAAATAGAATACTATTCAAAAGACAACTTGTCTCCAAATTAACTAAAGTTAAACACTACAATACAGTAATAAGACCTATTGTAATTTATGGCTGTGAAACATGGGTACTGAAGTAGTCTGATAACCAAAAAGTATTAATCTTTGAAAGGAAGATCTTACGGAGGATGTTTGGACCAATTAGAGAAAGCGATGCCACATGGCGTATACGAATGAACTCTGAATTAAATAATCTATTATGAAATAGAAATATAATAAACCACATTAAAGCTCAAAGACTGCACTGGTTTGGACATATAAATAGAATGCAGCTTGTAAGAAGAATATACAAATGGAAATCAATATGCACCAGAATAGCTCAACGCCCAAAAAAAAAACAGATGGCAGGATGATGTTATAAAAGATATATTAGAAATGAAAATTGGAAATTGGCCAGTCTGTATCCAGGATAGATCCAGGTGGGAAAAATTGTTGAGGCCAAAACTTCAATGAGGTTGTAGTTCGCTACTAAAGAAGAAGTATGACATTTTCATGGAATCGCTCTATTTTTCTTCTTCTTCTTCTACTACAAGGTTTAGGCTATGCAGCCTGTTCCGGTGAAGTTAAAAGTGGAGTCCATCTTCTACATGGTCGGCCAACATCTCTTGTTCCTCTGGGATTATATAGGGAGGTTATTTTTGGTATTCTATTTATTATTATTATTATTATTATTATTATTATTATTATTATTATTATTATTATTATTATTATTATTATTATTAAGAATAATAAAAAGAAAAATACGATAATAACTTTTAATATGAAGAAAACAAAATATTTATCAATTGATGAACCAGAAGAAAATTTAATTTTGGAGAGTGGAGAAAGAATTAAATCTTGAAGTGATATCACATATTTAGGAATTAAAGTAAATAAAACTGGAGGAAATAGGAAATAGAAATAATAAATGAAAATTTGCAATTGCTTGTCTCAATGGAATATTGTGGGATGTAAATACAAGTAACAAAAATAAAATTAATATATATCACACAATTGATAAAATCATCATTACTTATGGAGCAAAACTTTGGCCATTAACAAAAAAAAAAAACAAGTAAGTATATTTTGGTAACGGAAATGGATTTTATACGAAGGGCAGCAAGAATTTCAAGAAGAGAAAAAATTAGGAACTCAAATTATAAGGGAGAAAACGAAGTTTGAAGACACTATTTTAGATTATATTAAAACTCAGCAATTAAGATGGTACTAACATGTCTAGCGAATGGAAAAAGATATACTACCAAAATGTCTTTTGGAATGGAAACCTGAGGAAGACGAGGCAGAGGATGACCTAAATTCTCCTGGAGTCAGGGAATATATTTATACATGAAGGAGAAACATCAACAAGCAAGAGATTGGATGGACCGACAAAATTGGCTTTTAGGAATCGGACGATGTCTATCTATCTATCTATCTATCTATATATCTATTTATCTGTCTATTTATTATTATTATTATTACTATTATTATCATTATTATTGCTATTATTACTATTACTATCATTATTATTACTATTATTATCATTATTATCATTATTATAATAATTATCATTATTATCATTATTATTATTATAATTATTATAATAATTATCATTATTATCATTATTATTATTATAATTATCATTATTATTATTATTATTATTATTATTATTATTATTATTATTATTATTATTATTATTATTTGTCACTGTTATTGTTGTTGGGACACGCTTACGCATAGTAGGACATAACAATATCCCACTATCCGTAAAGCCGCGGCTTCGAGTCAGGATGGGGTTAGGATTTTTTAAACTGCACTGAACATTTTGGCGGAATCATAAACTTCGGGTCGACTCGGCCTCTAACATAAATGATTACACAAAACATATCCAGGGGATAAAGGCTGCTGTAACGCTTGGCAGATGTCTATAGCTGATTATCTAGAAAGGTGGGTGCCTTCACCTCCTACTACTCCAAGAGCCTAATGAAGTACGTAGTGAGTTCAGTTTATCTTTTACCATGTTATTATTATTATTATTATTATTATTATTATTATTATCATCATCATTATCATTATCATTATTTTTATTCTGTAAATTACCATTAAACATTTTAGGGCTACATTAAAAAGTTTGCTGTAAAATATTTAAAGTTTCAAAAATATATCACATTAAGAAGACGGTTATAATCCATATGGAAAAGAACATTTAATAGGGATTATGTACACATTACCACAATGTTCTTTGAGGCGACAACTCACTACGTTAGATACAAACTTGGTAATTATTATTACCACAAGATGGTGCTTTAAGCGAAAATGGCTTGTAGCCGCTAACAAAAGAAATTAAAGATCAGTTGAGTCGAACAGGGAAGAGACAAAGAAAAAATGAACACTTCTTTGCTCACTAAAACTCTTAACTAAAATACAAAAATAAAAATTTCTCCACTTTTTACAAGCATCAAAGCCCATTTATAATAAAAGACTTACAGAAACTTTTTTTACGTAAAGAATATTGTTTATTCTTTCGTGAATATCAAAACGGCTTCTGTCAAACTTTTCTTAAATAGAAAAATAATTTATTCACGAAAGTTTAGGGGAAAGGCAACATTCTTTTCTTTTATGAGTATAATTTATAAAATGTAATGGTTGAGCAATAATGAGTTAAATACATTAATGTGGGGACTATTCCTGAAGATGGCAGTGCAATAAACCCGGAAGAAAGAGAGAAAAGGGGCGGAAAAAGTTTTAAAGATAATTACTTGGCGGGTTAAGAAGTTAGGTTTTTGTTTATATGAACTGAGAAGTTTCTTTAATGTGAATATGGGGATGGGCTGAATATATAATTAAGGGAAAATACACAATAAGGAGAAGTTAAATAAATAATTCAGAAGGGAACTCAACAAAAATAATAGTAGCTACAAAGTCCACCTCCTGCACATGATTACCGTAGCCTATTACATTAACTAATTATTTTTTCTTTTAAATGTATAGTACAACTATTACACTGTCAAATATTCATGTCGATTCTGAGCTTAGGAAATAATTTCCGCAACACTCTAATAATTATTCTTTCAAATAAACTGTTGGTTACAACCTTATAACTAACTGTTTGCAGGTTTTATGATTATAGTGAGTGTAAAAATAATCGTACAGCTAACATTTTTATCTACATTTTTAAAATATTGCCAATCGACGAACATAATTAATATAATTGGTACATTTAACATTAATATAGAAGAATTGTTATATTGGGATATTACATCATTCATCAAAATAAACAAATAAAAAATTAACTATTATTCTGCGAGTAAGAAGTGAGTATACAGTGCCCTCGTTATTCCCTTATATAGATATCACAACGTTTGCAATAACAATCCCAGTACTGCAACGAGTTCAATTGTGCAGAGTAATCAGTTGAATGGCTCCGAAAAGAAATTAAACAACACAAGAAGAACCTCAAAATTATTGTTCGGTTGCAAAATAAATGTAAGTCGATGTTAGAAATATCGAAAATAATTTCACAGTTGGTATTTCCCCAGAGAACATTGTTACCATGTAAGAGTGGTTCGAATAAGTTATTTGTGTATTTAAGGAAAGTAAATACATAAATTGATCAAGTTAGTCATTGTAAGACCACTTCATACATTCACTGTATTTTTTCCGAAAGAATAAATAAAATCCTTTGATGACTATACCACCTGGAAGAGTTTAATTATGCCTTAAAATTCACAGTATCTATCAGTACCTATTTTGTGTTTTTGAATCTATAACTACTATTGTAAAAGTTTACTGTGCATAAAATATCAATTTTATCCTTGGCATATATTATGTTTTAACCTAAGATAGTTACTTCTAAGTAAATTTACAGAATTCGTCCGAGTACAGAATGCCAAGAATCCGGAAATATTTGGAATTTTATCCGAGCATCAAAACATATAAATAACGCGAAACAATTCACTCTTATCAATAAATAGGTTTACTACATTACTGATTCATTTTATTCTCTCTATCTAAAAGCGGTTTAATAATGTACACATCTTCCGGTGTCCAATGCCCTGTGTATTAAATAGGCCTATTGAATTTAAATTGCTTCTACAGTCTTATTTATTACTCCATTGTCCTTGTTATAATTCTTCTTTCCCTCAATGTATGTGCCCAAATCATAAATAGCATTCTTGTACTAGTTTTACAATTCTTATTTTCTTAAAGCCTATTTTAGGTGCCAAAATCTGCATTTTTGCCTACAACTCTTATCTAAACTATTGCATTGAATCCCAACATTTTTTCATTATAGACAAAATTCTTAACTTAGTGCGATACTACAAATCGGAAAGTCGCTGCTTTGAATCCCGATGGGGTCAGGACTAAAATAACTGAAACTTCTTACAGGATCATTGCACTGGGTTCTAATACCATAATCCTTTAACGGAAATGGATGCCAGATTATGTTCTTGGGATAAAGATTGCCATCACCCAGGGCTGATAACTCGGCAAGCATCATGAGGCGATTATCTATAAAGAAGAAATGCTTAACATCCTACTACCCCAAGGGCTTCCTAATGGGCTCTAGTGGGATCACTTTACTTTTACCTACATCTGATCATTTCCTCAGCTCTCCTACGATCTTCAGTATTTTGTGTGGGAACGCCTTCCCATTGAAGTTTTCGAACTTAGGTTTTTAAACTCGGCGGATAGGTCGCGATTCAAAACTTGGCATGAAAAGACCGAACTATTTTGTTTAGGGTTCTCTTTTTTAGCGAATTCCAAAGGAATGGAGTATTTGAGGTTGTTCTCTTGAAAATAATTTTGAAAATAATTATAGGCTTCACACTATCTACTCTTCTAATTCTGTATTTTTCTCTTTCTTCTCTCTCTCTGTCTCTCTCTCTCTCTCTCTCACGCACACACACACACACACACACACGCTTGAGTGCGAATTTTATATATATCGCCGGATTAAAACGAGGTTTTTTATAACTCTTTGTACCTCTTTTTTTCAGGAAGGCTCAACAATATTTTGGATACACAATTTTTATGTGTGAAACAAATACAGAAGAGAAGTTAGAATATCATGGATATAAAGAAAACTAGTTTTCTTTTATCCCAATTAGGTTCGTCTTCCGGTTTTCTTTTAGTTGGAGACGGAACAATCTGGTACCACGAAGTGATAAAATAAATTAGAATAAATATTACAGCCTTCAAAATAAAATTTAAAAAGGAAATTCACACATACAAACTAAACACAGTCATTTGCAACTCAACTAAAATAACTGGAAGTATCCAAATTTTAAATCTTGGTTTCCCCGGTGAGTAGTTACTGTTGTTCTTAGAATATAAAATTGGTGAAGAGAGAATTAAATTTAAATGTGTGTCGATGTAAATACCTACTCTCGTTACTTACTGCTTATTAATATGGACACAAATTTGATATATCTAATTCAAGTTATTTTAAAATTCACGGACCTATATTTCATTTCTAGATTCTACTTAAATCCTGTAGTCCATCTTAAATACTTTAGTTTTGAAGAACAAAAAAGTACTTAAAAGTAATGCTTCAAATGCCACATAATGTTTGTACTGACATCTGTCGGTGTTTTTTCCCAGCTAAAAACCATCCAAGCGTAGAAAAGAGATTTCAGAAAAGTTGTCTGCGAGCTTTCTTACATTACAGCCCACACAGACACATAGATTCACTTTATGACAGTTTTTCTTTAATATATTTTACCTTCACCAAGATACCATAAACTCTTTATGTATATGAGAAAAGAAATCGTTTTTTCATATTTTAATCTAGAGAGCTTTTTTTTTATCTATTCAGATCGTTTATTCTATACATTTTATTGAAAATTCCTTTAAATATAGAAGTTGAATTCATCACAAACTGGAGAGGAAACTCCGCGCTACATGAGAAGTTACTTCTGGTTTTTTAACATTAAAAGTTTGCAATGAAAATATCGCATTTTATTGTTAAATCGAGTGATTGTACAGAACTTCATGCATTTGGTGGAAGTCAATAACACTTAATTTCCATTGCATTATATGACAATTTTTAGTTATTTGTTTAAATGTTATTTCCGGGAAAACCAAGACTCATAGACGCTACTTTCTATTTCCGTATGATTATTATATGTTGCAGTATGATGGCTATCCAATCTCGATTTTATGGGGCTTTAAAATGAAACTTCGTATATCAAATTAAAATCTTACAGGGCAAATAAATTCCTATGTATGCCATACTGTATTCATCCTAACCAGTGAATATGAAATTAATCACAATCATACTTATAAATATTCTAAATTACCAGGACGGCTGATATGTACAGTTGTAAATCAGCGATCCTAGTGGTAATCATTGTAATCTTGTAGTATGTTGTTGAGCAGTCTTTGTTGTATATAAACATGTAATATTGAAAGTCTCGAAATAGCAACATTTTGTGAATACATTCACTGTTTATCTCATGTAGCAAGAATGCCGCTCTAAAAAGATGTTCAATAAAACTTGTTTTTTTGAAGGTGGAATTGGGAAATATTAGAATATCTACCAAATTCACCAGATAGGAGCTCTAGTAACTATAACTTATTCTCAAAGATCAAAAAACCTCTACGAAGCATTTGATTTCAACCAAGAGTTGATATCCGGAAAGCTGTCGATCGAGTCGACGAGAGAGATATCCAGAAATGGTGCTGCAGATAGTGTGTTCCATCTTCCAAAAGTCTTCCTTGGATGCCTTGCACCAGCCAAATAAATGACGGAATGAGTCGCGTGTATGAATGCTCGATGTGTGTTGGACCAGGAACACTATAACAGGATACATATCACCGAAAGGAATACGTCATCACATTCATCCCACAAAGTTAATACAATGAACCTAAAAACAAAGGTTGCCGTGCAAGTGTCTTAAAAACCTGAAACCATCTCTACTGATCCAATATAATCATAAGCACATTTTCTCTCTTTAATATATCATCATGTAAGTTAAAAACTGGATTTTGGTATTGGGTCTAAAAAGTATAAAACTGAATGATAATTATTATACACATTGTAATAAATGGACATTTAATAGATGGAATCATGAATTTAATGATGAAATGGTGACCTAAAATGTCCGAATAAAGGCTAATACCTGCTGTCAGATTCTGAGCTCTACATGCCTTATGTGGTTGAGATAATCCGTGAGAGAAAATTGTTGCTTAGATTTGTTCATTTATTTCGCCTGGACTTCTTTCATTCCGTCCACTTAATTACTTCTAACTTACTGTTATCTGTTACTGTTCGCTTGTCTTCTTAAGTCTTTCCAGTTCTTAGTATTTCAATTCTTAACAAATAGCTTCTTACACGTTTTTTAAGATATCATCTTAGTCTTCCATTTGGTAATGTCAGATTGCTATGATGGGTCATTAACTGTTGACATCTCTTAAAGTGCATCATTTGTGATCTTGTCCCTCAGTGTTTTGCCTAGGATCTTCCTTAACATTTTTTCTTTAGGATGATTGGGAATTATAGAGTCGTTTTCCGGCGAGATACCATTCCTCTCAATCACACAGCAGTACAGGAGTTACGGGAGTCTCCAGTGCTTCAATTCTAAGTTTTCTAATGTTGAGTGATTCCGGGTTATGTGGCCGTGGTCCATAGTTGATGTTGATACCAGACGTTTCGCCCTCAACTGCGGAGGGCATCTTCAGTGGCGAGTGCTTCTAGGTGTGTTTCCTGGTCGGAAGATCTACTCTAAGTAGATCTACTCTAAGTAGATCTTCCGACCAGGAAAAACGCCTAGAAGCACTCGCCACTGAAGATGCCCTCCGCAGTTGAGGGCGAAACGTCTGGTATCAACACCAACTATGGACCACGGCCACATAACCCGGAATCACTCAACATTATGATTACCGGCCGTGAAAGCCTGCATTCAACAATCTAAGTTTTCTGTTGAGCGTTTTTATATTTCCCTATATGATGAGCTTGAGAGATAACAATCTCTCGTTTCATATCTCCGTCTTTTGAAATTCTGAATGTGCCTATTAACAATTATAACTGTGATTTAAATTTAATTATTACTCATTTCTGTAATTTTACTATGCTCTATCATTGGAAAATTCATTTGTTTATCTTAATAGGCAAACAATGTGGACTTCTGGAGGAGGGCGTCTAGAAATTAAAGAAGACAGCAAATTAGGAATACTAAAATAAGAGAAATAATGGATATTCGATAATATGTCCCACGGCTTTTGAAAGAAGACTGAAATTGTCTAGACACATAGAGAGGATGTCAAATGACAGGATACCTATTATGATATTAAATTTGGACGCGGCGGGCAACAGAATAAAGGGGAAAGCAGAACAACAGTGAGTTTAAGGAGTGCATAGAAGTATTGTGTCGAGAGAATTAGAGAGTGATACAGAGAAGAGGAATGTATGGAAGAGTAAAATTTACAATAGGTTATAGGAAAACTAGTGTATTGTAGAGAAATTCCTAATAAAGATTATTATTCTCATTGATTACCTAGAATAATAAAACCACACCACATAACTGTAAACAAAGAGAAACACAACTAGGTTTACTTCCCTTTGTGTATTAACAACATGAGTTATACTGACCTCAAAAATTGTGTTTGTTATGTCTACCATTGCACATAGTATATTACGATACGAGGTTGGGAAGAGGTTTTTACAGAATTGAGGAAAATGTTTAAAAACCGAGCGATAGCCAGGTTTTTAATTTCCGAGATTGTGTAAAATACATCACAAACGTGCGTTCGAAATATTTGCGTTTATTATAAACAATTGACTAACGTTAACAGTGTGGGCAATATTTATTAGTTAAAACTACAGGAGACCGTGAGATAATGTAGTAATAAAATGGCGGAAAGTATGTATACATTGTTTTATATTGTCTGAAATAAAGTTCAGTCCATTTAAAATGCAGTGATTTGTTTCATATAATGTATAATAATACTACCTTTTGGATACTTTTTGTACATATATTGCATGTAGTATGCATAGAGGGCAGTGATATTAGTTCCCACACGCGCTATGTAACATTACAGTATACTTATTTTATTATAGTATAGTTATTTAGGTTGGCAACCTCGAAATGTAGAATGTTGAACTATCTATCATGATCGCCAATGCTGTAAGTGCGACAAAACGCATTATCGCGCAAAAAAGATTTTATTTTTCAAATTAAATAAATAAATAAATATATATATATGTATACACACATTTATATAGGCCCTACAATAGTAATAAAATTCATAACAACAATCCATTGAGATGTAGTCATAATATAAAGTCGTAATATAAATTTATGAGTTAAGAATACTGAACCTATTGTAATAAATATATCAGTAATTAGAGGATATCAGATGTGATGGGTGTGTGATCGTTTATTTTAATCAGATATCAAAATATTGTCACATATTGAAGGATGTGCTCATATTCTCGATATCTTGCTCTTACAACATGTGTGGACAACCATTATCGTTCACTAAAAAGAAAAGTACGGGCAACGAGTGTTTCCAGGATAAGACAAAGATGATCTCGTCCCTATACATTGTAGGTAGGTGTTTAATTCTCATGATTTGGATATCTATATGCCCATCTTGTCCACGTCTTCAATCTGCCATCACCATATCGGAATGACTGAATAGCACATCCAATCTCACCGCACTTACGTCATATCTAAGTGAATCGAACGTTCATTTACACCTATTCAAAGCGAATAATACGTTGCTTTAAACATACCATTTGCTTGACTTGTTCTATAATATCATTCTTTTTAGCAATTATTTTACATTGTTATCATAGAATATTTTTCAGGTTCTTAATACTTATTCTGTGCAACGGATTTGGAGTAACATAAATACAGTGAAATATAGCATATGCAAGGGTCAGACAAAAAAGTAATGCCTCCTATTTTTTCTCACTTAATAAGTTAGTTATGTGAAGAATTTCAATTCGGTACAATTCCTTTTTTTTCCCTATCTACTACAGTAATAATTCCCTAAGTCAACGGGTGGCAGTACTGTATCCTCTTAAAAAATGTCTGATATTGACGTACGTATTATACAGCACCCTGTTATTGAATTCTTGATTGCGGAAGATGAAACGCCCTTACGCATTCATGAAAAGTTAAAAAATGGGCAGGGGGATTCAGCAGTGGGTTTAAGTACTATTAGACGATGGGTTCGCCGTAACGAAGCCGAAGGACAAACACAATTGGCTGATGCAAAGCATAGCGGAAGGCCGGTGACATCAGTCAGCGAGTCGATGATAACATTCGTGAAGACCGCCGGATAACAACATATGCATTATGTCTCATTCTCGCCATCAGTTAAGGTAGTGTGATGATGATTATTCAACAACTGGGGTACTCAAAACTTTGTTAACGGTGGGTACCACGAATATTAACCGACCAGAATAAAGGGACGAGATAAACCTCTGAACACTTGCAGCGCGTCAATTTTGAGGGGGAGGAGTTTTTGGGGAAAACTGTTACTGGAGACGAAACGTGGGTTCATTTTTTTAAACTGAATCAAAGATCCAGTCAGTGAAATGGTATAACACAACCTTGCCAAGGAAGAAAAATTCAAAACTGTGCGATCGGGAGGAAAAGTTATGACGACTGCGTTTTGGGATGTAGAGGATGTGATACTCGTTTATTTTTGGAGCAGGATTGCACAATATATTCCGTCCAATGCGTCAGCACCCTCAAATAGCTTAAATAACGTCTTCGGCAAGTTCGCCCAACAAAAGCTATGGTGGATGTCCTTCTTTTACACGGAAATGCAAGACCACAAACTAGACATCAAACCACTGAAGGGATAGTGACACTTGGACGGGTAAGTCTTGCCTCACCCACCTTATAGCCCTGACCTAGCACCATCAGACTAAAGAAAGCTTATCTTGGGATTCATTTTAAGTATGAGGAGGCCGTAAACACATCCGTGCGCCGATGGCTTAGGAAGCATGACCATGAGTTCTACTACAGTGGAATACATGCCCTTGTTAAAAGGTGGACAAAAACAGTGTAAAGGACGGAGATTGTATTGAAAAGTGACACATTAATCGTTAATGTTGTGGGTTTGATGATGTGTAAAGTGCATTTAAATATCTTCACAATTAAAAGAGAAAAAGTGGGAGGTATTACTTTTTGACTGGTCCTTTATATATATATATATATATATATATATATATAGGAACTTCGGGTAATTTGGACCCTGTTTTCAATTTCCTGTTTTCTTCCTTTAATTAAGGGATTTCAATTTTGTTTACTTACAGTGATTATCGTTGGTGTTGTAACTATGAAATAGCATTGTTACTTTATTCAAACATGAAAATATCTTCATAATTTATAAACGTCTTTACATTATAAGAAAGGTCCACTTTAACCTCCATATTGGGGTAAAGTATACCACAGAGCCCACCTTAGCTTTCAGTCTATTTTTAAGTATATTTACTCTATTAGTTTATACAGACAGGCACAGATTAATCTGAAATATCTCTTACTGATCATAATTAAAAATCGTTGATACTTATTTCTATCCATCCATAGTAATTCTGCCCGAGAGAAGGTCTTTCACTGCAATCATAGCATTTTCATGCTTTGCTTCGCAGCTTTACTAGGTCATTATAGGTGTGGTAGCTTCGCGTTGCCTTCCAGTGAAAGATGATAATGATAAGGATGATGATGATGATGGCCGGATGATTTTCGGGGACCGTTGGGCCCAAACCTTTCAAATATTTGTTTTAAAGGTGAGGAAAAACCCCTAAAAACCTCACCCAGGAGCCTGTCCCGACCGGGAATCGAACCCGGGCCCGCTGCGTGACAAGGCAGCACGCTACCTCGACACCATAGCGGTGGACGATAGTTATTTAATATTTTGAAAAATTATTGATTATAACATTCACACGTCATTCAACTGCAGAAAGCGACGGTCTGTGGGTGTAGTAAAATTACAAGGATATTAAAGAAAATTAATTAAGTGAGTGGTTTTTACAGATAGCATCCTCATTGATAAAATATACCTATTCGTGTAAAGTGGACTCAGTTCCTCGTGAAGGATCCACATTAACCGAATTCCGTTGTTATATTTAATTGTTTTATACAGCCACCATGTCACATAATATCAAACCAAACCCGCGAGTTCATTAAAACAGCATCTACATGATATATTTATGAGTTTTTTTAACAACTGTAATATTTAATAGCAGAAATTAAGATCTGATTCTTAGCTTGAAAAACGTTTGAAGTGGTCATTTTCATAAATAGCACAAGGAAACCCTTCTTCGCACAAATAATAAAAGAAACTGGTCTTGAACCCGTCAAAGTGGAAGAGGGGAAGAATTTGAAATATTTTCTGTTCGAGGGCAGCACCAATTAAAGAAGATATTAACAGGGTCTACTCAAACGAAGGGTCCATATTACCCGAATTTCCATATGTATATATATATATATATATATATATATATATATATACACTCGCACGCGTAGAGCAGTCCATGTCAGGCTAAATTACATAACAGACTGGATCAAATACAGTCAGTGATAGCTGTAAACTTACCCCAAGATATTGTAAAAATATTGCAGAGTAGTCTTTTATTTTCAAGTAAGGAAACACGTCACGAAATTCTCAAATATATGCTCATATTTGCATATTTAATAAACGTGATTTCGTTTAAGAGGATTCTCCGGAAGAAACGTAGGACTAAGTGAAACTTACGGCACAACTTAACTGATTACTTGAAGGTGCGCACTCAGAAGGAAGTTCGCAATTCCCTGCGCATGGAGATAACTCCAACGGTTCATGTTATCATTGGATAATGAATGCCTCAATACAGTACTTCACAGTGCCATTCTTGTAATAAAACAATACAATGTAGGTTTTTTAAATGCTTGCTTATTTGTATTTATATAACACCAGAAATTATTTTCAGTTTAGTTAGTACTTCATTTAACGATGCTATTTAATAGTTAAAGTAATTGAAATCGTAATTAAAATGTGGGCTTAAAGGGGGCGACAAATTTTTACTCAAAATTATTGTTTTTTCAAGTTTGAGGTTTTGTGGAACACGTCACACGGCATTAGTCCCCTGGATTTCAACTCCGTAAATAATTATTAAACCCGGGAACCTTGAACCAGAGGCGAGAATAGTAATCACTAATCAATCAGGACCGACTATTTAATTATATTGTACACAGTTTCTGAATTACATTATTTATGAACTAATTTATATGTTTTATTCATCCCACACCATAAAAATAGTGTAACATATTTAAACACTGGAGGACCGAGTTAATGATAGTAAAAGTATATAATTGATGTTACAGTTGTTTACTAAAATGGTACAATGCATATGGTTACATGCAACATGACTTGTTAAATATTAGACGTGTTGTATATGTACACATTTGCTATTCCATAGGAAATTCAACGCAAAGTCTTGAGAAATTAGCAAGAAAATAAAATTTACGACGCACACACATCTAGAGTTGTTTCTTGCTTGGTTTATTGCAAAACTTTACGATTCTGCATCATAACCAAGTCTCTCTCGTTAAAATTATAGCGAGCCAAAGTGAATTACCTTGACTTAAAACTGTCTTCAGACATCCAGATTAGTTTGCAAAGCAAATGCATAATTTCCTAAAAAATACGAGTTATTTCCTAAAATTAATTCATTCGACTCCTGCAAACTGCTGCATAATACTTTATCGATAATAGGATTTGATTACGAACTTCTTGGTTGAAATCAACACAGATGTCAGAGTAATCCAAAATCATAATTTTGAGACGATAAATCACTGACTGAAAATGTTAATTTCATTGAACTACATAAAAGTACAAGTTTTTTTAATATGATTTATTTTTATGACCATAAACAATTCACAACTTATAGCAACTACGATTATGGCGATGACCAACAAAAATAAATGCTCTTTTTCAATAAAATGGTTTTTCCTGCACTTTCTAAAAACTTCCTGATATCCGTTGTGCAGAATAATGCGACACTTGAAAATAAAATAAATGACAAAATCTAAACAATAAAATCAGTCACGCAGGAAATGCGCAAACTAAGCTAAATCTTCACCAAGTCGAATTTATGATTGTACTTCGCAGGTTTACGTAATATATCTTCTTCTTCCGTTCATGTGATAGACCTATGGGTCTGTTACGGTCTCAATCCAACGTTTTAAGGGTCTGCCAAAGGATCTCTTGCCTGGTGGCCGGTAATTTAAGTTTTGACGTAGTATTCTTGTTCGGATTATTTTTCTTACGTGAGATTTTTAGTTGTTCTATATTTTTCTATATTTTCCATGATTGATTCTGTTTAAAATTCTTTGATAATCTCAGAATTCCTTTTTATGGTCTGTTCTTGACTAACCTGTAGTACGACTCATAAATTTCATTTTTACCGCGGGTAGTCTTTGATCACCTACACTGCGAATTGTCGAGGCCTCACTGCCGTAACATAATATGGGTCTGGCCAGAGTTTTATAAATTCTAGTTCGTGTGTGTTGCTGTACTTTGTTTGGCTTGGAAATATTATTTATAATTCCCATTACCCCGTTAAATTTTATAATTCTTTGACTAAATTATTTTTCCTCTTCGTATGTAACTTGGTATCCGAGGTACTTAAATGAGTTAGTTTGCTCTAATATTTTGTTATTAATAATAATTTTACTGCGAACTGGGTCTTTTCCTAGGAAAGCCACGACTTTATGTTTTTCTATTGAGATTTCCATGTTGTAGTTTATTGCTATGTGATGAGAAGAGTGGACTGAATGTTGTAGGTCATCTTCTGAATTCCCTATAATCTCAATGCCATCTGCAAATAATAGGGTGCCTAAATTATATAATCTATTAAGTTGTATACTGACATGTGGTTGCAGTCTCGATCATTTAATAATTGAGTTCATGTATATCATGAAGGACATTGGTGAAAGACCACTTCCTTGTCTAATTCCTTGTTTAATTGTTCTGCATTCACAGATTTTATTTTCAATCTTAACTTGAATATAATTATCATAAGTAATGCCACGAGTGATTTCCAAATTATCGATAAATTCACGACTCACGAAGTGAGGAGTGAATTTATCTAGAGAATTTGGAAATCAAGAGTGGCATTTGTTAGGACTATTTAACGAATAAAATAAAGCTGTTTACTCACAAATCATTATTTAACTACAGTTATTTAAAAATATTTTTATATTTAAAGTAAACGGTGATGTTTGAAAACTAATGAGAAACGATAGGTAGCCTACGCTTCTACTGCTTCTTTTGTTTATCACTGCAACCAGATCATACTATTTATTGCCAAAGGAACGCAATATTGTAAGAATGCTCTCTAGTGGAGAAAAAATGAAACACATCAATCTGTATATTAATTCATTTTTGATGTCGTATACATTTAAGAAAGTGCAAACAGTGGTTTCTTTTTTTGGTGGTATAATCAATTGCTACAAATGTTGACATGTAAGCACTATTATATACAATCTGGTAGCCGTATTTGTTATAGGCTCAGTCACTGCAAAATAACGGTCAGACCTGTTCAGAATATTAAAAAGGAGGAGCTTTGCTTAATATATGATAATCCTAACGTTGATAATTATTTCGTGAAACACGTCTCTGATTGGTTGTAATACAGAAATCATTGAAACGTGATTGGTCATTGACTCCCATTTGGGGCATGAGTTAAATAGTCCTTATAAATTTCGTGCATAGCTTTTATCAGTTGGTCAGGGATTTCATCATATCTGAGAATTTCTAATAATTTGTTTCTATTTACTTTGTCAAATGCCTTTTTCAAGTCAATAAACGCCATGTGTGTTTCAATATTAAACTCTCTGTGTTTTTCTATTAGAATTTTAATAGTGAAGTATCCATCTGTACAGGATCGTCCTTTTCGGAATCCGTTTTGAGCTTCATCTAATAAATTGCCATAATAATTAGTTAATTTTGATTTAAGTAACGTGGTGTATATTTTGTAGCCAGAGTGCAAAAGGCATATTCCTATGAAATTATCAGAGTTATCTCCTTTTTTTGTGTAGTGGGATTACAACAGCTTGTTGCTAGCTTTTTGATGGACGATCCTCATTATAAATTCTATTTAAGGAATTTAGAAACCTTTTATTAAAGGCAGAATTGACATATTTAAATAATTCAATATTAAACTCTCTGTGTTTTTCTATTAGAATTTTAATAGTGAAGTATCCATCTGTACAGGATCGTCCTTTTCGGACGATCGTTTTGCGCTTCATCTAATAAATTGCCATAATAATTAGTTAATTTTGATTTAAGTAACGTGGTGTATATTTTGTAGCCAGAGTGCAAAAGGCATATTCCTATGAAATTATCACAGTTATCTCCTTTTTGTTTGTGTAGTGGGATTACAACAGCTTGTTGCTAGCTTTTTGATGGAGGATCCTCATTATAAATTCTATTTAAGGAATTTAGAAACCTTTTATTAAAGGCAGAACTGACATATTTAAATAATTCTTGGTTAATACCATCTTCACCTGATGTTTTTTTTATTTTCAGTGGACGAGTGTCGTATTTAATTCTTCTAATGTAAAAACATCTACATAATTATTGTTAGAAGCTGGGAGGTATAAAATTTAGTTTTTTTTTTTTTGCTGCCATACGTTTTGAAAATAATCTGAAGGAATTGTATTTATTTTAACTCTTTCATGTAGTTTTTCATTTAATTGTCTTAAGATTTTAAATTTTGTTTTTGGATATGGTATTTATTTTGTTAATTAAATATTATATAATGAAGTTGCGAAAATAAAAAAAACGACTGCCGCTAGGTCAATTTTAACTTAAGTCTTTAAAATAAACCACCATTACCTCCACTCAAAATGGTCGGATTTCGACATTTTTAATAATGCCTTTTCCGTTATATTGCAATAGCATACACCATACTTCGTTGCAAAACTCGAAAATTTGGGCCGCTACGGGGATTTCTATAATTTACCTTCAGGTGAACTCTCACTCTTAAAGATCCGAATTTGCTGGTTAACGACTCATCATTATTTTTTAATTGATTGCTGCATAACGATTATGGTCCCAAAAAACCTGTGGCCGCCAGAGCGTTAGCAGACACAGTTACGATAGTCATATGCCTCGCCATTTAATTATTAGATATGCGCTTGAATGGATGAACGAGATTTCCTCTCTCCCTACCTACACAAATATGTACATTTTTGTCCTGGTAATTTTCAGTATCTACTAAGTAGGATCAGTAACGATTTGTAGGAAATTTCCAAAACTCTTTTCATGACAACAAACTTAATAGTTTAATTACTTTGGAATTCGCTTAAAATCGTAGGAAGTTGTATTATTTACACGTTAGCGCCATAAAGTTTTATGGTAGACAAATGTTTGCTATGATAACTGAAGAGCGTTTTTTTATATAACTATCGATTTCTGAGCTCGTGGCACTTCCAATCGAAGGCGTAAGTAGATAGTATATTTATTTAATGACGATATGTATCTGATAATTAGATTCGTAATTCTGATTATAAGCTTCTTGACGTGTATGTGTCTTTAAATTTGCGTCCATAGTGGGAGGCAATTAAGAAAACTGATAAGAAAATCGGGGTTAGAGTTTGGTGTTGCAACTACATATGTATCATCTACTTGCAACATTAATTACACCAATCGATAGATAAAGGATCAAATAACTCGTTACGTTGAGTGTGGACCGCGACGAATATCGCTCGGCGGAGGGGAAGCGCTGCCATTTTGAGGTCGTTTACATGCTTCAAATAATTTTCGTTTAGTATAAATTTAGACTCGACAAAGTTACGGCGTTGTTGAGTTACATCGTCAGCTCTTATTAAGATATATCGATGTCGTATATAAAACATTGGTGTGAAATAGTTATATTGAATATATTTGTTGTTAGAGTAAAAAATTTAAATAAATAATGCAATGTCGGGCTATAAACGCCAAAAAGCCAAATCAAAATATAGAGATCCAATACGGTTGGAAAGGGCTTCTCAAGAGCAATCCAGTGGTACCCATAAAACACCATATGACAGAGTGAAACGGTGCGGGGAATGTAAATGAATGAAGTCATCCTAGCGGATCAACCAAGGCGTCAGTATACCTGCAGCTGGGGCGGCCGAACCTATGAAAAATATATTATGCAATCGCTTCTATATAAATATTACCCGCGACTCGTAAAACTCACGGCCGTGTCTACGACACAGACACATCCCATTTCTTTTTATTTCAGGCTTGATATTGTTTTACGTATCGTTAATCTAAGACATATATAAAATTAACAATAAGACACGCGATCTACTTTCCTCCCGAAGTAAGGGGTATTAAACATTTAAGCGTCTTGAGAAAACCCATTGGCTTCGGCCATGTATGTACCTGCGATCTTCGAACAAGAGCAGAGTGATTTTATAACTCAGAATACTGATACCCATTTCAGACACCTCTAAATTATGTTCCTGGTTTACTCAAAATATATGCGTATTATTTTTAAAATATATAATTATAATTTAGATGATATAGTACGTAATAGACTAGGATGCTCAAGATATTTTAAACTTAATTGTAAGTATATATAATGACTCAAAATCTGTTTACAAAGATTTGAGAGTTGAAACCCCATAACGCAACTAGTCTAGAAAACACTGCTTTGCTACCCGGATACTGATGTCATATTGACGTTGTGTCAATCAGAAATTTGGACGATTATCCTTCTAATATTAGAGTCCATAGAAGTAGCGTGCATCGGTCCAGTAACCGTTATGCCTGAATGTCTCAACTTATCGCAGGTACACAAATTCATCACTATAATTGATATGGATCGGTCCGAAAGACTGATGATCAGAGGTATAAATGGAGTAAAATAAACATTTATTCTAAGTGCCGCAATTAAAACAAATTCACAATTTTTACATGTGGGTGACCTTGAAATGTAAGTAGCTAGACGTCCGAGGCGTTAAAAACTTTTGAAATATTCTAACTCAACCACCATTTTTGACATTCTCGAATACATATTTTTCTAGTTAAAAGGCATTTAATTATGTCGGTTAATTTCTATATAGATATAATGAAATATACAGCATACAGGCTGCTCGGAAATTCCCATTACAAACTTGAAGGATTGTCGAGGGAACTGAGTAGATAACGTTTTAAATAGGAACGCACAATCTAAGTTCTGGAAGTAAAGTTCGTATGAAATGTTCAAATTGCCCGCTTCTGCTGAGTGTATAAAGTTTACCTCTACTGTATGCAAACAGGATAACAAAATTAACGATGATTATGGTTACGTCATTATTTACATGACAATCATGTGATGCCTAACCTGCCTCTCACAGTGCATCTTCGAACCTAAACCTCATTCTTTTGTGTACCATGGTTGAATACACAAATACAGAAATAGTGTACGACGAAGCTGCAGGTAATAGGAGAGCTGTTTGTCGCCTTTTTCAAGAACGTTATCCACATCTTGTGACTCCTTCGCATATCTTATTGGAAAAATTTATTCAAAGTCTCCGGGAAATATGTACCTGGTGCTACAAGGAGGCGTCGCACTCCCAACTTTGAAGATAACATACTGAATCGCGTTGAATAGATCTCGCCAACCCGTACTCGAACCATTTCGCATATAACGGGTGTGCCTCCTACCTCATCTCGGAGGTTCTCCATGAGCAGCAACCACACCCTTATCAGGTGAATACAATTATACGCTGAGTGCTAATTTATGTATGTGGTCTTATACGTAAATTACAATAAATGATTAAATGCAATTATTATCTACCATAGGCCCTATATGTTGATTTACTCTGGATTTAACTAATACAATTATATATGTACAAGATAGAAAGAATGAAAATAAATCTACAAATGATATGGAATGGTCCCTGCTGTAGCCTCGAGGTAGCGTACTGCCTTGTCTCAAATCGTCCCCAGGTTTTATCCCCGGTCGGAACAAGTTTCTTAGGTGATGTTTTTTTGGAGTTTTCCTCACCTGTAAAACATATGTCAGGAAACGTTAATACCCAAACTATCCCCGAAATTCATCAGGGCATCATTATTGTCATTAACATATTAATTAAGTTTAGAATTATGGCCTCTTAGTGCATCATTACCACCATCAACAACTATCATATATATATATCATCGGGACATCGTAATTCCGCCTTTAAGGCGCCCCAACCTGAGAAGTATGTTACAATAACGCCATCCTAGGAGAGATTACCAGACTGTCGAATTGACAATATGGTGGCACTGAATAAAAAATAATAATATTGAATACATTTCATACTAGAGGAGTGGTAAGTTAGTTTAATTTACAGAAATTAATTACTATCAAGGTGATAACTGCTCTCGGCAACTTCTTATGATAAGGTCAGGATGGTTCTCAGGTAACTATCAATTTCACTCTATCTACACAGGCAAATTTATTTTGTACCATTTCCTCAATATTCAGGAAGTTTTAAGTGGACCCTATACTATTTTTAGAAGACGTCTAACACTCACATGTCCTCCATGAAGAAAAAAATCTTGAACACTCAGCAAGATATACATTTCCAGAACGGATTTATTAAAAGTAAATATAAGGTCATTAATGGCATCAACTTTTAAGGACACTATTTATAACGAACTTTAAGAAGAGTAAACATTTTGTCTGGGGAACTATCGACCTGGGAAATCCTCTCCATATTCCTTTAGTATGTTTCAATATTCCTCTTACATCTTTTCATAAGGACCCAAGTTTGGTAACTGTACAGCAGTTGAAGAGAAAGGTGTGAGGAATCTCCAGTCTTAAACTATTATTTAAATATTTATCCAGAAATACATATTCGAACGACGATTAAGCCTTCCATGTTTGGGCCATCCTTCTTTTTATTCCTTTATCTATTTGGTAGCGAATGGTACTATCAGTCTTAGATATATTAGCCCATATATTAATCTCTCTTATCATTTATATAGATCTTTTTGTCCTGTTTGAAATTTGGGCTACGGATTTTCTAACTTCATTTAATTTCAGAAGCATCTGTTGTAATTCGATGGCCGATCTGACAAAGAGCATTAGATTTCTGCGAATCGTATATTAGATTTTTGGTTTGCATCATTTATGTCATGTTATATTTGTCATTCAATTTAAGGTACCTGGGGGTATCATCCAGTATATGCTGATGAAACGTTTGGGAGAGATCGGGCCATCTTTTCTAACTCGCCTCCTTAATTTGAATATTCCTCTCTTTATCTGAATATATACTTTGGATTTGCTTTGTAATAATAATAATAATAATAATAATAATAATAATAATAATAATAATAATAATAATAATAATAATAATAATAATAATAATAATACTTTATTTATTCTGGCAGAGTTAAGGCCATAAGGCCCTCTCTTCCACTCAACCAGCACAAATACAAATAAATATTCGACAAACATAGATATACACTGTACTAACTGAAACGCTGGAGGGAAAATTTTCTATAGGATCGTAACAGGCCTTGGCCTAATACTTGGAAGGAAGGTGTATACAGTTTGGTTAAAATTTTTATATTTTTTGATTCGATTCCCTTCATTTGCAATAAAAGCGAACATAGGTCTGAATAGATGCATAACCACATATGGACACACTCGCACATTGATATATATATATATATATATATATATATATATATATATATATAATTGTCATGCTTTGCATTGCAGGTTTTCTAAGGAATTATAGGTATGGTAGCTTCCCGTTGGTTTCCACACCGCCGAATAATAATGATGATGACGAAATAAAGTTCAGGGTCTGTTTGGACATAAACGCTTCCTGACATTTGTCTTACATTTGAGGAAAACCTCCGAAAAACCCCTCACCCAGGAAGCTTGTTCCGACCGGGAATCGAACCTGGGTCCGCTGCGTCACAAGGCAGCACGCTACCTCGAGACCACTGCGGTGGATATATATATATTACCGGTACCTACACTCATACATAAAAAATCAGTCATCATACGTTTTCTCTCGTTCATATTTCTCATACGCTCTTTTTGTTTCATCCATGTAAGCATATATATCTATCTATCCATCCATCCATCCATCCTCTTATCTAGTACTATCTATCACTGAAGTTCTGACAGCAGCAATCTGTACGTTAGAAATTGACCAACAAAACAAAACTTAAACACCTATAAGGAGAACACAGCAAAAGACAATTCAGTAAAAGACACCCAACGAGTTAATTAAATATGGCCGAAAAAATTTAATAGGTAGATTGAGGGACTTGTTTAATAAGTGCATTGCAATACAGAAGATTCCTAATGAATGGAAAATGAACTACATTGTACCAATATACAAAAAGGGTGATAGAAGAGACGCAAAAAACTACAGAGAACTAATTATACATAACACATTATATAGAATATTTACAAAGTTATTAAAAACAAAGTTACAAAATGATATTAAAGACAAAATAGGAGAAGATCAATATGGATTCAGACCGAAAAGGTCATGTGTTCACAACTTATTTGCAATCCAACAGTTAATTGAAAAACGGACTGCAGCTGGAGAACAAACCCATTTGACAATGATAGATTTAGAGAAAGCTTATGACTCAATTCCGAGGAACAAATTATGGGAAGTATTGGAGAAATACAATATTGATAGAAACCTAATAGAAATTATTAAACCAATTTATAAAGATAACTCCTCTTATGTTAAAATTGGAAATATAATATCTAATCCTATAAAAACCACAAAGGAATCGAAACAAGGTTGCAGTCTATCACCAATTTTATTTAATATTTATGTAGAATTTATATTAATGAAATGGAAACAAAGCAGCAAAGATATGGGTATCCCAATAGGCGACAGATTTTTACTGACATTATTATTTGCTGATGATCAACTGGTTTTAGCCCAAGACAAATCTGATATGGAATTCATGATAAAAAGGTTGAAAAACACATATGAATCAGGGGGCCTCACAGTAAATTTACAAAAAAACAGAATATCTGACAATAAATAGCAATGAAAGAAAAAATGTAATATTGGAAAAAGGAATCCAAATAAAGCAAGTGAAACAAACTAAATATTTGGGAATAATTATGGATAACATTGAAAGTAGAGGCAAAGTGAATATAAAACATAGAATTAAATTGAGTAACAAAAGAATATCATCGTTACATTCCATTTGGTGGGATAAGCATATTTGGAAAGACACAAAAAAATATATTGGTAAAACATTGGTGGAATTTGTTGCAATGTATGGAAGTGAGGCATGGACAATGAATAAGTACTACAAGAATGGACTAATAGCTCTAGAAATGGATTATTTAGGCAGAAGTGCCAGGAAGTCAAAATTAGAACATGTCACAAAAAAGGAAATTAGAAATATAATGGAAGCAGAAGAAAACATAATTGAAAGAATTGAGTAGGAGGAATTAAAGTGGTTAGGACATGTTTTAAGAATGGAAGATGAGCGATGGCCAAAGCAACTATATCAATGGCATCCGACTAGAAGGAGGAAGAGAGGGAGACCGAAGGAAAACATGAAGACATTAATGCAAGCAAGAGGGCTAAGCATTGAAGATGCCCAAGATCGTAGGCTTTGGAGGTTTGGCACTGGAAAACGGCATCAGCTGTAAAAAAACCGAAGATAGATTTAAAAAAACCGGAAACATTTACCAAACTGAACTATAAATTACATCTCCCTTTACTCCAGTTTTACCTCTCCCTTTTAGGTACTTTTAGTGCATGCTCAATGCCACTCGGGCCATGTAGGGAGATGACTCCTTACAGGAAAGGATTATATCTCTGGATTACACACCTAATATTTTGATCACACAAGGATACGGATGCCCTCATTGGATGATCGAGACAATACGAACTTTTAAGACAAGACACATGATTTAAATCTAAACTAGTTGAGTATGATATAGATAATGATTGTGATGGTTAGGTCATATTAAGACACTATTTTTGCGACATTTATTTTGCAGATAATGGAAAAACCCATAACAATTTCAGCAAGGAATCTTAACCGGTCCGGAGATCGTATCCGGTCCCACTGCGTAGGATGAAACGACATTACCCAGAAACTACAACAATGGGCAAATTTTCGTTGTCAATAATGCAAACATTGTCATCGAACCTTAATTTCCCCCCTCTTATTTGTATTACTATACTCGGTATTTAAATATTCTCTATCCGCGGATACCCGACAAATAGCGACATAACAATCTCTCTGGATCTGACTAGACCGATAGAAACTGCAATCTAAGTTGTATTCTTCCTTCACTTCACAAGCCATTCATTTTTAAAAGTAGAGCCCGCCGTAGCGTAGTGGTTAAGGCACTGAGCTACAAGCCGGAGGGTCGAGGGTTCAAGTCCCGTTGAGGTCAGGATTTTTAAACTGACCCAAACCTCTGGCGGGCACTATGGCCCTGGGGTCGACTCAGCCTCTAACGGAAATGAGTACCAGACGCTTGTTCTGGGGGTAAAGGCGGCCGTCACGCAGGGCTGACATAAAGTGCCGATTGTCTAGAAAAAGTGGGAGCCTTAACCTCCTACTACCCCAAGGGCCTCCGGGTCTGTTGTGGGATCACTTTACTTTTACTTAGAGCCCGGAATTGCCTCTCTATCACCACCATCTGAAGCACCAATGTATCCCTCTCTCACCCCCCAAAATATCAAATTATAACTACACGGATATATATATATATATATATATATATATATATATATATAAATATAACATTATAGAATATTCACCTGAAAGGTCGGTCTCCTCAACTTAATTATCATTTAACTGTAGCGCTTTCGGGACTTGTCCCATCATCGGCAGGATTCAAAACTGGTGTTTCACTGAAGATCTGGTAGAGGGGGTTGCATGTATTGGGTTCGTTTTCGTTTATCAGGCTGTCGTTGTGAGCTGCTTTCATGATTTCCATCTCTTCGAGTACGTTTATCTTCGCTGGATTAGTTTCTCTGTGCATTACTGTTAGGGTGTTTTCAATATTTAACATGCGATGTCCTTCATGGATAACGTGTTTTGCATAGCTTGATTTACCTTCTGCGTGAATGAAGTCTCGAAAATGTTCTTTGAATCTGATGTTAAAACTCCTGTTTGTCCTTCCTATATAAAATTTGTTGCAGTCCTTATATGTCAGTTTATAAACTCCTTTGCTGTTGAAAATGTTATTTTCTTCAATGTTATTGTTTATTATGTTGTTTAATTTGTTATTGGTTCTGTATGCTATTTTTACGTTTTTATCGGCTTTCTTTAGTGCATTGGCTAATTTTGTCGTTTCTTTTCCTGTGTATGTAAGTGTTATCCATGAGGAGACGGACCTTTCAGGTGAATATTCTATAATGTTATATTAATTTTGAATAAACCTCAACGGAACACATAATGAATCTTATAAAAGTTGATATATATATATATATATATGTGTGTGTGTGTGTGTGTGTGTGTGTGTGTGTGTGTGTGTGTGTGTGTGTGTGTAAACTGTGTGCTTATTAGATGTTCTAACCTCATGTAGGAATGTCTCATTCTATATTCCTGCGCCATGCATTAGTAAATCTTTGAAAGTACGTTTTTCATTCTTTCTCACGCTGGCATATTTACTCAGTTTTAAAAACTTCCATTCTTGAAAACAGTGCTTTCGATATTCAAATGTTTTTGCCTGCTCAGAATTCTAAGTGATAGAATTGAGAGAATTAGAGAAGGAGAGAGAAAATGAGAGAGACAGAGAACCTGTCAGAATAATTCGAACAGATTGTGACGTAAATTTGCGAAATGACTGAATGTTTAAATGTAAATTTATGTTAATTACGCACTAGTCAACAAGTTGTTAAATTCATCATGTGAACGTTCATTAGCTTCTCATGATGGACACATGACATAAAAATTATATATTTTTTATTACATTACACAGCAAGTGGAAATTTCCAATTATAACAATGAACTGTTAACTTAATCATGTTATGTTCAACGTAAAAAATATTGACTTTGTTAAATTTAACTGCTGAAAATGAATAGCATACATTAAAAAAATTAAGACGAGAGAAAGTTTGGATTAATTTTTATCTATATTTTATTTGCAAAAAATATTTAATTCTTTCTTATTAATTTTTCTTGCCCTCCCCCTTTCTCTGGAAATTGCATTCTTAAGTATATACAAAATTATACAGATAATACGGCGTTTCATAATTACAGAACAACTCCGAATGCAGTTTTTACCTAGAGAGATTTGTTAGCTCGTATAGTAGTGTACTGGTTTATTTAGATATTTTAGAGGAGGTCTAACATTTAAATGATTGGATAAAATAATTTAAGAGGCCAACATTAGGTCTCCATTTATAATTCAATTAATAGTATTTATATAGTAATATGGTAATGGCATTTGATGTTTAATTGTATTAGACACACAAAATTCCCACGTTTGTTCATATATTTACTCTGAGGTTTTTATTCAGTTCGGACGGGTGGAGTAGATTTAAAAATGTTGAAGAAATGGTCTCGAGCACAAATGTGTTAAGCTCTTATATATATATATATATATATATATATATATATATATATATATATATAGATATTATAAATATATTTTTGACATTTGGCAATGAAGACAAATATGATATGAAAAGAAAAAAGAATGCTTGAGACGGGATTTGAACTCGAGTCTCTAAAGTCTGTACCTTTAGCGCTCTAACCAACTGAGCTACCCAAGAATTCCAAGACAAACATACAATTTTTTTTTGTATAAGACTTTAGAGACTTTAGAGACTCGAGTTCAAATCCCGACTCAAGCATTCTTTTTTTTTCATATCATTCATATATATATATATATATATCCCTCCATGGTATCTACGCCGAACAACAGCCCACGCTTGACCTCCCGGTGGAATTACTATGGGGCCTTGTATGGCCATCGTAAGGAAACACCTTTTAAGATACCCACCCAATATTTATATCCGTGGACAAAGAGGGCAATATCAATAAGTCCCTATATTGTCAGGGACATTCTGTCCCATACGTTGGTCGTCGTCGTATCTTTACCTTGTCGTGGTGGAGTGGCTTGCGTGCTTAAATGATCCTGAGACCTATGTCGGCGGTAGCATAGCTGCCGATAGGGTTACCCATGCCGGATTTGTCGAAGGTGATAAGCCAGACGAAAAAAGTACCTTGGTCGAAAGAGTGACGATCTTTCACCGTAAAAATAGAACCGTCAAGAAATGCGGACATGGATTCAACTGGGGTAAAATTTTCCGGAGGTCAAATATACCCCATTCGGTTCTCCGGGCGGGGATTACTTTAGGGAACCCATGCCAAAGGATCAAACACAGGGACATGTTCCTAGGAACATGGAATGTTAGGACTTTATACAATAGCGGGGCACTAGAGATATTAACGCGCGAACTAGATAAATCGCCCTTGGATATAGTCGCTTTACAGGAAGTTAGGTGGCCAGGAGAAGGTAGTCAGGAATCAGGAAGCTTTGCATTATACTATGGGGTGCAGAAAGATCTGCATTTGGAACGGGTTTTTTAGTCAGAAGGAGGATCCTATCTGCTATCCGAGATAATAAGTTTGTTAGTGATAGGATATCATACATAATTCTAAAGGGTAAACGACATGATTTTATAATTGTAAATGTACATGCCCCCACAGAAGATAAAGATGACAAGATCAAGGATGAGTTCTATGAAGAATTAGAATGCTTATTTGATAGCCTTTCACGATATCATATGAAAATTGTCTTAGGAGATTTTAATGCAAAAGTGGGGCGGGAAGATATATTCAAACCAACAATAGGCAAATTCAGTCTTCATGAAGATAGTAACGACAACGGGGTTAGATTAGTCACATTAGCCACATCAAAGAATCTCATTGTTAAGAGCACAACATTTCAGCATAAGGATATTCATAAATACACCTGGACGTCCCCAGATGGAGAAACTCGGAACCAGATAGATCATGTATTAGTGGATAAACGCTGGCACAGTAGCATCATCGATGTTAAATCAGTTAGAGGGACAGACTGCAATTCGTATCATCATCTGGTCAGAGTGAAAATCAGACAACGGCTATCGCTTATGAGAGGAACAAATGCTAAAGATGATTCTGTAAAATTTGAATTAAAAAACTTGAAAAATGATCAAATGCGGCAAGAATACCAAATCAAAATTGCTAATAGATTTGAAGTACTGGAATCTTCAGATGACAATGTGGCAAACGAAGAAGAAACTGATATAAATAAAGAATGGGAGGCTATAAGAGATACTATTAAATTGTCAGCATCAAAAAGCGTTGGTTGTTTAAAAAAGAGGCAAAACAAGAAATGGTTTGATGAGGAATGTGCCGACATTGTAAAGAAAAGAAAGCTAGCAAAAATGAAATGGTTACACGAGCCAAACGAGGTAAATTTAGAGCAATTGGGTAGTATTAGACGGGAAACCACCAAGTTACTAAAGAGTAAAAAGAGGGAATATTTGAGAGAGAAGATTAATGATCTTGAAATGAATGCAAAAAATAGGAACATTAGAGAATTATATCAGGGAATTAGCATAGAGAAGAAAGGGTTTCAGGCTAGAACAAACATAATTCGGAATGAAAATGGGGATATGATTGCAGATTCCAGGACTATATATTAAATAGATGGAAAAGTTACTTTAATCAGCTATTAAATGTACATACAGAACAGGACATTGAGGAGGATAATTTACAGACAGCAGAAATGCTAGTCGCAGAACCAAGTGCATTAGAGGTTGAAATGGCGATTGAAAAATTGAAGGTGTATAAAATATCAGGTTCAGATGAGATCCCAGCAGAACTGATAAAATCAGGGGGAGAAAAACTGATGGACAAGATACGCTGGTTGCTTAGTATGATTTGGGAAAAAGAAGCTCTTCCAGATGAATGGAAGGAATCAATTATCGTACCAATTTATAAGAAAGGAGATAAAACTGATTGCAACAACTACAGGGGCATCTCATTACTTTCAACTTCGTACAAAATTCTAACAAATATATTAGTAAGCAGACTTACTCCCTATATTGATGACATTCTAGGAGATCATCAATGTGAATTTAGAAGAAACAGGTCTAAAACAGATCAGATTTTTAGTATAAGACAGATTTTAGAAAAGAAATGGGAATATAATGGTACTGTACATCAACTATATGTAGACTTCAAAAAAGCATATGATTCAATTAAGAGGGAGAAGTTATATAGTATCCTGCTGGAGTTCGGAATTCCTAAAAAGTTAGTTAGACTTATACGAATGTGTCTAAATGGCACAAAGAGTAGGGTGCGTGTAGGCAAACAGTTTTCGAACACTTTTGAAATCCAGAATGGGTTGAAGCAAGGAGATGCACTATCTCCTCTACTATTTAATTTTGTACTAGAGCATGCCATTAAATCTTTAGAGAATGAGGATGGCTTACAACTCAATGGTATTAATAAGCTGTTAGTTTATGCTGATGATGTAGTACTATTGGCCGATAGCGAGGAGATACTAAAGGACAACACGCACACACTATTGAGTAAAACTAGGAAATTAGGACTGGAAGTAAATATCAATAAAACTAAATATATGGTCACACATAGAAATCCATTAAATAATGGAAATGGACAGCTAATGACAAATGAGGGAAATTTTGAGGAACTGCCTGAATTCAAATACCTAGGAACAATAATCACAAATAGGAATGAGATGCACAAAGAAATTAAACATAGGCTCAATTCTGGAAATGCATGCTATTATGCATTGCAGAGACTCCTTTCAAAAAATGTTAAACTGATAATATATAAAACAATTATTCTACCAGTTATATTATATGGGTGCGAAACATGGACTCTTACTTTAAGAGAGGAAAGGAGATTACAAGTATTTGAGAATAAAGTACTTAGGAAAATTTTTGGACCAAAGAGAGATGAACAGGCAGGTGAATGGAGAAGACTACATAACAATGAACTACATGGTCTTTATAGGAAGCCAGATATAATAAGAACAGTTAAGTCTCGTAGACTGCGATAGGCAGGACATGTTGCACGTATGGGGAATGAAAGACTTGCATGGAAGCTTCTTGTAGGAAAGCCAGAGGGAAAACGCCCAGTTGGTAGACCAATAATGAGGTGGGAGAATAACATTAACTATGATTTGAGGGAAGTAGATTATAAGGGAATGATTGGAAAGCATTAGCTCAGGATAGGGATGTATGGAGAGCTTATGTCAGTGCGGCCATGAACCTACAGGTTCGATAGTGCCAGTGAGTAAGTAAGTAAGTACATATATATATATATATATATATATATATATACTAATTGCACAGAGTTTGCAGTTCGGAAATGATATGAGAGATTTAAATATCTACACAAATAGATGATAGATCGGGTATGACAGCCCATAATTACGCGTATATGCCTTATGGGTCCGCGTCCCAAATCCGACCGAGGTCTTTGCATTTTTAGGATGAAAAAATTCTAGAAACAAGTTTTTCGGAAATGTACATGAATATTTTAATGCATGCAGACGATCTGGCAATTATACAGAATTCAGAGGATGTTTTAAAAAGAGCCATTTACACGTTCAATCAATTAGGACTCTGTTATAATCTTAGTCTCAACTTCAGAAACTAAAATTATGGCTTTTCAGGGCAAAGTGCCAGTCAGAGCAAAAATAGTAATTTTTATTTATATACAGAATTTTTATGTTTACACATCATTCTGTGCCTAAAGTTTTATTTTTCTTCTCCACTCGTCCCTCTCCATCCAATCCATGTCCTCCAGTCCTCATGCTCTCATTCCAGTTGTTATTTCCTAGTAATCAATAATGAAATAATAGAACAGATAGCACACTTTAACTATCTTGGTTCAGATATAACATATAGCTACGATTGAATTTACATAATAAATTAAACCGATATCAAATTATGTGTGGCACCATAAGAAGAACCCTGCGAAAGACCCGAAGAGAAACTGAGCTCAGGTTTTATAAAATCATGGCTGTTCCTATTCTTTTGTATGGAACTGAATATTGTGTACTTACAAAAAAAGATATCTCACACATTCAAGCCACTGAAATGAAATTTTTAAGATCCGTAAAACGATGTACACGCATGGATAGATTACACAATGAATCAATAAGAAATTAACTGGAAATATATTCTATTGTCGATAAACTAGAAGAGCACAAATACCAATTGAAAGAACATTTAGACACAATCGATAATACAAGATTACCCAAAAAGATCAACACCTACAAACCACATGGAAAAATATATTTGGGTCGGCCAAGGAAACGATGGACTTCCAGACCGGAATAGATAGCATTGGCCTAATCCTGGAAAGTAAGAAGAAGAATAAGTTTTTCGGGAGGACCTTTAAGCCCCAGGTCTCGAGTATTATAATTTTTGGGGTCGTAAAAGAATCTCAAGCCCAAATTAGAGTTCCTGGCAACATTTAATTGCCCTTTCCTATCCGAATAATATATTATTTTCTTACTGTATGCCTCTTTGAGGCAATTGCAGGTAATCACTTGTCACTCGATGACATCTGTAGGGAAATAAACATAACCCAACTAGATTGAAATGAATCGCCTCTTTTAAATTTATAACAGAGATTGTTTATTATAAAAATATTAGTTTACATTCACTGGCATAGTTACAGTTGTTATGTACTGGAGTTTATATATAATGACAAAATTCATTAATTTGTAATCATGTCCGAAGACGGTACCAAGTACCGAAACAACTGTTACAAATTTATATTGTAATACATATGAAATCAACAAAGGACTTCGACACGGTTGCCCTCCTTGGCCAATACTTATTAATATATTAGATGGTATCATTAGTACATGGCAAACTTTTTTAGATGAACATTTTATGATAAACGGTACGAAAATGAACTGTCTTTAGTCCGCAGATGACCAGATCATTGTAGCTTCCTCATAAAATCAACTACAAAGATCAGTTTATAAATTATGGAAACTAATAAACGATTATAATTTAAATATATTAACAGAGAAAACCAAGTCAATGACATTTATTGGAACTCAGCATAAAAGGACAAAAATTGTAATTGGAGCAAACATAATTGAACAAGTAACTTGTTTCAATTATCTGGGATGCAAGATATCGTATCAGCAAAATTTGGACATGGAGAAGAAATTAAGGAAATTTCAACAGATATGTGGTTCAATAAGAAGATATTTGAGAAATAAGACCACAGGGGAAACTCAATTAAAATTTTACAAAACAGTAGCCGTTCCAACATTAACATACGGGTCTGAGACTTGGCCTTTAACGATCTCTGATAAAAATAAAATTGAGACAATAGAAATGAGACCAATTGCAGGTGTAGCTCTAAGAGATCAAAAAGGAAGTCAAGATATCAGAGATCAACTACAAATCTATAATATAAACTAGAGAATACACACAAATAAACTAATTGGTTTGAAAATATACAAAGAATGCCAAATAACCGTTTATCAAAACAGCTGCTTCATTATAGGCTCTAGGCCGAAGAAATGTAGGAAGACCAAAACGTCGTTGGAAAGACGACCTGCACCTGCAGCATATAGTGCACCGGGGAGCGGAACGGGTCTACAGGCGCATACCTTGAAGATGATGATGATGATAATAATAAATATGAAAATCATATATAATTTTAAGTTTTATTTTTATTTAACTATATAACTAAAACAACTTAGTTTGGTCACTACCGACGGAAGTACACTTTCCTCACGAGGGAATGTACAGGTATAGAAAGATGACAAAAATGGAGGCAGAGATAGAGAGAGAGAGTAAGGGAGACATTTTTCAGTGTTCTGTATGCACACACATTTATAAACAAAATTGAAGGAAATAATGAAATTGAGGGAAAGATAATGTGTTGTATATTTATTAATACCCATACGTATTAGTCCAAATACAAAACTTTCGTACATAGGCCGGACCGTTCCGCCGCTGCCTTGGACTGGGCGAGTATTAACGCGCCTTCCGCCAGAGTTACACGTACACGACCGGCAAGTCATTGGTTCGGAGCATTACCTACTGTGCTAAAACTACAAATTACTACTGTACTAAATTACGTTATGTTTATCTCTATCATAAAATATGTTGAAACCGATGACCTTGGCATTATTATTATTATTATTATTATTATTATTATTATTATTATTAATATTATTATTATCATCATCATCAGCATTATACTAATTTTAGCTCAGTAGGTAGTGCTCCGTTCCAATGACTTGCCGGTTGTGTACATGCAACTCTGGCGGAAGGCGCGCCAAAACTCCCCCAGCCCAAGGCCGCCGTGGAACGGTCCGGTCGTGCTACGAATACACTGCATATGTGTACATACATTAGATGTTTCCAGTGGGCAAGTTACAATTGCCCTTCTGGAAAAAGAGGATATGCTGCTACTTTTACTTGCTGTGGCAGAAGACGTATACCTAAAAAAATAATAAGCAAATACATATTACAAATACAAATAGGTTATGTTTTGGTGAATACAGGTCTCACATCCCCCAATTGAGAAAAGACGATAAAAAGTTTTACATATATTTTCTGTTGACCCACGAGTGCTTTGATGAACTGTTGTATTCTATTCAAAATGTTAATTGAAAAATAAGGTACTAATTACCGTGAAGCCGTAAGAAACGATTACAAATTGTAGATAATGGAACGCATTGCCTTTTTTCAGAAGAAAGAAAATATATGTGCATTTACATTGCGAACGAGCTTGCTTGGCCGCACGTGCATTATTTTTCCATGAATAAAATACATAAAAATAATCATAATATAAACAAATACCTACAAATACACCTGTATCAAAAACAATACAGGCTACATATAAGTAAAATATATGTCTATACTACATCACAATAATACATATCTACACTCATCCATGAAAATACCATGTGTATAAATAAATAAAAAAAAGTCTCGTTCTGGACATTTATGTTAAAAAATTACCAGAAAACAAATTAGAAAAAAACACACACATAAACCCACACACCCCCACACATATACACACGCGCAAGCTCATACCACTCTCCACCCGATACTGCAGACATCTAATGATCTATCAGAGTATTCAACTTAACAGACCTACTTATTATATAATATAATTAAAAATCAAAAACAAAGACCATATTGAGATTCTTCTTATTGATAATACTACTTCTTCCTCTACGCATGAAATCTGGCAGCTTGTTGCGTGTTCATTCACTAGAGGTCCGCCGTATGGTGACATCCTTCCATCCTACGGTTGTGGTCTTCCTAATGGCCTTTTCTGCTGAGCTGTCCAGTCACGTACTTTCTTCACTACTCTACTGTTCTCCATTCTATCTATGTGATCGTTCCTATTTAATCTTCTATCATTTGTCCAAAGGTTTATAGGTTCAATTTCACATTCTTCTAAAATAACAGAGCTGCGAATTTTCTCGCTCAGCGATTTTCCTACAAATTTCCTTAAAACTTTCATCTTGGTTGTTTTATTGATTTGTTTTGTTTTTTGAGTTTCTGTTCGGCATTCACAACCATATGTTAGAACTGGTCTTATGACAGATTTGTATATTCTTACTTTTGTATCTATTCTTACATTTTTACTTTTCCATAAATTATTGTTTAAACGGCCAGGTATTTTGTTTGCATTATTTGCTTGATGGAGGACTTCATCTGTTATTCTGTTGCTGCTATTTATTTCTACTCCTAAATATTTGAATTTCATGACTTGTTCTGTACTTTTCACTTCAATTTCTAATTTAACACGTCGTGGGTCCTTGGATGTTGCCATTGATTTGGTTTTATTAATTGGATTGATAATACATATATCCTTAATCTACAATTTTGCTATATTTCAATTTCCTTACTGTACCCTAAAATTTGCATGTTTTTGATTCACTCTCGACCCGTCCTAAAAGATCCCATCACGCCACTTTCCCACCATCCGACCTGAGAAATCTCTCCGGCAGCATCTGTAATCTAAGTTAATCTGTCTCTCTACAGAATGCTATAATATGCTGCCAGTTTTCTTGGTCAACACACAGCGGGCATAGTTTAATGCCTTCATCATTTGTTAAATTATGGACCATCCATCCCCCAAATGAAACCATGCAATAGCACTTCTATCATCCCCATCCAAAGAGTCAATATACTTTTCCCTTCCCCTGAAAGTTTCAGTTCCGTCTGCAGGGTGAGCGATATTTTCTGGCTACACTCGGCTTCTATATACTGCCTGTCTATATCGATTAGTCTCTTCTTAACTCTCCTCCAAACATTTATATTATTCCGGGTACTCCTCTCCCAAATCCAACCTATCCCTATACCCTTCAATCCCCTTACTACATCGATTACCCAATCTCTCCCGAAACACACAGCCTTTTCTGTTTATTGTAACACTCTGCTCTAAGCGAGTCCTGATTCCCGTTTATTATGTCCAATCAATACTTAATAGCCATAATTTTGTCCCTTATTGTGTACGAAAGTATACCGAATTCTTTCAGTATGCCACAATTTGAAGTCCCCGTTGCTAATCTCATCGCTTTCTTAAGAAACGTAGGTTGAATTTTATCTAGTGTCCCCGTTCGGTCCCAACCCCATAATTCTGAGCCATACAGCATGGTCGCTCTCACAGTCGAAGAATAAACCTGTTCTAGTGTACGCATCGGTATGTTTCGCAATTGTGACATATTAGTCCATTTTCCATTCATTGTCAAAGTCATCCCCAAGTAGACAAAGTTTTTAACATTTTCTAAATTATCACCACGGTATGTCCATCTTTCCCTCCCGCTGTATAATGACCCGTTTTTAAAAGTCATGGCTTTAGTTTTGCTAACGTTAACAGTAAGTCCCCAAGTCGTACAGTATGTCGATAGTAAATCTAAACCCTTCTGCACGTCATCTACTTTCGTGGTAAAGAGGTATAAGTCGTCTGCATACATTAGAACAGGAATACGTCGCCCACCCACCGTTGGAGCATCGATCCCCTCTACTTCCAGTATCAAAGCTACATCGTCTATAAATAAGTTAAATAACAATGGTGACAATACGCACCACTAATCATAGTTCCCGATATCCCTAGTTGCCATAATTACTGCCATAGGGCATTGTGTTCAACAGTGTCAATATTTTTTTTCAAATCTGTAAAAGTACAGTGTAACCTGCCTCGTTTGACACTCAAACAACTGTTAATTGCAGTTCTCAGGACAAATAGATTGTCCACCGTCCTGAAGCCTTCCCTGAGCCCCAGCTTTAAGGTAAGACCACATATAGATCCTGCCGTATAGCTGAGAACTCGGCTGATATGAGAGGCGAGTAGGCGAGCTTTTTGTCTTTGCCTGTCTATTTCTCATATGTGCTAATACTTACTTAATACAGGCTTTCCACTTTACAGCAGTTTGCCTTTGATTCCTGCTTTCCAGAGATTCCTATCTTCCCATTGTCCATCTTCCATACTCCTCTTCATCATGGCATCATATATTCCCTCATAACATGCTCTTCTACTTCTCCCCTCCTCCTTATGCCTGGTACCATCCAATCCAACACCTGTTTAGGCCACTGGTCTTCCGACATCCGTTGTACATGTCCATACCACTTTAGAACATTCTTTGTTATCCTATCGATAACAGTTTCTTGTGCATCCATTTCTTGCCTGATATATATATTTCGAATATGTTGTAGCCATATACTAAACACCAATTGATATTTCATATTTACGGTCTTCTTGTTTTATTTAGTAACATTTCAACCATAGATTTAAGTAATGCACCTGTAGCCCCTTTTCGGTCTTTGACAGTTTCATTGTCCCCATCTCAACACACCCCTTCACCTCAGACCTTATAACATCACGCCTCTCTTTGAACAGCAGTACACTCAAAATACCACACTGTAATGCACAGTTACTCCTATCCCACTTCTGAGAATTCCAAACTATATTTTCAACACCAAATCTGCATGCCATTTTAATTTCTGAAACATGGCTGAAAAATACCCTTCCTTCTTCTCTTGTAAACATGCAAAACAACACCTTGATTAGGAATGACAGATTCGGGAAAAATGGAGGCGGCGTGGCGATGTTTATACGTTCCGATCTACAACCGAAAACAGTATCCCATTCGCCTAGTGAATACTCGTCTCGACCCGAATACCTATTTATAGAAATTAGAGCAAAAATGCAGAAATGTTTATTAGGAGTAGTTTATAAGCCCCAAAATGTCGGTCACGTGCATGACATTGAAACAGTTTTCCAAAATCTGATACCATCTTATAAACATGTAATTGTACTAGGAGACTTCAACACTAACCTATTAGCCACACATTCTTACAACACTATACAACTGCAGACAATGTTCGAGTCATGCAATATGACAATACTGCCTTCAGAACCAACCCATCATACTAGCTATTCTGACACACTACTTGACTTAATTATAACAAATAATCCTCAAAAAGTTATAACTAGTGGACAGATAGAAGCTCCAGGCATCTCTGCACGTGACTTAATATACATTGAATATTCACTCCTTTGCCCTAAACGTAGACCTAGACATGTAACATACAGAGACTTGAAACGTATAAATTATGCGCAATTAATTGATGACGCTGCAAAACTACCTAGGAACAACATATGTACACTTAGGACTGTAGACGAGAAAGTTGAAAATTTTAATGACACGATTTTACAATTGTATGACAAACACGCACCTATCAAGACTAGACGTATAAACAGACCACCTGCACCCTGGATGTCTGATAATATCCGCTTGCTTATGACTGAGAGAGACGTAGCATACAGGAAATACAAGAGGAACAAAGAACTGACAGACTTACAGACATACAAACATCTGAGGAATAAAGTCAACCAGGCTGTCAGGAATGCAAAACTAAGATATGCCCATACTATTATTACACAATCTATGTCCAACTCATCTGACATGGGGAAAAAATTAAAATCAATAGGCCTCTGTCAAAATAAACTACAGGTAGAAACAGCTGACCTACCACTAGATGAGTTGAATGACCATTTTACCCGCCTCCCTACTGACAACAACTCACAACACAAACAACAGACAATAGATGAACTAATGTCATATTCCCAACCTACCCGAGACAAATTCTTTTTTTCCTATATCTCACCTGATGACGCCAAATGAGCAGTATTACGTATTAAGTCTAAAGCACAAAGAATAGACAATATAACAATAACTCTCCTGCAAAAAATAATAGACATTATTCTCCCAACAATAACCCACATTTTTAATGCCTCTATAATGACCGGGACCTGTCCCAGACTCTGGAAAATGGCTCTAGTTTGTCCTACACCGAAATCAAACACTCCCACAACACTCGATGATTATAGACCAGTTAGTATTCTTCTCTGCTTATCTAAAGCACTGGAACACATAATAAACTCACAGTTAACAGACTACCTAATCACACACGACTTACTTGATAAGCATCAGTCTGGTTTTAGAACAGGACATCATACAAGTACTGCACTACTTGACATTGTAGAGGACATAAGAGACTCAATGGACAAAAGGAAACTCACAGCAATAGTCCTACTCGACTACAGCAAAGCCTTTGACACAATAGATATAGACTTAATGCTAGCGAGACTAAAGACACCACATCTGTCGGAAAACTGCCTTGATTGGTTTGCATCTTACCTCACTAATCGTCAGCAATCAGTTTCTGTTAATAATCGCATTTCTTCCTGGCGCTTGGTGAGAAAAGGGGTACCTCAAGGTGGCGTCCCCGCTCCTCTTCTCTTCTCGATTTATATTAATGACGTGACCAAGAAACTGACCTACAGATTTACACACTCTTTTAGGCCTGACGAAATTAATGAATATATTGACAAAGTAAACACTGACCTCAGGCATATATCTTTATGGTCCAGACAATATGGGCTGAAACTAAATGTAAACAAAACGCAAGCAATAATTATCGGACATCCAAGGCTATTACACTTCATAAACAATGGCAATATGCCGGCTGTCATATTAGATAATGAACAAATTCCTTATACCGACGTCGTTAAAAACTTGGAATTTTACTTAGATTCTAATTTAAATTGGCATGTGCAAGTAAAATAAACATCTAAAGGATCTTCTCCATAATGCATTCCCTAAAGCGACTTAAATATTTTCTTCCTACAACTCTTAAAAGAACTTTAATCCAAACTTTAGTGATGCCGCATTTTGACTACTGTGACGTTCTACTTACTGATATAAGTGACGGATTGTCGGACAAACTTCAGCGTGTCCATAATATGTGTATCAGATTCATATTTAATGTTCGAAAATATGATCACATTTCTCCATTATTCCACGAATTGTCATGGCTGCATCTAAAAGAGAGAAAAAAATCGCACTGTCTAATTCTCCTATTTAAGATCCTACATACCTCGATTCCCAATTAATTATCATCCCGTTTCCAGTATCTATCCTCAAACCATAACTTAAACACAAGATCACAACATAGTCTCTTACTTAATATACCGCAACATAGGACATCACATCACTCCATGTCATATACCATCTTCACTTCTCGCAACTGGAAATCCCTACCACAAGAAACAAGGGCCTGCCGGACATTGTCATCTTTTAGAAGAAATCTAAATTTATATTTGCTGTATAGTCGACATCATTATTATCCAGTATAAGGTATATATATTAATTGGTGTTTCCCGTATAATGTACCATATTTATATTATTATTATTATTATTATTATTATTATTATTATTATTATTATTATTATTATTATTATTATTAATATTATCGTATCATTATTGTTATTACCCTATAAAATGTAGTTTGTACATGACATTTACATTGCTACATTTATTGTATCTTTAACTGTTTATAATTAGTATAGTGTACATCTATATTTGTCAAATATTTATTTGTATTTGTGCTGGTTGAGTGGAAGATAGGGCCTTATGGCCTTAACTCTGCCAGAATAAATAAAGTATTATTATTATTATTATTATTATTATTATTATTATTATTATTATTATTATTATTATTATTATTATTATTATTATTATTATTATTATTATTAGGTATCACTGCAGCCAATGGCCATGTAGAAAAAAAAACTGTTTTCATGTCTTACAAAAGTCTGTTATCGATGTTCCTATGTTTTTACACTGTAATAGTGATATCGGTCGCAGTGCGACCCACATAGTTTGCACTTGCACTTTTCTTCTGGGTTATGGCGCTTCACTGTTGTGCATATCCTGTGGTGGAAACGATGGACCGCGACTCTCGTCACGGTGTGTCTCAGGTCGTATCTGGCTGCTGTCCATTCCCTGTAGATCATGGCATCCGTTGCGTAGAACTCAGGCCATATCTGTTCTCTCTTCTCGTTGAGTTCCCACAGCAGTTCTTTGTAGGCATCTGTTGCCGGCACGAGAAGCTCCAGGTGGAGCTCTTCTAAGGCGCGTTTTTTGATGTGCTTATCGAAGGTGACAACTCGGCTCTGCAGTGTGATCCCCAGATATTTGAACTTGTTTACATTTTGCAGTGGGTCTCCCTTATACCGAAGGGAAGTCATTCGACAAGCGGGTCTTCATCAGTTACTGAAGGTCATTTTATACTGGTTTCTTCTCATTTATTTCTAGGTCGTTCTTTTCGGCCCATGCTACGAGTTTGTCGAACGCTGCTTGAGCTTTTTCGATGTCTTGGGATGTAATCACCATGTCATCAGCGTATGCCAAGATTTGGACGTTTTCTGTTTCTATCTCTGTGGGTGTTTTTGCTGTTGCTATTATGAAGAGTAGGGGACTCAACGGGTCACCTTGGAGTACGCCGTTTGTTTGATCTATTTGCTCTGTTTTTGAAACTCCATCGTCTATCTGCACTTGGTTTCTGGAGAGGATGATCTCAATTAATCTAGTTATTTGGTTTCTCCCTGCTGCTTCTTCTATTCTTCTTACTATCAGCTGCCTGTTTAAGAGGTCGAAAGCCTTCTTGTAGTCTATGAAGATGGCATGTAGTTTTCCTCTCAGTTGTTCTAAGGCTATTTCGATGCTCTCTTCTAGACATTTAATTGCTAGTGTCGTCGATTTCCCTTTTACGAACCCGAACTGTTGTTCCGGTATGACGTGGGCTGTCATCGCTCTTAATCTCTCTGTGAGTATGCTGGTCATTATTTTTAGTGTTGTGCACTCTAGGGCTATTCCCCTGTATGAGTTTGGGTCATTCGTGTCTCCTTTGGCTTTGTACAGCACCTTCAGCGTTGCTCTTCTCCACTTGTCCGGAATGCTGCCTTGCCTTAGGCATTCGTTGAAAAGCTCTGTCCAGGTGTCTGCGAGAGCTTGCTCTGTTTCTTTGAGGTGTTCGAAGGGAATTTCGTCAGGTCCGCAGGCTTTTCTGTTTTTCGAACTTGCAATGTGTCGTCTTACTTCCTCTCTGGTGAAGAGGCAGGATTTCTCCACTTCTTCTTTCCTTCGTGTGGTTTCTGGGCGTGTTTATTTGGCCTGCAGTACTTCTTTAAAGTGTTTATCCCACGTATGTATTGGCATATCTCTTGGAAAGGATGGCTGTTTTGGTGAGGTCACTTTATACCATTTTTCCTCTGCTTTTTCTATTATTTTTTTCTCTTCTTCCGCCTGGTACGTTTCTTTATACCTTTCCACTGTTTGTTTATAGGCTCTCCTGGTATTTTGTTATTCTTGTAGGTCTTCGTTGTTTTTTCGATAGTTTTGCCTTGTGGAGTGCTATGATCGCGGCTCTCCTCGCTACGTAGCATTCTTGTTTGAACCATTGCTTTGCTTTTCTTCTTTTCCATTCTTTCTTTACTGTCGCTTGTTTTATTTGTCCTTCTATTGCATCGACTGCCTGATTTATTTTTCCTTCTTTTATTTCTTCTGATGCCTTTTGTATCGTTTCTGTGTTTAGTTTCTCTCTGTCAATCTTTCTCGATAGTTTATTTGTTGGTTTTCTGGAGTTTTTTCTTTGTTGTGTGTCTTTTATATATATGTCGGTACTTACTGGTATATGTTATTATTATTATTAGCCTGGATATTCTCATACTTCTCCATAATCCATCCATTTCTGTCGCCAAGTTTCTTTTCTGCATCCTTTCATTTATTGTCCAGCTTTCTGATCCATATGTAAGTATACTTTCTATTGCTGTCTGTATAATCCCTTTTTTTGTCTTTCTGGTCAAATTTATATTCCATAAAAGACCATTCAGGGATCTAATCGCCTTCCTTGCACAATTTACTCTGTTAATAATATCTCTATCACAAGTACTAGATTCATCTATTATAGATCGAAGATATTTAAATTCTTCAACACGTTAATTATCTTATTATTTATTTGTAGGCCTTCTGAATTTCCTCCGAATGCGGGGGTTGGCGAAGGGCTGACAACCCGTTCCATAAAAAATAATTGTTACGTTTCCTGCAAGGAGAGATATGTGCTAATAACCAAACTTATAATATCGATTGTTTACCCACAGTACTTCACTATAAACAACTCGTGAAAAAATACAGTTTTTGCAATTTAGAATAGTACAACGTGTGACGCAGACAGCCCGACACATACGTATGAAGTATTTGGCAGACTGGTCGTAACGGTTTTTAAATAAACAATTATGCCGTCACATTTATTATACTTATTAGTCTTAACAAACTTTTTATAGCTATTGATATCAAAACCGGAATCGTGATCAAGCCATATTTCTGTGAGCACTATGGTAATCAGAAGAATATGAGAAGTTTTCGAGTAAGACACAGAATTCTGAAAAAAATGTATTTATGCTACGAATGTTCATGTGAAGTAGTTTGAAGTCTGATAAAATGGTATTAATTATACTCATTGCATTCAGTGATGTCATCAAATATGTTTTTTTTTTGGATTCCTATTGAAAGGGTGGAGTACTATTTCATCTAACATTATATTACAAGGCATTGCTAAGTCAATAGAATTTCGTGACTATTAAAACTACTCACAAAATTTTTACAAATTATTAATGTCCTGTGGACAGTTAATTCTACTCACAGGGCTGAGTTCGTGTTGTCTTACAAAAATGTTTCCATCACGTGTCTACACAAATTGAATACCCTTCTGCTTGGCCGCATCCCTTGTCATGTTGAGTAGTTGTCTTGTCGCTATTTTAGTTGATCTCCGGCCATGATACGTCCCTCATTCCATGCCGTATTTATTTTTGACGCCGCTATACCTGCACCATCATTGTCTTTTTTTGCCTCATGACGAAACTTTGCTAACCATTCGTCTCTGGATTTCCTTTTGGAAAACCTGACTACAATAGGACGCGTTTTCCCAATTTTTGATGGAAGGCGATGAGCAATACTGATGTCTTTGGTTAATTCTACTGCGTATATTGTGTTTGATATAGAATTTATATCATTGTACACCGACTCCTCTGATTCAGGAACTACCCTGGGGTCCATCTATCGGGCCCAGCTGTGCTCACAACAGCAACAGGGTGCGTCCCCGGGTGGCGGATAGGGGAACGGTCAGTGGTTTGCTTGCATCCCTCCTGGCTAGGTCCAGACGGGACCCGCGGGCCATTTGTGAGGTCGTCAGGACCCGAGCGACCTGACGCACTACATAGCTCGTGCTGCGCCAACTTTAGCAGCCAAACGCGTCCCCTCGGTGGTGTAGTGGGGAAAAGGTCGGTGGATCTGCTAGTCAGTCCTTCCTTCCAAGTCCAAAGGACTCGCGGACCATACGTGGGGTCAACAGGAGACGAGCGCCCTGCTGTACTAGAGCTCACCTATCCCGGCCCACAGCGGGATCAGCGGCCGCCGTGGCGAGGCGGTGAGGGACTGGCGATCAGAAACTCCTTTCTCTTGGCTAATATTCCGAGGAGCTTTGGCTATGGGAGCCCAATGGGCGATGAGCTCCCTGGATGCCTACATTACTCAGTGGTATGGTTCTCACAGCAGCGGGCAACGACTAGGCTTAGTCTCTAGAACCGGGAAGTTTGGGACAATACCGGGCAGTTAACAAACGAATGCTGGGAATTCCCACCCGGCGTCGGATAAGCTCGAGGAAAGAGGAAGCGCGCGGTCTTTGATGTGGTGGGATTAGCGCCGACTTGGGGGACGAGTGACCCAAGGCCAATGTGGTGAGGTCGTCAGGAGTCGAGCGATCTGACGTACTAAGGCTCAGGATGGACCCAACTTCAGCAACCACCCAAAACCAAACACACGCTCCCCAGATGGTGCACTGGGGGAAAGGTCGGTGGATTCTGCTAGACAGACCTCCCGGCCAAGTCCAAGGGACTCGTGAACCATTAGTGGGGTCGGCAGGAGTTGAGCGCCTTGCCGTACTATTTGCTATCTGTTGGAGCTTGGGGGCACTCCAAGGCACGGCACGGCTCGGACCGGTGCAGAAGGGTGCAAATGTACTGGTTCCTGGCTCAGCTTACGGGCTCGTGGACAAACTGTGGGGTCGCCATGAGATGAGCATCTGGATGTACTAAAGTCTCACACTGTGGTGCTTGCCCTAGCCGGTCTCACAACGGCTGCAGGATACGTCCCTGGAGGCAGAACAGGGGAATGGTCGGTGGATCTGCCACAGCAGTCCTCCCGGCTAGGCACAAGGAGCCCGTGGACCAAACTGTGGGATCGTCAGGAATGAGCGACCTGACAACTACGAAGATCAGCAATTCCCAGCATTTGCAAGTCCAACACTTCCTCCCTAGAGGTGTTGGTTTCAAGCCGGGAACTTTGAATGTTAACGCGAACTAGATAGGGAGGACATGTTTGGGACTTGGGAGTATGGTCATGATGACCGAGGTATCCCAAGGGTTGGGGGACGGGCCTAGATGATTCAGGAACTCCATACAACATAATGTTGTCCCTGCGCGTGTACTGCTATAGATCATCCAATTCTCTTTTTAGATCTTCATTTCCTCCTCACAGAAGTTTTAAGTCTTCCTTTGTCTCCTTGAGTTCTGTCCTCACATAACTCTGATTGTAGACTATCGAATTTGTCTGACATGAATTCGACAGATTTCTTAAGGTCACTGGCTTCCCGTTGCAAAGAGGACTTCATCTCTTCAAACATTTTCTTTACAGCTACTATTGTTTTGCTGTCGCGACCTTCTTCACTACTTGCTGCCTAGTTTTACCCATATAGAACTCTTCTCATTAGAGGATTGCCACAAGGACAAAGCGATCAGACAATTTTCGAAATTGATGAAATACAGAAAAAAAATTCAAATTGTAAAACACGTATATTCTATAATGTAAAAATTTTGTAAATATGCTTTCTTAAAATTGAAATTGATCCTCTAATGGCAGGGATGGCAATTTTAGAAAGATACACTCGTCCTAATCTAAGAAATTCCAAAATTTAGCTAAGAATCCTGTCATAGTACCATTTGCCTCGATCATCAATCCTGTGACAGTTATAGAATTTAGGATAGATTTATTTAGCCTGGTGCAGTTAAGGCCATGTGGCCTTCTCTTACACTAAACAGGACAAATATATGTTACATATAAATACAAAAATACAATAATAGCACATACCAAACAATTAATTATCTGTCAAATTGAATAATAATGAAAATATTATCTAATAATACAATAAAATTAAATACAATTAAAATTAAAAAAATGATAGAATGTATGCAAAAAGGAATAACGGCTCGAAACTATTATACATAATAAGACAAGAAAGAAAAAAATACAAAGAAAGTAATAAACTATAATGAATTAATCTATCGCTTATTATACAAGGCATTATGTAAATATATTAACAAATCTTAAAACTATTTTTATTCAATAATGAAACAAGAAATTATTAATTTAAAAGTAATACTAGTGAGTTGTTTCTGTTAATAATTTTATTTTCAATTTGTTTCTGAAAAGTGGTAAAGTTCGGTAGTCTCTGATATAGGGTGGAAGGGAATTCCATGTTCTAGCAAGAGAAACTGTAAAAGATTTTGAATAATAGGTAGTGTGATGAGGAGTGATATAAAGGACACTGTGCTCAAGGGATCGGGTATCTAATTTATGTGTATCAGAGAGTCTAGTGAAGCGGTGTGATAAATAATAAGGTAATGATGTAATATTTTATAGAGAAGGTATTGGGAATGGATGGTTTTACAATCTTGTAGACGAAGCCGTGAAAATTGTTCCAGGGATGGTGTAACGTGATCAAATCTGCGTAGGCCTATACCATAAATAAAACGTATGCAAGAATTATGAACACCTTGAAGTCTTTAGGTAAGAACAGTATTTATGTCAGTAAAAAGAGTATCACAATAATCAAAATTGGGCATTGCAAATGTTTCTACTAACATTTTCCTTAGAGTAAACGGTAACCAACTTCTTGTACGATTTAATGAGTGTATTATTGAGAAGATAGTTTTGATAATGTTATTTATTTGATTATTCCAAATTAAATTTTATCCATAAATACTCAGATTTTTCACTGTCTCACTATACTATCTAATTAGTATTTATCTTTGTAAAAGTCAACTGTTGGCTCATATATGGCATTCTTTTCAGAATCTACTTCCTCAGGTTGGCTACTATGAGTCTCAAAACGAATTGTGGGATCTAATATCATACCAATTTTAGAAGATGGTCTAAATGCAATAATAGTTATTCGTCTATTGCTCCCATTTACTAATTTAATATTACAAATATACATTAGTACCTGAGAGACCAGTCGTTTTCAACTACAATAAAGTTCTGTTTGAAAACTTCGTCAAGTAGTTAAACATATTAAAGCCTTTCAAAACAATGTTTCATTTTCTGCATTTCAACTGGTATTATCGCATCACTATGATGGTTGTCCGTTCATATAAAAGCGGGTGGAGCGACAATGCTTGACAATGATTAACATGCGGAATTAGTATAGTGGCGGTAGTCGGCATCGTTGTATTTATTATATATTAGATTAGATTTTAGATTAGATTTTATTTAGCCTGGTGGAGTTAAGGCCATGTGGCCTTCTCTTCCACTCACCAGAACAAGCATATGTTACATATGAATACAAAAAAAATACAATAATAGTCATATAAAACAGGACAAACATATGTTACACATGAATACAAAAAAATTACAATAGTAGTCATATTAGACAGGACAAACATGTTACATATGAATACAAAAAAAGTTACAATAATAGTTATTGAACAATTCATTATCTGTCATATTGAATAATAATGAAATTAATGTCTAATAATAGAATGAAACTAAATACAATTAAAATTAAATTAATGATACAATGAATAAAAAAGGAATAACAGCTCGAATCTACTATGCATAAAAAGAAGAGACAAAAAAATCACTACAATGAATTAATCTACGCTTTTTATACAAGGCATTAGGTAAATATATTAACAAATCCTAAGTCTATTTTTATTAAATAATGCAAAAACGCATTATTAATTCTTAAAAAGTAGTATTAGTGAGTTGTTTCTGTTAGTGATTTTATTTTCAATTTATTTCTGAAAGATGGTAAAGTTTGGCAGTCTCTGACATAGGGTGGAAGTGAATTCCATGTTCTAGCAAGAGAAACTATAAAAGATTTCGAATAATAGGTAGTATGATGAGGAGGGATATAAAGGACACTGTGCTCAAGGGATCGGGTATCTAAGTTATGTGTATCAGAGAGTTTAGTGAAGCGGTGTGATAAATAATAAGGTAAAGATGTGTGTAATATGTTATAGAGTAGGCATAGGGAATGGATGGTTCTACGATCTTGAAGACGAAGCCATGACAATTGTTCCAGGGATGGTGTGTAACGTGATCAAATCTACGTATACCACAAATAAAACGTATGCAAGAATTGTGAACACGTTGAAGTCTTTGGATAAGAACAGTATTTAGGTCAGTAAAAAGAGTATCACAATAATCAAAATGGGGCATTGCGAGTGTTTCTACTAGCATTTTCTTAGAGAAAACGGTAAACAATTTCTTATACGATTTAATGAGTGTATTATTGAGAAGATAGTTTTGCAAATGTTATTTATTTGTTTATTCCAAATTAATGTTTATCCATAAACACTCCTAGATTTTTTACTGTCTCACTATAAGGGATCTGAACCCCATTAAGTGACACATGTAATACTGCATTTGTGTTAATTGAGGATAATAGTCTCTGATGGCCCATAATGATTGCTTGTGTCTTTCTAGGATTTAATTCAAGTCCATATTTTCCTCTGTCCACGCCGTTAGCGAGTCAAGGTCCTCGTTAATTTTGGTTACCGCGTCATTTAAAGAATATTTGTCTGAGTGAAGGTAGATCTGCATGTCGTCCGCAAATAAATGATGTTTGCAATGTTTTAGGGAGTCAGATATGTCGTTTATATAGATTGAAAAAAGCAATGGGCCGAGCACCGAGCCCTGTGGAACTCCAGCTTTACGGTAGGTCCAAGAAGAGCGTAATGTAGAATTTCCTACAACATATTGCTGGCGCTCACGAAGGTAGGAGTTGAACCATTGCGTGACACTGTCAGAAAGTAAGAGGTTTTTTAGTTTAAGCAACAATAAGTCCAAGTCTACCGTGTCAAATGCTTTACTAAAGTCAAGTAGTGTAAGAATAGTAAGTTTTCGATTATCAGATGCTTCGCGTATGTCTTCACATATATTAGTAGAGCAGTATTTGTATTGTGTCCTGTCCTAAAGCCTGATTGGTATTGATCTAAAAGGTCGTGTTCAGTTAGGTAGTCAGTCAGTTGTTTGTGGACTAATCGTTCCAAAGCTTTTGAAAGGGTAGGTAAAATACTAATGGGTCGAAAATCGTTAGGAGTTAAGGGAGTTTTTACTTTCGAGAGTGGGCGTACAATTGCTTGCTTCCATAATGTGGGATATATAGAGGTTTGTAGTGAGGAGTTGAAAACATGAGTTATGGTAGGTAGTATAACGTCGATTATTTTGTTAAGTAGAGTGATATTTATACGGTCAATACCTTCTGCTTTTGTTTTATTCGTTTGAGAGCTTTCTTTATGTCATTTTCTGTAAGATATGAAAAATGGAAATGTTCTCTGTCTGGTGGATTTGTCAATAGTAGTTCACTTGTTGTATGTGTTTTGTCTTTAGGAGTAAAGAATGTGCTTGTAAAATGGTTATTAAGTGTGTTCAGAGAAACAGGTAGTTTTTCTACCTGTGTGTCTTTCCTTCCTACACCCATTTTATTCAGATTTTTCCAAATATCTGGGTTATTGTTATTAGGTTCAGTAAGGCTGTATAGATGTCTAAGTTTGGCGTTTCTGATAGTTTGTGTAGTCTTGTTCCGTAACCGTTTATAGTGATTAAGATTTATATCAGTTTTGTCGACTCTATATTTCCGATATGCTGCGTCTCTTTCAGTCATCAAGTCACGAATGTTAGCAGACATCCAGGGAGCAGGGTGTCGTTTCACTAGTTTAGTTTTCAGTGGAGCGTGTCTGTCATATAGTTGTAATATAAGGTTATTTATCACAGGTTTCTAATTTAACTCCAATTTTGGAGGCCACGTCGATTGCTATATTGTCCGTATCTTCACCATCCTGTTCAGGTATACGTAGACACTGTCGACGTTGGTATTGCTCTAGCGAGTCGGTTTTCTCACTTAACTGTTGTTCCAGTTTTAATATTTTGTTGTCCCTCTCCTGAAGCGAGAGTTCCAACTGCCTAATAACTTCCGTATTACGGTCTATAGTTACCTTTAGCTCCGATACAATAGCCTCACGCACGGAGTCCTTCAACAGCTGCAACATGGCTGGATCCCGCAAACATTCTTGGACCACACGCTTAGTTATTTCTTCTTTGTTTTCTTCACAATTTCTTGTTTTACGTGGAGCCATTATGCGTAAAATTAAGCTACAAACAAAATAAATTCGCAATATCGATATTACGTTTATAAAAACAAACTAACACCTGCTGAAAATTGTGCAAAAACACGAGCAACCAGTTTCACTCTTATTCACAATCCGCCATGACACTTTAGAATAGCTGGGGGAAACAAAGTGAGCAGCTGGACAACCATTATGGTGGCTACAATACTAATGTTGTTGTATAAGTTGTAGTCTACAACGTGTTCATGTCTGCGGGCGTGTTCCTGTTAAACAAGTTTTTATTCTCAGTGTACCGAAATGGACATTTCGATACAGGAATTACGTCTTACTGCGCAAAACTATACGTCATCGCGCCTCTATCTCGAGTGTCATCTTTATGAACAGTGCCAAATGCTTTCCTATATATCCTTTCCCTTCCTAGTGCGCACCCTGTGCTATCGCGCATTCCCCCTCTCCCTGTGAACTCTCATAAATAGCTGTTTTTTGTAACATCGAATCATCATCTACTTAGTCACCATTGGAGTCTGATCAGAACAGCTCAGGAGAGCTGGTTTTGTTTGTTTAGTCCAATAAGCCAGGGTGGGGCCGCTAGGACAGTATTTCCCCCAACCCGAGGCTGGACTAGAGTGAGTGATAATGTATGTATGTATGTTGATTTATATCATATTTTCTTTTTGTATAGATCATCTATTATGATTTCTTTTCTTTGTAAATCGAATATTTATTTATTTATGTTTATATTATATCTGACTATATTTTGACTCGCATTAAAAGCTTTAGTTGTGATTTTTACTTATGCCTATTCATTCAGTAGTTAGCATACGTCAGATATCATAGTCAAATTCCAAAAGCTGGCTCAATCGTGTGTTAGTTCCTTTATCCCAAAGCTTCCACGATTGTATATCATAACTCAGAAAACATTACGTATTGGGAGAATTGAGTAAAGAAAGTTGAATTCCTCTTTGCCTCTATGGGCCCGGGCAAAGATGTCACAATTTGAACAATCTATGCTTTCTAATCAAAATAGTTATCAACAATAACGGTTTGATCCAGCACCTATACATTGCATCAGTATCTTTTAATATTTCTATTTGATTCAGATCACTACCTAGTAGAAGCAAAAATAAGATTTCCACCAAGATGGTTAAAAAAGAAGAAACAACAACAGAGCATAGAACAAAAGTACAAGGTAAAATTATTTTATGATGACAGCATTAAATGGTTATATTCGAGAAGAATTCAGCAATATATGGCTACAACTCAAGAAAGTAATGATGTCGAAGAAGAATGGAAAAACATTAAAATGATAATTCAAAATGCAGCTAATGAAACTTTAGGAAAAGTAAATATACAACAAAGAAGAAATAGAACTCTAAAAAATCTGGGATGATCAAATAAAACAATTGATTGAAGAAAAAAATACAGCTTATAAAAAATATTTGAACACAAAGAAAGTAGAAAATTAAATAGAATTCAAACGCTGTAGAGCTATTGTTAAGAGGGAAATAAGAAAGAGGCATAGGAAAACATGGTTAAATTAAGTTACACATTTAGAATCAGATTTGCATAAGCTCCAACCTAATGCCTTCAAAATATTAAAACATTTGAATAAAGATATTAAAGAATCTACCAAAATTAATTGCGGAGTAACAAAAGACGATTTTTTCAATTATTATAAAAGTCTTTGGACTGACAATAGCTATGAAGATACAATTTTCCGAAATAATAATGAGACAGATTCCATAATAGCATTGGAAGAATTGAACATCAATAGTTTAAAGAAATTAAAAAATGGGAAGGCAACTGGCACAGATGGCTTGAATTCTGAATTGTACAAATATGCAGGCAAACAGTTCCATGAAATACTGTTGTCCTTCTTTAATAATGTATTCAAAAATGCAGATATATCACAAGAATGGAAGACAAGCATTGTTATACCCCTGTTCAAGAAAGGAGGCAAAGGAGGCAAGAGAAAAATGGATAACTATAGGGGAATCAGTTTGTTAAACACATGCTACAAAATTTATGCAGACATTTTAAATGGAAAATTGAAAACGTTTCAGTGAAAAATTCCTTATGGAATGTCAAAATGGATTTAGGAAAGGACGATCTTGTATTGATTCAGCATTTTCTGTTAAACTATTGCTTGAAAAAAGAAGAGAATTCAACTTAGAAACACATTTTGCTTTCATAGATTTTGAAAAAGCATTCGACACAGTCAAGAGATCAAAACTCTTAAATATATTGGAAGACAGAAATATACCAAATTTACTTCGGCAGAACATACAGAATATTTACAAAGACAACACCATGAAGATTAAATTAAATAATACATTTTCTGAAGAAGGAATTATAAATCGTGGTGTGAGACAAGGCTGCCCCCTATCCCCAACACTCTTTGCAATTTATATCAATGAAATAATATGTTGCTGGAACAAAAAATATACATTTGGAATAAGAATATCAGAAAATAGAAAGTTAAACACCCTATTGTTTGCAGATGACCAAATAATAATAGCAAATTCCTAAGATAATCTACAGAAACGTCTGTATGAACTTAACAAAATTACAGAAGAATATGGATTAAAGATATCTACAGAAAAAACAAAAATTATGGCATTTCAAGGTGTAGATCCTGTCAGAAGTAAAATTGTACTGGACAATACAATTTTGGAGCAGGTGAATAATTTTACATATCTAGGATGCAATATCTCATATGAAGAAGAAAAGGATGTAAATGCAAAAATATCTAAATTTTTAAGAATTTTAGGGTTAATAAATTCTATCTTCAAGCCACAGTTAGTCCAAAAGCATTCAAGACTGAAAGTGTATAAAACACTGGCTCTTCCAACTCTTTTGTATGGTAGCGAAGTATGGACGTTGAAACAGAAGGATATACAGAGACTTAGATCTGCTGAAATGAGATATCTTCGGAGGACTGCAGGATACACACTACTAGATCACAAAAAAAATGAAGACATCTTAGAAGAATTACACATGGAATCTTTAGAAAACAAAATTTCTGATTATAAGTCAAGATGGATACAACATGTTCATCGAATGGAAGATTACAGAATACCCAAACTAATGTTAAGTTATCAACCTGCAGGAAGAAGAATACCAGGACGTCCACTCAAAAGACTTCTGGATGGTGTTTCTCTTGAGGCCGAAACAGGTCAACAAATGGCCTAAATTCGTGAATGTACTATGATGATGATGAAGATGTCTTCTAGGATGATAATCTTTTTTTATTATTCTTTCTGTCTAATGTTGATATAGTTTTATCGTTTTTGTCCTACTGATGATCCGTTTCTAATATATGTTTGGCAAAACTTAATTTTTCTTCGTTATTTATATATTTTTTTAATGTTCAGTACATTTTGTGTTATAATTTCCTGTTGTTCTACCGATGCAAAACTTATCGCAATTTTGTACTTCAGTTTATAAACGCCTTTATTTTCGTATTTATTGTTACTTCAATTTTGTTTAATACAATTTTGTTGAGTGTGTTATTAGTTTTAAAGGCGATTTTTATGTTTTAGTCTTGTTTTTTCATCGACTTAACTAATTTAACCGTTAAAAAGTAGAGATATTCTGTGCCAAAAAAAACGAAGGCTTGATTCTCGCAAAGTCTCCATGCTGAACGTAGCCATGCTCATCATTGCGTTTGACGAGTGAAACTGAACCAAGTCACCAGGTAGCGTTGCCTGTCCAGCGGAGCGCTCCTGGTGTATATCGGAGCGCACCGCCTCACGGAGCTCGTGTTTTATATAGCTGATCTAGATGCCCGGGCCTAGTAAAGTCGTTGCTCATGGAGAATATCACAGACGATGGTGTGAGGCACACCAATTGCAAGCGCGATGGTTCGAGTAATAGTTGATGAGGTCTCTTCAACGCGAAGGATTGCGTCATTTTTAAATTTAGAACACCTCCTTGGAGCACCCCCGTCAGCCCTGATGAAGGTGAAGATTACCACTTTCCCGGCGATGTCGAATAACTTTGGCTAACGGGGTATGCGTTGGAGTCACATGATGTTGATAAATAACACTATAGATAAAGCCATTGAGCAGCTTCACGTACATTAACATCATATCAGTGTGTTCTGTAAGTGTGTATTCAACCATGGACCACGAATGAGACTTATGTCCAAAGATGTACTGTGAGAGAAAAATAGATATCTTGACCTACGTATGGATAATGACATAATCTAAGGACCATTAACATTGTCAACCTGATTGCATGCATTACGGGTAAACTGTATACATTCAGCAGATGTGAACGATCTGAACATTTTAACAATACTACTCAACTCATGCCCCAAATAGCAGCCAATGACCAACCACATTTCAATGAATTTTCATGTATAACCAATCACAGTTGTTTTTCACCTCGATTTTATCTCTTTAATTTTATCGCTTTCATTTTTTAAGTGACTCCCAGATTGTATATATAGTGCACCAATGTAACCAGATTCTGCGTGCGAGATATAATAGAAAAACATTTCTGGAATGTGATTATACCATAAAAAAGATATCACTGTTTGCTCTTTCTTAAACGTATTACTTCCCAAGAATTAGCGTTGCAGAAATATATAATTAACATATTTACATCATAGGACATGAAACAATTTATAAATAACCTGTAATGTTGTGTTTAATTTTTTTCCACTAGGATGCATTTTGCGATTCTATTTGGCAATAAATATGATCTGGTTGCAGTGATGAACAAATGAAACATAACGTTTCTCATTTATTTTCAGCATCGTTGTTTATATTAAATATATAAATATTTTAAAATAACTATATTTAAATAATTATTTGGGAGTAATCAGCTTAATTTTATTCGTTAAATAGTCCTAGCAAATGCGACTATTTATTTCCAAATTCTCTAGATAAATTCACTTCTCAATTCGTGAGTCGTGAATTTATCGATTATTTGGAAATCAGTCGTGGCATTACTTACGAAGTTGTGATAAAATCTATAACTCAAATGAAAACGTATTTAATTAAAACTGATATTATATTCTTATACATAAAATGTTGAAATTACAATACAATGGCTGCTAACAAAATGCAGTACTAATATACTACCCCTCTCGCTAAGCAGACCTGTGTTTATCTCTTCTCTTTGTTTCATTAATCAGCTTTATCAGTTGAACTGGACGTGGCATCAGAATAAAAACAATGATAGGCAATAAAGAGCATGCAGTTGTAATTGAATGGTTAATCAAGAAGTCCAATAATCGCTATCAAGAAGGGGAACATTACGTCACAGAATTCTAACGCACGAGCCCCACGACTGCATTTAGTTCGCTGTCAAGCTACATCTGTTCTTCACTAAGATGTAATTATATAAGTTTTTACCTGGTAAGTCAGTCGTCCTTAACTAACTTGACTACTGGACAGTTATTCTCAGCGTATCAATCAGGACATTTTGAATAGCAAGGTTTTAAAAGAGGTCAGGACAGTTTTGAAATTAAATATCAAAGAGAAATTACCGTTCTTGTACAGTAAAATGATGCACAAATTAAAAAACACGATATTCTGTTACAATAAGAAATCGATACTGATGATTTTTAGATTCATTTACGGTTATATCATAACTAGATACCTAACTATTGCTGTCGTAGAAGTGGGAAGGCCTAGCATGAACTCTACATAGTGATCAAATGTAAAAACAAATAAGGTTTGAGACAAACAAAGTGTAATCAAGAGAAAACTAAAGTTATAAATTTATAAATATCTTAAAATTTGAAGTAAAAAACAAAACGAAAACAAAAAAAGTTACGTCTGCAACTCAAAGCCATGGATCCGCTATAAAATATATGAAACAATACACTACATCCATGGAATATTTATTAATTGTTACAATCGATGTAAGTAAATATCGCTGTAACCAGATAGCCCTTCCTCTGGCATCATGTATAATTCCCGTTTTAAACTTGCATTGAAATATTGTTTAAGAAGAAATTATATAATCTCTCATTTACAAGCGAATCGCGTGATCTTGGGTGTTCTTATTCATTCACCATAAATGGTATAACCCATCTTTCAGCAAGGATATATCACGGGGTATTTACAGTTTTACGATTGTACAATTATTGTTGGTTGTTGTTGCTGAAAGATTCTTCTGAGTAGTTCTGAAACGTTGACTGAGTTCATATGAAACTTCAGAATATTTGGCTGCGTAGTAAATTACAGTACAGCCAGTCGATCTCTGGAAAACATTTTGCATTCAGTCATCCAAAGATCGGCCTTTGCATTAAATTGAAATAGTTTTGCCCACTTCATGTAGGTTTAAATCGGTCGTGATTGGTGATAAATTGTGTGGTTACGTAATTAGGCCTTCAAGGTGGGGAAAATTTGTGGGCTATGTTCGGGATGAACATTTCGGAATGAGAGGTGTGATTAGATTTGGTGTAAACGGAATTCCAGATTTTTTCCTAACGCTCATTTAATAATTGCTTACCTTTCGTAAGAAGGATTACATTGTAGTCTGTAGTAGTTTTGTTTTAATTTCCTAAATTACAGATGGCACCAATGTCAAAGCGAGTTCGTTAGTACTACATTCTGCATTAACGGGCGATGGGCCTATGGTAAAATTGTTTATATACATGCCGTAATTGTGGGGACCATAGACTGCATTTTGAAAACGGTGGTCCGGAGGGTATGAAAAAATTATGTCTATACCTGAAATTGATTTATACAGAATGAATGTCATCAGGTCGATCACCCAAGTATGCCCATGTTGTGACAGAATGTATCCTGGTTCATAGACAACAGCTTGTTTTTGAACTGCATTTTATGGTGCTACATGAACATTAATGAAAACATGTATTTATTGTAGCTTATATTTTATTAGTTTTAAAGAATGAAATAGCCCACAATTTAAGAATATAGCAATATTGTTATACATCCCTTTTTCAAAAATACTTCACAATATGTGATGCGAAAAAATGTTTCTAAATTCCACTCATTCACCATACGCATGCCCACAGACGCGAAACTGTTTACACTATGTAATCACGGGATACAGCGAATATATACACGATATTTGAACTCGCGTTGCCAACAAAACTAAAAACTAACCTAACGTAATTTAATTAGTCTAACCTGTGAAAAACCTAAAGGCTAACTTAACGTCCAAAAATATATTTAAATAATCATTAGACAACATGTAAAAATCATTGTAAATAGTGGGATACAATTAAAAAATATAACTCGAAGATTATAATTTGATAGGAGTATGAAGGAATTAAAAAAGTCACACCAATGTTGTAAAGTTTAGCTCCTTTTTGTATTGTCATCGCCATTGTATGTATGCAACTTCTGCGACAATCGTGACAAGAGGGAAATCTATTTGACCGCCTGCAGGCGCTACCTAGGGATTCGCTCTTCTCAGTTTATTGGAGCATGCAACATTTATCGACGGTATCCAGTAGGCCGCGGAAACGCTTTAAAATATTTTAAAAGTTTCATAAGCTAATACTTCAGAGAGTGAGAGAGAGGGACACGACTCCATGGCATTTTTCATCAAAGGTAAAGCTGATAAAATTGCAATATAAAAGAGGAGACATTATAAAATATTCATTGCCTATTCGTTATCAAGCTCTTTATATCAACTTAACGTTACAACTAAAGTCATAGCACAACTAATCCTGCAAAAAAGTGAATAACGAAGAGCGTTTCACATCAAAGAAAATCGAATATAGTAGCATTCTGTTCCATGAAAAAGGGCACAATAAAATTCACGTTTCCACGCACATATATATGTACATGTGCAATATATTTATTTATTTCATATTCTCAAGGAGAAACACACAAATACACAAAAATATATGCACACGAGATTGCTCGTTCGCACACACACGCACACACACACACACATATATATATACTAGCTATATATGCTGCTACACCTAAATAAATGAAAATGTGTGTTTGTATTTAGTTTAATAAGTGAAAGAAAAATAAATATAAATTTATATAGGTTATTCTTTTTAGATCCCCATTCTGATTGCCCGGCGTTGCCCGGGAATCTACGTATCCCAATGTACTTGCCATAAATGAGCTGAAATACAAAATTCGTTATTTTGAGTTATATATAAAAGAACACCCGCTGTGCACTGCTATGCTTGCCCAGGAATCTACTTATCCCGATCTCCTTGGAATCAATGAAAGACAAAAATGGTTATTGTGAGTTATCCTTGAAAGATAAACATATGCTGTAGCGGACTTTTCTGTGGAATGTTTTGAGATATTCAATTCTGTGTACAATAATTTTGTGCATTTGGTACGGTTTAGGCAGCGTACGCCATTTAATCTTACAAAAAACTATGTTTTTCACGTTTTTTCACTACAGAAGGTGATTTTTAAGGGTGAAGGGCTTGAGCGTTAAACCTCTCTTACAACCTATAATCTTTATGGGAAAATCCTGAATAGTTTGCAAAAAGCCCATGACAATCGGATGAATGGTATGGCAGCACATGCTTGCCCGGTAATCTACTTATCCCGATCTTCTTGGTATCAATGAAATAAAAATTGGCTACTGTGAGTTATATGTAAAATATAAACATATTCTTTCGCGGACTTTTTTAGTAGAGTTTTTTTTGAGATATTCAATTCAGTGTACATTAATGTTGTGTATTTGTTATGGTTTAGGCAGCGTAAACCATTTAATGGTAAAAAGGGACTTTTTCACGTTTTGCACTACAAAGGGTGATTTTGAAGGGTGTAGGAGTTCAGTATTTTAACTCTCTTATAGCCTATGTTTATGCCGGGAATTTCCTGAACATTTAAAAAAAATCACAATCTGATCAACGGTATGGCCGCCCATAAATTACGAGCGAACAAACAAACAACCACAAACAAACAAACATATATATATATATAACTGGTTAATAAATGTTAATACAACATGGACTGTAGTAACAGACCAATAATGGTGACTATTTAAGTCATGCCCCGAATGGGAGTCAATGACCAATTACGTTTCAATGAATTTTGTTTTACAACCCATGACAATCGTATTTTACCTTGCTCTTTATCAAATTCTCTATACCAACTCCCGTTTTTGTAATAAAGAAAGCTCCTCCGTTTTAATATTCTGAACAGCTGAGAGCATTATTTTGTAGTGACTGTTTCTCCAACAAATACCTTGAACATAGCAAATAATGAACAGATTCCTTCGAACTACACATTTGATAACTGTGTGTTCAATATTTATGTTTTTAAATAATGATTTTACTGAGTTTTGTACTAAAAAATTAATTAATAACTTGTAATGTTGACTGTAATATGCATTTAGATATGTTTAATTTTGTCTCCACTAGGGTGCATTCTTATAATATTGCGATCCTATTTGACAATATTATCAATTTGCAGTGAATAAGCAAATGAAACATTATGACACATTTCTGATTTGTTTTCAAACATCGCCGTTTACACATATAAATATTTAAACTACCGGTAACTATATTTAAATAATGATTTTTGAGAAAACAGCTTAAATTCATTCGTTGAACAGTCCTAACAAATGCCATTCTTAATTTACAAATCCATTAGATGAGTTGACGAGTCACTTCGTGAAATTTAAATTATAAAATAGATACCAGAGGTCTCAGTCGTCCTCAACTTCGTGAGTCGTGAATTTATCGATGATTTGGAAATCGCTCGCGGCACTACGTAGGATAAATTTTCTTAGTAATAGATTCAGTTTTCTTAAACGGATCTTCCTACATTGTAATAACTTGTCCTCTCGAGTCTAACTGGATCTGTTTGAAACTTCAATTAAATAAATACTGTACTCTATAGTCGGGAATCGAACTCGGGATCTCAGGGACACTACTGGGTACATTAGCCGTAATACTATTAATTGTTGCTTCGAGGTTAGTAGTTTATTGGATAGTGTTAACATCTTCGCCAAATTCAGAAACTGGTATGATTACTACTTCGCGATGTGAACATAACTAAATATATCGCTTTAACTCTAGTTTGATGTTCTCTATTCTACTCAAGCATTCTCAATCAGCTATTGAGACATATCTATACATCGAGACTTAATTTCTACTCTATTTAATTTTCCAGTACACATAAACCGTTAAATCTACATTCACATGTGAATGTAGATTCATTCATGAATAAATAAATGCAATCAAAATGCAATACCATTAATTCTTAATAATTCTACATAACTTAATTAATGTATAATGGTATTGTATTATTATGTAATGTTATTGTGTTTTCATTATGTAATTGTAATATTATTGTTTTCTGTTTTTTTATACTATTCTTTACACTTACCAAATATTACTTTATTGTAACGGACTGTCAACAGCACGTACAACTTACTGCCCGTGCGATCCATATTTGTAAATAACATTGTATGTATCTTACTTTTAGTCTAATAAAGTCCTATTACTACTACTGCTTAGCTTTCATAATACATTAATTATATAAATACAAAATAATGGTAATATTATTATTATTATTATTATTATTATTATTATTATTATTATTATTATTATTAAAGAAATAATAATAATAGTAATAATAATAATAACAAACGTTTTATTTAAACTGGCATAGTTAAAGACACAAGGAAATATCTCCCACTCAACTTGTAAAATAAGTCATACAAAGATGTGTTTCTAGACTCCAACTCCCTCTAAAGGTAACACTAAACACTATTATCATAAAAGAATACTTAATAAAACTTATAATAGTTTTTAATATTTATAACTACACGTATAAATAATGTATAATTTATTAAATAAATTTTGGCATTAAAAAATAAACGTAGCACCAATATGGAGCTACTATAAATTACATGAACGTATTTTTAAGAGGGTATTGTAGTGATGGGATAACATTCAAACTATCTGCATATGTATCGCCAATAGTCGATGAATGTTTGAGGGTATAAAATTCCAGATAATTTCCTTCTGAACGGAAGTAAAACTTTAAAACATACATCAAGCCAACTCCAAAGAACAGAAGCAGCCAAAATGAGATTTCCCAAGCAATTGGCGGGTTAAACTCTGTAAAAGACCACAAACGGAACGAGGATATAAAACTATATATAATCTTCATTGACACTATGAATATTTGCCGAGACAATTGGTACAATAATATAATACCACTGACCAAAAATACACTTCTCACGTAACAATCATCTACTGACCATTTGGAAAGAGAAATTTTGGACGTCAAGAGAAGAGTTTGAAGAATCAACTTATATCCGAAGCGGAAGAGGGCAGAAGGCCAAATATATACGACTATTATTGATGAAAATATTCATTAACCTTTTACTGCTAGTTCGTTGTAGATAATTCAGTACGACATTCTTCCGCTTAGGATTTTCAGCATTGTATATTTTTCAGTAGAATGAGAATGTGGTCCATTGCTACAACCCCCAACATGGAGAACCAAGTAATTTTTAATCTAAGTTGTCTTCCTCTAGTCGTTAGTGAATCAACACTGAACTACAAGGCAGTAGATGTTACACGTAGTTTTGGTTCTCCTCGGGTATTTCATGTCCTCGATACCATCCATATCTTGGAAGCATTCCCCCTATTCACCACCTGGGAAGGCGCCCTATGGTGGACTAACAACCCCTTAACTATATTTTAAGTTCTCTTACAAAGCATTTTATTATATGGCTCCGAAAACTGGACAGTAAGTAGAAAACAATACAACAAGCTGTTAGCAGTAGAAATTGATTTTTGGGGTCGATCGACAAGACTTTCAAGAAGGAATAAGGTCAGAAACAGCATAATAAGGGAAATTATGCAAGTTTAAAAACATATTAGGAAAATATAAGAAAAAACGTTTGAAATGGTATGGACACCTCATACGAATGGAAGAAGAAAGAATACCAAAGACGATCCTTAATTGGAAAATTAATGGAAGAAGTGGAAGAGGCAGGCCAAATAGAGAACGATGGATGGATGGAGTGAAGAGAAGTATAGAAGCTAGAGACTTTAGGGAAGGAGATGATTTAGACATGAACCTCTGGCGACAAATCACTTTGGGTTGAAGGAGAGACACTGTATTGTAGAATATTCCTAAATATAAAAAAACAATAAATTGATGAAAAACATTTCAGTTCTTACTTTATAATATGTATTATTTATAAAAATGTATAAATAAGATTATTCATATTAAAATTAATATTTTAACTTAATACAGACAAACAATTCCAGAAATGTCGTTCAGGAGCAGCGTGAAGCGCATTTCAGGCAGAATTGTTTGCTATATTACAGACAGATGGTGTACTGCGCATGAAGAAAACGCTTCTACATATATCCAAACCGACTCTCAATCGGCAATTTAAAAAAAAATAGAAATTTTATCTATCCATGTATTCAATGTTTTCTTAAGAACTGAACTTAAAATATTACAGGAATCACGTAAGTCGTTGTAGGACTCAAGACCACACAGCGGTTGAAAGCAACTAACAAGTTGAATAACTTTCAAAAGAAGCCGCTTGTTCAGACCTACTTTATTCTTATTCCAAACGTCCGTTATCTACGTTAAGTTTAATCAAAAGAACACATCATCTCCCTATGGAACATTGTCATAAGTAATGCCACGAGTGATTTCCAAATTATCGATAAATTCACGAAGTGAGGAGTGAATTTGTCTAGAGAATTTGGAAATCAAGAGTGGCATTTGTTAGGACTATTTTATGAATAAAATTAAGCTGTTTACTCACAAGTCATTATTTAACTATAGTTATTTTAAAATGTTTATATATATAATGTAAACGGCGATATTTGAAAACAAATGAGAAACGATTGGTACGCTTCAGTTGCTTCTTTTTTCATCACTGCAATCAGATCATTTATTTATTGCCAAAGGATCGCAATGTTGTAAGAATGCACCCTAGTGGAGAAAATGATAACCAACGTTATAGGTATTAATTAATTTCTGATGTCCTGTAATGTAAATATGTCAATTATATTTTTCTGCAACGCCATTTCCTGGAAAATAATTCATTTAAGAAAGTGCAAACAGTGTTTTTTTGTGGTATAATCAACTGTTACAAATGTTTTTATATTATCTCTCGTATGCGGGTTATGCCGACATTCATGCACTATATATACAACTGGTAGCTGTATTTCTTGGAAAGTGAGTCACTGCAAAATAATGCTATGACCTATTCCGAATGTTAAAAAGGAAGTGCTTTCTTTATTATGGTAAACTTTAGTTGGTAAATTCTAGGCGAAACACGGCTGATTGGTTGCAAATCAAATCATTGAAATGCGATTGGTCATTGACTCCCATTTGGGGCATGAGTTAAATAGTCTGGTTAAATATAATAAAAGGCCCAGGAGAATATTTTTTTTCCAGAAGTGTATGGAATTCAAGAGTTTAAATCCCTAGATTTGTTAGCATGTAGTTTGTTTCTAGTCAAAGTGAAATTCGAATTGTGTTAAAACTTTTTAAATTGACAATGTATCCCACAAGATAAATTGCTTTAATTTATTCAATATCTTTAATAATACAATGAAAAAAAACGAAAGAGTAGAAAATACTTGCATATTTTGTTTTGAATTACACAATAGACAGAAATAACGTACAGTTTATACATGATTTTGTTCGCCACTCTTCCATATATTCAAATACATGACACGAAATATCAAGGTTTCGCCAATTTAAGTGTTAATTTAAGTTTGGAAGAGAAACTAAGTGTGTGTGAAGACACTCAAACAGTTGAATATCTCCCGTTTCAATGCACTATTTTCTGCATGCGGAGGCAGTCTGGCATTGGTCATTATTATTTAACTGCTTTTAAATTAATAAAACACCTTCCTTTGCCCAATATTAAGTGTTGATTCTCCATTCATCTCTATCCTTCCAGTCACCATCCTGCAGTCCCCTCTCCTTCATCAACGTCATAATTACCTCTGTCCCTGTCTTCTTAGGTCTAACTCTTCATTTTCCTCCGATTTGGAATCAACTCCTAACTAACCATTTAAGGTGCAACATAGCATATAAATATATACAATCCGTGTGTATATATTTTTTGAATTGTTGATATAATTATTTCTTGAAATGTATTAATCACATCTTTTTAAAGCTTTGAACGTTATTCTTATTATTATTATTATTATTGTTATTATTGTTATTATTATTGTTATTATTATTGTTATTATTATTGTTAGGGGGCACGCCGTAGCGTAGTGGTTAAGGCACTGAGCTACAAGCCGGAGGGTCGAGGGTTCAAGTCCCGTTGGGGTCAGGATTTTTAAACTGGCCCAAACCCTCTGGCGGCTCTATGGCCCTGGGGTCGACTCAGCCTCTAACGGAAATGAGTACCAGATGCTTGTTCTGGGGTAAAGGCGGCCGTCACGCAGGGCTGACAACCCGGCTGACATAAAGTGCCGATTGTCTAGAAAAAGTGGGAGCCTTAACCTCCTACTACCCCAAGGGCCTCCGGGTCTGTTGTGGGATCACTTTACTTAATCAACCTGCAGGAAGAAGAAGACCAGGACGTCCACTCAAAAGACTTCTGGATGGTGTTTCTCTTGAGGCCGAAACAGGTCAACAAATGGCCTAAATTCGTGAATGTACTATGATGATGATTATTGTTATTATTATTGTTATTATTATTGTTATTATTATTGTTATTATTGTTATTATTATTGTTATTATTATTATTATTATTATTATTATTATTATTATTATTATTATTATTATTATTATTATTATTATTATTATTATTATTATTATTATTATTCATACATATAAGTTCCTCTACATTTCTAAAAATGTTGCTCTTATTTATAATTTTTCTCAATTTATTCGTTGTAATTTTAAAATGTTATTACTGTTCTTTCATGTATGTTTGTTAAAATCATAGCCTTCATTTATTTTATTAAAAATAGGACATGAAAGCAGAATAACGGCTTGTGAAATGAGATTCATGCGCAGAACAGCGGGTTACACCAGATGGGATCGGAAAAGGAACACCGATATCTTAAAAGAATTGAAGACTATGCCAATTTTGGAATATATTAAACAGTACCAACTAAATTGGAAACACCATCTTGAAAGAATGAGTTCAAATCGGATCCCCAAAGCTGTTTATAATTATATACCAAGAGGACGAAGATCACTGGGCCGTCCTATGAAACGCTGGAGGGAAAATTTTCTATAGGATCATAACAGGCCTTGGCCTAATACTTGGAAGGAAGAAGAAGAAGAAAAATAGGATTCGTAAAATTTGGAACACGTACAACTACTACTAACTTACTGGCATTGTCGAATCCGTAGGTTCATGGCCGCGCGGACATAATCTCTCCATTTATCCCTATCCTGAACTAATGTTTTACAATCATACTCTGTAAAATTGACCTCCTTCAAATCAGGTTAATTTTATTGCACTATCGCATTCTTTACCTACCCTCTGATTTTCCTACAAGCTCCGGAAAATTTTACCACAGTGGAACTCATGTCCACGTTTCTTGATGCTTGTATTTTAACAGTAGCAGTTCGTCAGTCTTTCCAACAAGGTATTTTTTTTTTCGCCTGGTTTATCGTCTTTGAGCTGTACGGTACAAATTACACTATCGGCATCAATGCTACTGTTGGCATCGCTCTAGGGATCATATAAGTCCTCTCCACAGCGAACTTGGAGACAATTTCACTACCGAAGCTGATAAAAAATCAATTTGTTAACAGAACATCGTCATTCATTCAAGTACTAACCACGCTCAATGTTGCCACTGTGATCAGATGAGAACCAGTGTTTCCAACATGGTATGCCTGTTGACTTAAATGGAAGTATTAGCTTGAAATGTCTCATTAAGAACAAAGAGGCAGTAGTACATGTCTCACTATGTGAGCTACTCCATATAAGGGATTTCTGAATGTTTGGGGTTGTTGTTTCGGAGCACATTCTGCGCCGATTTAATTTTATCTCATTAGTTACTTCTAGAATACTGTTCTCGATCACTATTTACTTGTTTTATGATTTATTTCTGTAACAATATCATTGGCGAACTCAAATATCCAAATAAAAAATTGATAGGGGGCCTAAATTATGTTAGAGATATAAATTATCATCACAATATAGAATATTGCCCAGATTAAGAAAAAACTGTTAAACAAACTAAGACGTATGTTTATCAAACGATCATGAACGAGTTTAATATTTTCATACGAACTTCTTAATTACCATTATAGGCAAGATGCATATCAAAATTATAATTAAATAATAGGCCTAAATAATAAATATTAAACTGTTCAAAACTTTTTGACGGCACCTGGCCCTTAGGTCGACTTAATTTCAAATGATAATGAGCACTGTACTCTTGATATGGGAGTAAAAGCGTTCGTCACGCAGGACTGAAAATCCGTCTGATATTTCGTGCCTAAAACGTTTGAAGTCTTAACCTCCTTCTTATAATCCCCATGACCTTTTAAGGCTTGTAGTGGGATCACTTTAGTATAATTAGCCTAATATTGATTCTTCCTCTCCATCGTAGTTTAACCTCTGCCAACGCCAGCCTTGCCTTACAGTAGCGCGAGCTACTGGGTGGTGGAATTTAAACTTTTGATCCCATATTTTGATCATATAAGGACATGGAGTGTTCAGCTCAATCCTGGGTCTCTTCCAAGATAACACGAATTTTGAAGACGAAACACTCACATATTCAAGTTAATAATGACTATGATTGTCAGATGATTTTGGGGGAGGTTCGGGCCTTAACGTTTCCTGAACTTTGCCTTACAGATGAGTAAACAAATCACTCAGGAATCCTGTTCCGACGGGGGATTGAAACCGGGCCGCTGTGTACGAAACAGTGCAGTTATCCCAAGACCACAGCTGTGGATCAATCAATATTAACTGGATAATTAAATGTATGATACCTATATAAATTTCTATATTTCTATCTTCTTTATATTTTTATAGGTACTTTTGATTGCAACATGTCATTCAGGGACACGACATATCGGGGGTGTATTTTAATGTCTTGTGCAGAGAAATATATTTTTGGACACACAAGGACATGGAAGGGCTCACTGGATTAAGGATCTACTCGATGTCAGGGCACCTCCTTGACAACATGATCATTTACGATAGGACATACCATTCACTCATATAACCATACTGAACAAGGTATGGTGTTATGGTGATATGGTGTTTGGGAACTATTTGGGACTTCAAGTTTATTGACATTTGTCTCTCAGGTCAGGAAACCCCACTACAAAAAAATCTCTCAAGCAACATGTCCCGATCGGGAATTGAACCTAGGCTCGGTGCGTCTAAGGTAAGGACGTTATAACTACACCATAGCGATGGAAAACGTCTGTAATTTTAGCGCGTGAGCATCCCGCGCCGTAGCCGAGTGGTTAAGACAAGATGCCTTGGCGCAGAGCTAAGGGACTAGCACTGGTTTGAGTCTCCATGGAGGAAGAAATTTCCTCATGGAATTTCAGCCAATATGTGACCAGTAGCCACCCAGAATCGTGAGGAATTTTGGGAGCTACAGTACGTAGGGACTGAAGGTTGAGGAAACCAGATTTAACGACTGGGGAACCCTATATACTGACTATATGTCATTCCTACACTGGTTGATTAACACATGTGGATATGAGTCCGGCAACCAGCTGGTAGGCCTAGTACCTTGGAGTTTTGTTTGTATAGTGCCCGAGATGTTACGTTTTTGATCGACATTTTTTTTAAATCTTACTTGCTATTACTTGCTTTCAACATCCAAAATTATTTCTGGCTACAATATAAGATACAAGCATGGTACCAACATTCAGCTGTAAGTCCCTGGAATACGAGACCAAAAACAAATATATATTCCAGCAGCAAAATAATTATTTGCTCTCAATCACATACTTAATTCTCAAACACTATAAATTTGTAAGTGTTGAGTTCTTTAATAAGATAGCTTACGCGTTGTTAATTTTTTAAGGGCTTTATATTGGAGATTTTAATCTCAAAACAATACCTATTAAAAGGCGGGAAATGAACTCTGTTTGTAGAACAGCATTACAATTAAAGTGAACAGAATTTGATTTTAGATAAACGTTGTTGATTAATCAGTTTGTGAAATATATTCAAGAAGAGGCAGTGTTAAGATTCGAATCAACGTCACTTTCAAAATTCACATATGCAAATATTGTTTATATTTTAAAGATTTAGGGGTTATTGCCTTTACTTAATCAATATTGAATATGCTTCATTAGAAAAAAAGTTATTTGAATGTATTTTAATGAATGATAGTACTTTAATATATTTCATTAAGGCAGTTACTGTATTACTGTAAAGTCAACAATAAAAATAAAGTACCCTGAATGAAAATAATGCTATGTAATCAAGAATTTGGCGGAATAAATGTAACAGATAGCTTCTATTATTAAATTCAGTCTGAGGCAATCATTGCAGACGGATTTTCATGTTTTATTCAAGACACCAAGTTCTTTATAACGCTAGGACGTACTAAATCTATCGATCGTTAGCTTATACATATTTGAATATAAATAAAAAATCGTAGCATTGAAAGTGGCTGTGGAAACTGTATACCAAAGTTTCAATAAAATTTTAAGAACAATAAAACAGAGAATAAATGTCAATGAGAACATAACAGGAACATAAATTTTATAAACACATAAATTTGTAGGGGGTCAAGGAGATACTGAAGTGTGGATTGGCTAGTATTCGGAGGAAACATGCAGCGCATTGTACAGGAAGTTATAAAGAGAGAGAGGGAAGGGATACCATCACATGACAGACATTTCTGAGCTGAATAACATAAAAATTCCGGCACTTAAAAACGGATACAAATTAGTAAGAAACAAGAAACATTAGGTGAAATAACAAACATAACCTGACTGGATAGCGAAATTAATGGACATACTAAAAGTAATTCCTCATGTATACATGGAATTAAACTATAAAACTGTCAAAACTCATATTGAAGCACGATAAAAACATAAACGTCGCTTGTAAAACAAACATTAAATTAAACATATTTATTTCGAACAAAATAATATAAATATTATATATATATATATATATATTTTAATTTTGATTCTCATATTTATTATATAATTCAGTGACAGCTATTTCAGTACACTGTACCTTCTTCAGACATGTTAACAAATTATGAATTGTGTTCCAACTGATCTAAGCAACAATACAACAATATTTATTTAATTTTTTTAATTTAACAAAGGGGATTCTTTCAAATCAAGTTGAGAATTTAACAGTTTGTTACTACTTTTAAATTTATTTATTTCTATAGCCTCCAAAAGATCTAACTTCTTACCCTTATCACAAACATGTAACATTTCAAAATTTGGATTGAAACAATGATTAAATTGGAATAGGTGGTTAGCATATTTTGAATATTCTAAATTTCTGTTATATGCACTCATGTGTTCCTTTATCCGAGAGATAAAAGGTCTACCAGTTTGTCTTATATAGACATTGTCACATGTGCCACACTTCAATTTATATACACCTGATACGTTTTCTCTTTTTATTTTGGTTTTATTGTTTTTTATTATATTTTGTAAAGTTTTATTAGTTTTAAATGCCACATTAATGTTCAACTTTTTAAAGTGTTAAATATTTTATTTGAAAGTGGGCCTATGTATGACATTACGACATATTTCTTTATGTTTTCTTTGGGTAAAGGAAAGACTTTGTTAATTGCTTTTTTGTAATGAAGTTTCTTAATTAAATATTCTATAATTTTAGGGTCGTAGTTATTATTATCTAATTGTTTAATAATATTCAATTCATTATTATTATCATAGCTAATTGTTTAATAATATTCAATTCATTATTATAATAAAACACTGGAAACAACCTTAAATGTTTTGCGAATCACTTTATAAATTCCTTAATTCGTCCTTGTAAAGTAAATAGCTACTCTCTTAACCTCAGAATTCGACTCGCAACTTGTCAATATCTCATTTCAAGTTGAGTAATCTGCAAAAAAATGTGAAAAATCTTATCATGAAACAACCTCAAAATCTTCATTCTTTCGGAATTTTCTAAAAAAAAAGTATAGCATTCTATTAAGGCAGAAGATCTGTATACTAAGTTCAATACAGCAAGTCTCAATATGACATCCATTCGTTGTAGAAATTCATTCTCTCCTATGTATCAGGATATCAAGCATTCCTTCAAAAATCCTTACTTTTTACCGAATAACCTGATTTTCTTTGCATACACTTTCTTGAAATATATGGACATAACTGAAAGGTATTACACACATTGCCTCCACTTTTTAAATATTTCCTTGGGCAAGCATTTGAAAAATAAGGTTATGGAATAAAAATTGGTCTCATATTAAAATTCACAATTGTTATAAAACATACTATGATGATGATGATGATCATTGATCTTCGTTCGTCCGCGTTGGGGAGAAGGGTACATCTACAGTGGAAATTTCTTAACTAGACCTATTTAATTACGCCTATTTCCTTACAGATTATAGCGAGTGACATGTGGTTAGTACATCACCTCGAGGAGACATTTAGTAGAAAACTAAGACATTGCTTGGATGGAGCAAGAAAGGTTAAATTTTGCTCAGATGTCCTCTTAATTCAGGTTTGAGTTTCTTTTACGAGCATGAAAGTCTTCAGACTCGGTACCCACGGCTTAAAGCCTCTCCCGAAGGACTTGTTCCATCCTAAAAATCCATCTACTCCTTCAGGGTTGGAACCCGCGATCCTCGATTGGCAAGGAATGTAACGGCTAGACCACCGCGGCCGACATAAAGCATAATGTTAACTTTTCACCAAATATTAGAGCCTTTTTTTCGCGACACATTTATAATTTTTTTCCATTATAATTCTGTCTCTAGTAAATGTATTTTATTGTTATTTTATTGTTATTGGTTGCTATGTACAACCGAAAGTTCTCTTACTTCCACATGGAGGTAAATTCAACACGTGGTTCAACAACAAGGTGAAGAATGAAGTAAATATACGTATTTCCCCAATAAAGGTTTCGCTAACAGTTCACAAATATTTTCCGCTCGCACTAATTTTCTATTATGACTTTTAAAACTTCTGTCAGAGTTTTTTTTCTATGTAAACAATTTCAAATGTTTTATTCAATAGTCGCATAGATAAAATAATCTCCTTGTATCTTGTAAGCCCATGTATCCCTTAACAGAGATTTAGACGCTCTTCCCCTACTTGGAAGAGTTTGAACTATACTAATTTAGTTACACTTATTTTCGTATAGATGTAATTTGAGTGGTCCGTGGTCAGCGTTCCGCTAAGTTATGGGTGCAAAACGAAGCATTACTGCGACTGTTATAATTAATTTATTTCACATATACAGCGAGGTTCACTCGAATTGCGGCCACTAGCGTGGACATTGCGTGGGCAGCGCGTGTTGATGAATCAATGCTTGGAGTCACTTTTCCCGCTATCGACCGCAGGTCGACTAAAACTCACTCTACATATACCATAATATGAAGGATTAAATCTCTAGGTTCCGATTGGCTAGAGGGTGCATTAATCGTTCTTGTGTGGTACCATAATGTTTTAGATTTGTTATTTATCTTCTGTTTTTGATGAGTAGAGTTCGAAATGAGAGTTTCCTTTCTTGCCGGTCCTTTGTGGTTGGTTATGTAGGTTTTTTGGACTTGGTCGGTTGTGTTTTGTTTTACTGAGGTAGGTTTCTATACTAATTCCGAGCTAAGTTCCAGTTATACTATAAACCAACTTGCACAAAATATTAATCTCTTGTGGGAACCGTATGGCTACTTTTACTCGCCATGTTACTAAATTGTGTAATCAACTGCCATCGATAGAAACACTGTTCTTAGGCATCATTAAGGGAAATAGGACTGAATGCAAGGTAAGATGGTACCAATAATTAGAACTTCCTATTTCTTAAGAAATTCTACAGAAAGTGGCCATAAAACAATATAAATCCCAACGTATTCTGTATTACGCTTGCGTAGGAATATAACAATCCTTATTTAATCTATTAAAATTGTAATTATATATTTTAAGATTATCCTATATTACTCACATAGCCATGTGCTAGATGATGTATATCTTTATTTCCTTTATTTCGAGTGTTATAAAGCTAAATATTTTTTCTTACGACCGATGAAAATGCAGTCATATATCTGGTGATTTTACATTACAAGCAGAACTTAGCTGGGACGATGTGTAACAATAATTATATCTGTAAGCTCCCTGAGAAACCGCGGTGTGTCTGGTTATTTCTTCTTCAGGTATTACATATTCCGACATGCTGTTCTAGTTGGAATAAAATATACCGGATCTTATTTTGCAATAAGACGGTGCTACGCCACATTGACATAACCTCATAAGCGACTACTTCAACGATCATCTTTCATAAAGCTCGATTGGCCGTGCTGGGATAAGTATGTGCCATTGAAATTATGACTCCTGGATCATCCGTTCTTATGTCATATGATATTTTCTTAGGAATTTGAAGGATGTCCACCGCTGTGGTATCGAGGTAGGGTGCTGCCTTGACAAGCAGCGGGCCCGGGTTCGATCCCCGGTCGGAGCAGTTTTTCTGCGTGAGGTTTATATCGGGGTTTTTCCTCACCTGTAAGACAAAAGTCAGGAAACCTTTAAGGTCCAAATGGTCCCCAAAATCATATGGCTACCATCAACATCATCACCCTTATCATCATCATCATCATCATCATCATCATCTGCATCCTTCACCGGTGTGGAAATCAACGGGAAGCTCATTAAGTTCTGAGATTTCACGCCTGGAGGGTAGGCACCCACAAGAATCTGGATGTCTCATAGAATAGAATAGAATAGAGTATGGAATTTATTGCCTTTTTTTTCAGAATAAAGAAAATACATATGCATTTACATTGCGCACGGGCCTGCTTGGCCGTACGTGCATTATTTTTCCATGAATAACAATTAAATTAATAATATAAACAAATACCTACAAATACACCTGTATCAAAAAACAATAACGGGCTACATATAAGTAAAATCTATGTCTGCACTAAATCAAAATAATACATATCTACATTCATCCACATTCCGTACATTAATATTAAAAAAAAATGCTAGAAAACAAATTAGAAAAAAAAAAAAAAGCACACACACATACACCCACACACCCCCACACATATACACACCGCACGCTCATACCCCCCTCCCCCCGTCACTGCAGACATTAAGTGCACTATCAGACTATTCAACTTATCAGACCTACTTATTATATAACATGATTAAAGATCGAAAACAAAGACCATATTGAGATTCTTCTTATTGTTAATACATATAGGCCTATCCTTAATCCACAATTTTGTTATATCTCAATTTTCTTACTGTACCCAAAAATTTGCATGTTTTTGATTCCCTCTCGATCCGTCCTAAAAGATCCCAACACGCCACTCTCCCTCGATCCGACCTGAGAAATCTCTCCGGCAGCATCTGTAATATAAGTTGTTCTGTCTCTCTACAGAATGCTATAATATGCTGCCAGTTTTCATGGTCATCGCATAGTGGACATAGTTTAATGCCTTCCTCATTTGTTAAATTATGGGCCATCCATCCCCCCAAATGAAACCATACGATAGCACTTTTATCATCCCCATCCAAAGAGTCAATATATTTCTCCCTTCCCCACGAAAGTTTCAGTTCCGTCTGCAGGGTGAGCGATATTTTCTGGCTACACTCTGCTTCTATATACTGTCTGTCTATATCGATTAGTCTCTTCTTAACTGTCCTCCAAACATTTCTATTATTCCGCGTACTCCTCTCCCATACGCAACCCATCCCTATGCCCTTCAATCCCCTTTCTACACCGATTACCCAATCTCCCGAAACACACTGCCTTTTCTGTTCATTGTAACACTCTGCTCTAAGCGAGTCCTGATTCCCGTTTATTATGTCCAACCAATACTCATAAGATGCCGATAACTCTGCGTACACTTAAACAAAATCACACCCTCCCTCAAAATAGTCGCCGTTGGCCGTTATGCACGTTTGCCAAGTTGGGATAGCTGCTGCAAGCACCGATGAAAGATGTTAACAGAAAGGTACCGTATGGCTTCTCTTGTGGCAGTCATGAAATCTACGTCCACGTAGGATTACTTTCATGCGAGGAAAGAAAAATCGCATGGTGAGAGATCAGGTGAGTGCTGAGAGTGTGGAAAATCTGTCACCTGTTGCCTTGCAAGTTCCTCTTGGATAAGGACATAACGATGTGCAGGGGCGTTGTCGTGTAGCAACAGCCAATTCTTTGTACGCCAAACCTCAGGTCACTTAGGGCGAATTGAATCGCGTAAATTGCCAATGATCTCCTTGTAGCGGATTTTGTTTACAGTTAGTTACACCTTCTGGGATCAATTCCATGTGAACAATTCCATTTGAATCAGAAAACAGTTCAAGTATCACCTTGCCTTTTGACCAGTCTTTTCACGGTGTTTGCTGTCGTGGTGATAATGGCGTTTTCCAAGTGGCGATTGTCGTTTTAGTTGCGAATCGTAAAGGAAACATCGTGTTTCGTCTCCAGTTATTATCCGGTTAAGAAACTCGGATTATCATCAGCACTACTCATGAGGCCATCACAAATTAGCTTGCGATCATCACGTTGGTCTTGCGACAGGATTCGTGGCACACTGTGCTGGGTAACATCAGACATGTTCAGGTCATTCGACAGAATTTTGTAGCTAGTACCATGGCTGACCCTTACTGCTGCTGTGAAACTGTCTACCGATTGGGAGCGGTTAGCACGCACAAACGTTACAACTTCTTCGATCTTGCCTTCAATTCGAATTGTTTGTGGCCGACCTAAACACAACACTGCGACTCAATGCGTCCTCACCGTAAACTTGCTGCATCATTTCAAACTTTTCAGACCGGTTTTGCATAATTTCTGACAGAACGTGATGTTTACCCGTTGCTCAAACGCTGACATCCCGAGTTCCGACGTGCACATTCAAATCACCGTCACAACAAAGACCGTAGTTCTGCTTGCAGTTCATGCACTCAAATGTCTCTTGCTTGGATGAGAGACTAACTGACAAGGTACCATGCCACGACGCCACCTATGCGCTATAGTGCGCCAAAGCGCCACTATGTGCTCAGTCTCAAAATTTAATGACTGTAACACGTATATACGTCCCGCCGTAGCCGAGTGGTTAAGGCAGGAAGCCTTCGCGCGGAGCTACGGGACATGTGCTTATTCGATTCTCCATGGGGGAATATATTTTTCTCATGGTATTTCGGCCAGTATGCGACCGGTGGCCACCCAGCATCGCGAGGCATTTGGGTAGCTACATTAAGTAGCGGTTTCAGGTTGAGAAAACCCGCTATAACGGCGGGGGACTCGTCAAGATGACCACATGTCACACCTAAACTGGCTAGATGATCATCTACCTCTGTGATTGACACATGTGGATGTGAGGCCAGCAGCCGGCAGGTAGGCCAAGGGCCTTTTAGGCCTGTCGCGCCATGGGGAAAAGAAATATACATACAGGTGTTTCATAAAGGATGGCGCAAACTTGAATCGTTTAAAGTACACGATAATAGAAGCAACAATGTCCCAATAAACATGGGTCCGCAAACGAGCCGTTTGCGAGATAATTACGAATGTATGGTTACAAGCCGCCACTGACGTCATTGTTTGTAACATCGTACTATGTGATTATCTCATTTGGGCCACACATTCTTCCACGAAAACTTAATGGACGGAGGTACCTTAGGTTTCTTCGGCGTCATCTTCCAGGAATGCTTGAGGATGTTTCCCTTCAGCAACGTCGGAGTTTGTGGTACATGCATGATGGAGCTCCGGCACATTTCGCTGCTGCTGTCAGACGGCATCTAACGCGCAGATACGGCCAAAGATGGATAGGTCGAGGCGGATGTGTACATTGGCCTCCAAGATCACGTGATCTAAATCCTTTGGATTTTTATGTCTGGGGTCACCTCAAAAGCGAAGTATACAGCACACCCGGTTAACACGATTGAAGATCTGGAGCAGAGAGTTGTACATGCTTTTCAAAAATTCAGAAATGACCCAGGGGTTTTCGAATGAATTCGACATTCACTGCAGAGGCGAGCTGTATTGCATCCAGATGCAAGGAAGACACTTTAACATCTCCTTTAACAGGTAACCCATAAGTGAAGTGAACTGTGAAATGTGAACTAAATGAGATGAAAAATTAATAGTAAAGTCTAAATTCAAATAAATTTCTACTAACTAGGACGATGTTTGCAATGCAGTCAGTGGCGGCTTGTGACCATACATTCGTAATTATCTCGCAAACGGCTCGTTTGCGGACCCATGTTTATTGGGACATTGTTGCTTCTATTATCGTGTACTTTCACCCATTTAAGTTTGCGCCATCCTTTATGAAACACCCTGTATATACTGTATATATATATATATATATATATATATAGGGTTTTGCAAAAAACACACAACGGAAGTGATGTGGTATATTGATATATGTTGATCATTTTTAATAAGGTACCAATGTCCGGAACTGATGTGTTTGCACACTATGAATACCTGACTTTTCATAGAGTTCCGTTAGTTGGATTTCAAAACTCTAATAATTGACAATACTGTCACAGTCACATCAAGGTTTTAAAATATCACCTCCCATCTCATTGCAGGGCGTACATCGGTGGTGTACTGATTGGTGCAAGCGTCCAAATACGCCTGGCCTTGATTGAATTATTTGTGTAGCAGCGTGGGTTCGGGCTATAAGATCCATACGTGACTTTACTGGAGTCTGATAAACAGACTGTTTTATATCGCCCCACAAAAAGTAGTCGAAAGAGTTAAGAAGAGGTGCTCTCGGAGGTCACGGGACTGGTCCCACTCTTTAAATCCATCCACTTGGATACGTGATATCCAAATGTCTGGCAACAAAGAGAGCTGGAGCTCCGTCGTGTTACAGCCACATTCCTTTGCAAAGCCACTTACCATGGGTTCCTTACCTGTGACGTGTTGTCAAGTAACGAGTCTTCAAATCCTTGGAACTAACACTGATCTGGAGACATAATTACTAGTCATAGTGTGAATATCCATCATTTCCGGACACCGGTACCTTATTAGACGTGATCAACATATCTCAATATACTACCTCACCTCTGTTGTCGGTGTTTTTTGCAACAACCTGTATATATTTCGATTAGATCGATTAATCAGTGATTATGTATAATCGCTAGTCATTATGTGTAATTACCACATCAAAACGGTAGATATTATACATAATGGCTAGAGTGATTATACATAATCGCGTATTAATTATTCTAAACATAACTTACACATCGCCATTTTCACAAAACTTAAAACAATTAAGGCAACTAATAGTCAACACATTTACCCTTTAAGCTACGGCTTCCTTTGTAATGAACTAACTACTACTATGGAACCCGTAAGTTCATGACCGTGCGGTAATAAAATCTCCATACTTCCCAATCCTGAGATAACATTTTTCAATCATCCCTTGTTTAATCTACCTCCCTCAACTCACGGTTAATTATTATTCTCCCATCACATCCTTGGCCAACCAACTGTGCGCTTTCTCACTGGTTTCCCTGAAAGGAGTTTCAATGCACCTCTTTCCTTTCCCATCCGTACCACATAGCACAGTCGACAATACTTACGTGCTTTTATTAGTTCTATACGTGGTTTCCGATAAAGATCATGTACCGGTAGCCGACTGTTGTGCTATCTTTTCCTTTCACCTGTCTCTACATCACTCTTTGGTCTAAAATTTTTCCTACAAATATCATTCCCAAATACTCGTAATATTTACTCCTCTCTTAAAGAAAGAGTCAATGTTTCGCATCCATATAATATAACTCTGAGAATAACCGTTTTATATATTTTCATTTTAATATTTTTAGAGAAGTTATGAATAACAACATTATATTTCTCAATAATCAGTTTACTGGATATGGTAATAAAATTCAAATTTTAAAAATACATCCCGTTTAAACAGTGATCACTATGAAATATTTCACTTTAATCCCTGGTCAAATATCCCTTAGTAGTCAAAATAATGTTAAATTTTGGAAATTAGATAATACAAAAAGTGAATTATGGAGAACTTCTTTTTTAGAAATCAATTTATTTGTCGAACCAGAACTAAGGATTAACTAAACTGAATAGACCATTCTCAAGGTTCTGGCAAGAAATGGAGTCACAAATGGCGCTCAAATGAAACATGTGTGAATTTCCATGGAAAGTTGGACACTGGATGCTACATTTGAATTTGTGAAATATATATAAAGATGAGGATTTCCTTTTACCTCTAATCGTATTGAATTGCCTTGTATAAATAAAATCCGACGAAATCATTAATGTGAACTCATGCAAGATAAACGTAACTTAAAAATCATTTTTACGAATGATTTCCAAATGGGAAAATAGTATAAGAGATTCTTAAATTGGTTGAATAAACTATAACTGAGCCTTCGGTTAAGCTCGGGAAAAGGTTTCTTATTTAGCATGAATAATATATTCAATATTCGTTTTCTAGTTCAACTTCTTTATGTGAATGTCATCCTACATTCTGCTCAATATGGAATAAAAATCTTAACAAAAACTAAAGCGATGGTATTTCAAAGGCTAGAATTTATTACAGCTAAAATTGTTGTAAATGTAAAACTTTAGAACAAATAAATAAATTCAATTCTATGGAATCAAAGAAACTTAAACATAGGAATTGCGTGCTATTTTGCATTACAGGGACTCTTGAAGTCCCAACTCTTTTCAAAAAACGTTAAACTGAAAATATATAATTATTATTCTACTAGTTATATTATATGGATGTTAAACATGGACTCTTACTTTAAGGGAGGAAAGGAGATTACAGGTATTTGAGAATATAGTTCTTAGGAAAATTTTTGGACCAAAGAAAGATAAACAGGCAGGTGAATGGAGAAGACTTACATAACAGTGAATTACATGGTCTTTATAGGAAGTCAGATACAAGTAAAAGAGTCAAGTCTCGTACACTGCGATGGTCAGGACTGTAGCTCAAATGGGGAATGAAAGACGTGCATGGAAGCTTCTTGAAGGAAAACCAGAGGGAAAATACGCCCAGTTGGTGACCAAGATTGAGGTGGGAGAATAACATTAACTATGTTTTGAGGGAAGTAGATTATGCAGGGGGATGTTTGGAAAACATTAGCTCGGGATAGGGAAGTATGGATAGCTTATGTCCGCGTGGCCATGAACCTATGGGTTCTATAATGCCAGTGAATTAATTAAGTGTATGGGATATTCTCTAGGATACAGATATTCATAAGATGGAGAAACAAAATTGAACACCATATTTAAAGAGAAAAATTATACGCTCAGACCGGGACTTGAACCCGGGACCCTTGGTTTTCTAGTCCAAGTGCTCTACCATTTGAGCTACCTGAGCAAGTACCGATCTAAACGCAATTTCTCTATATACGTTATAATTCCCGCCCACCAAATGCTTTGAAGCCTTTGCTTCTATCTTTGCAAATGGCGGCTCCTATATTAAGAAGACATATTTGGGAATTATACATTACATTATAAATGCCGGTACGGCTATTTTCGTTGTTTTTATTATTAATTTCATACATCTCAATGATGGCGGGAATTACAACGTATATAGAGAAAGATTTGCGTTTAGATCGGTACTTGCTCAGGTAGCTCAAATGGTAGAGCACTTGGACTAGAAAACCAAGGGTCCCGGGTTCAAGTCCCGGTCTGAGCGTATAATTTGTCTCTTTAAATATGATGTATCCATCATTGAGATGTATGAAATTAATAATAAAAACATCGAAAATTGAACACATTCAGTCACTTCTGTGGTACAACGAACATTATAATACAACATAAGACGAGAAATTATATAAAGTAGTTGTAACTGTTATTGTATGGATGTAAAAGTCGGACACTTACCTCTGAATCGATTAAGACAAGTCTAAGTTTCAGAAATGAAACTTCTCCGCTTTGTAACTGGAAATATAAATTAGATCACAAAAGAAGTACAGATATCAGAAAAAAATTCAATGTAGAACCAATGACAACATTAATAGAAAAATATGGAATAAATTCGAGAGACCATGTTCTACGAATGCCAAACACCACGATGACAAGAACTGTCTTGTATTGGAATCCGAAGTGGAAAGAAATATAGATCGACCATTAAAGAGATGGAGTGAGCAATTTTAAGTCGGAATAGGCCAACAGGATTAATCCTTGAAGATGATTATCTTATATATAAATTCAATGTTTGTTTGTTTGTTTGTTCGTACTTTCTGCGCGGCCAAACCGTTGATCCGATTGTAATGGGATTTTGGCAAAATTTTCAGAAGATTCCTGGGATGAACATAGGCTATAAGGGAGTTGTGATACTCAACTCTTACACCCTTAAACATCGCCCTTTGTAGTGGAAAACGTGAAAAAAGTAGCTCTTTGGGCACTTAAATAGCTTACGCTGCCTAAACCAAACGAAATACACACAATTAATGTACACAGAATTGAATATCTCAAACAGCTCTATAAAAAAGTCCGCGACAGCATATGTTTATCTCTTACGGATAACTCACAATAACCATTTTTATCTTTCATTGATACCAAGAGTCCCGCGCCGTAGCGGAGTGGTTAAGGCAAGAAGACTAGGCGCAGAACAACGGGATTTAAGCTGATTCGAGTCTCCATTAGTGAAGAAATTTCTCTCATGTAATTTCGGTCAGTATGAGACCGGTGTACAGCGGGCGAGAAATGAAATCTAGCTGCAAGAAACTATATTGACTCACCTTCGTCAATTTATCTTTTCATTCGCTCTAATATAATTGTTATATGACGGTTCTAATCTGCAAAGGAGGCAAGAATTTATGAAGACAATATAAACATAGGAAGTTGCCGATGGTTAAGAACTCATCTGATCTATGTCCCAGTTGTGTTATTAGCGTTGTGTGTTCAAGTTCAGTGAGCTATTCTTCTTATTCTATATGGATACTTTATCTCAAGGTTTGTAATTTTATTGACATATTTAATGTTTTTCTATATAACCAGATATTATGTTAACTACATGTGAAATCATACCTTCCATGCAAAAAAAAAAAAAATACACAATCATCTTATGTTAAACTGAGCTCCAAAGAAAATAATTCTGAACAGTAGTACAAATTTTAGTAATAATATAGAGTGATTCATGGACTTTAATTCCCGCACAATAACATGAGTGCAAATTATTGCATGTTTTTAATTAGCTTTCTCATTACAGGAGGTAGCCAGCAACTGAGGCCTTTCGTTGCGCGCAAGAGAATAATTGTTCCATTTAATATGGAAATAAATGTTAGATAGAGACAATAAGGTATCATTTATTAAACAAATTAGGGGTAGGGGACATTAGCAGAATGTTTTAAATTATATTAAAAATCAATATTCTTTGAAAAGCGATTTTCTCAAAAATACGAATTTGTGCGCGAGAAACTAAAATTCTAATGAAATATTCTGATTATCAGGAGTGGATGTTAACTTTCCCGTTATGAAGAATTATTTTAGAACAATGACAGTCGTGGGAATATTCTGTTCAATCTGCTTATGGAATTGGAAGACCCAAAATCACTTTCGAAGAGGCTGGAATAAAAGAAATGTTCACTTGAGCAGGAATTCTCTCGCGATGAACTTGCTCTTGCAACAGAAATATCACTTTGGTCATCTGGTAAACGGGATACTGCTGATGTTTTAAAAGACATTACTCAAAAAACCACAAAAATAGCTTCAAAATAATAATGAACATTACAAAGCACCCCGCTCAACTCCCGTATCTTCAATGTCGGACGGAACATTGTCTTTTTTGACAATAAAATATCAGTATGTCGACATATTAACACGGGACTAGGTGCCAAAAAAGAGAGGTTGTGATAATTTATCCACCCTATAATGCTTATAGGGAAACAAATTTTTATGCTACCTATCCCAAGACAGATATTCCAGCAGAAATAAGACCTTTTTGTTTGCTTTTAACCCAACCTCTTGGAAAGATATTTTGGGTCTTACAATTCCATAAGCAGATGGAACAGGATTTTCCAACGACTATCAGTTTTCTAAATTCTTAATAACGTGAAAGTTTACATTTACTTTTAGCCAATCAGAATATTTCAGAATAAATCTAACTTATTTCTCTCGCACAACTTCCTATGTTTAGAAAATCGCTTTTAAAAAAATATTTTTAAAAATAATTTTTAAATCATTTTCCGAACATCCCCTAACATTAATTTATTAATAAACGATCACTAATTGCCTCTATCGATCATTTTTCTTCATATATTAAATCAAACAATTCTCTGCCGCCTCCTCTAATAAAGAAGCTAATTACAATAAATAATAGTTTTAAAAAACTGAAACAACATGCTTTATTAGAAAACCGAACTAAAAAAATGAAAAATAATTTTAATTTCCAACACGCTGGGGATAAATAATTTTACCATCAAAAGTGTGGGGCGCTCAATATAAATTAATATATTTGATAATAAACAGATATTGGTAAAAGTAAAGTCTCTAAGAAGAAAATATACAAAACATAAAAAGCACCATACGCTTTTGATGGTAAAATAATTCATCCCAAGCGTGTTGGAAATTAAAATTATTTTTCATTTTTTTAGTTTGGTTTTCTAATAAAGCGCGTTGTTTTAGTTCTTTAAAACTATTATTTATTTTTCAGTTTTTAGTTTTAATATTTTACAGAATAAAATAAATATGTAAATATCTTAAAATTCGATACTATTGTAGTATGAGCTGAAAGTAATACTCTTCTAAAAAAATAATCCTCCCAGCCGGATTCGAACCAGCGACCTAAGGATTACTGAAATTACATACCACTAGAGTGTACCGCTCTACCAACTGAGCTCTTACAACGATTGACTAAATAGTCGACAAGTCCGCAACCTATTTTACCAGTTTTAATTTTTCTGATTTTTTGATGATTCTGGCATGGATTTTAGAAACGAAATATGAAATTACTGTATTATCATGGGTCCTTTACAAGTATACAAAGCTTCAAGTCGATCCAATGTTTCTAAGTGGGTGAAAATCGTGTTACATAGATACAAAGAAACGTTTTTGATTTTCTGATGATTCTGGCCAGGATTTTAGAAAATAAATATGAAATTATTGTTTTGTCACGGGTCATTTACACGTATACAAAGTTTCAAGTCCATCCAATGATTTTAAGTGGGTGAAAATAGCGTTAAAAAATCAGTTACATAGATAGATACAGGTCTAGCTAATATAAAGCGTGTAAAAAACGTAATATTTTGCACACATGTTATTGTGCGGGAATCGAAGCCCATAAATCACTCTATATTCTAACTAAAATTTGTACTACTGTTCGGATTTTTTTTTTCGTAGCTCAATTTAGAGTAAAATGATTTTGTAAATGTTTTAGTGTTTCAATGGTATGATTCCACGTGTATTTAACAATATCTGGTTGTATAGAAACATGTTAACTATATCAATGAAAAGTATAAACCTCGAGGTAAAGTATCCATATAGAATAAGAAGAATAACTCACTGAACTTTAATGCAAAACATATTTATTTATTTCTACAGCTCGGTGTACAACTGGGATGCGGACCAGATGAGTTAACTATCGGCAACTCCCGATATTTATATTGCCTACATAAATTTTAAAATTCTACCCTCCTTTGCAGATAAGTGAAGAACACTCATCTGGGAATGATTTTAGAGTGAAGAGAGATGAATTGGCGAGAGTTAATAAAATAATTTTTTCCAGCTAGTCTTCGTATCTGGTCTACTGAGCGGTGCCCACCTAGCATCGTGAGGCATTTGGGTAGATATAATAAGTAGTAGTTGAGAATACCAGCTATAACGGCTGGAGGATCCGACATGCTGACCACATGTCACCCTACACTGGCTAGATGATCGTGTATCTCTGTGATTAACACATGTGGATGTGAGGCCAACAGCTGGCTGGTCAGCCAAAAGCCTTCTTGGCCTGAGTTTTTTTTATATCAAGAAGATCGGAATAAGTAGATTCCCGGGCAAGCGTGCCCTGCCATACCGTTCATCCGATTGAGATAGGGCTTTTTTGAAAAATGTTCAGGAGATTCCGGGAATGAACATAGGCTATAAGAGAGTTGTAATATTCAACCACTCCACCCCTAAAAATCAGCCTTTGTAGTAAAAACGTGAAATAAAGTCCCTATTTTGACGCATAAATGGCTTATTCTGCCTAAACCATAAAAAGTACACAAATTGGTATACACAGAATTGAACATCTAAAAACCTCTACAAAAAAGTAGAGTATAACAGCTCACGGCTGGTTGTAAAAACACATTAACCATTTAATTTTTGCTACCTTTCTTTTGTTTACAAGACTGCAGTAATAATTAATTTATAAAGTAATTATTCAAATTAACTCTTCTATAAACTTAATTTAACTTATGTTTTTCCACAATTTTAGATAAGTTGAACAACAACTTTAAAAATATTATGAAATTAAAATCGATTTAGTTATTTTGTCGCACACACGTTACCATGGGGCTAGATCACGTGACCGCTTCGTGTATCTTAATCCATTCAAAGCCATATGATCTTATTGCGTATAAAAACAAAACAGGATCGTGATAAGACTGCTTATAGCTTAACACACCACGCTATAACGTGTTTAAATTTTCACCTCGCAATAAAATCAGATGCAATAAATCTGTGTGTTTTTTATTTATTATGTTAGAGGGTTTATCTTAATTTGCTGCCCTTTTTTATAGTCTGAACTAAAAATTTATTTTTAAAGGAGAAATATCTCAATTCTTATCTAACTGGCACAAGAGAATTTATATGCTGAAGGTTACAATGAGGGTCGTGGTGATGGATAACAATAGGGTAGTCCTTATCACAAAGGGGCGTGAGCGTAAATAGGGTAACAGCAAACTGTGTGAGGCCATACTTCTTGTAAAGATTTTATTTTAACACCTCCAAGATACGATTTTATATTTTAAGTAAATCGGGGCAAAAATGACATAAGATATTTAAAATAATAAGAGCATGTGTTATCTTACACAATGTCACGTAAGCTCCACTCTTGATGTCAGGAAGAAAGAAATATGTATATATATATAACAAAACAGATAAACATTTCATGTTATGAAGTTAAATAAATTATTCTGTACTAGTGGGACCCGCGACGTTGTACGCGTGGACAAAATAATTTAAAAGGTTATGTGTAAAATAATATATTTAATTTGAAAAGAGTTGACTGTAGCCGAGTGGTTAAGGCAAGATGCCTTAACGCAGAAATACGGGATTTGTGCTGGTTTTGGTCTCCATGGGGGAAGAAATTTTCTCATGAAATTTCGGCCAGTATGAGACCGGTCCTCACCCAGCATCGTGAGGAAATTGGGTAGCTACAATAAATAGTTGCTCCAGGTTGAGAAAATCAGCTATAACGGTTGGGCGACCCGGTATGCTGACTACATGTTACCCCTAAACATGTTGGACGATCGTCAACATCTGTAAATAATGCATGTGGATGTGAGGCCATCATTCGGATCGTAGGCCTGTCGCGTCATGTGTTTATTTTTTTGAACATTGTATTGTTGAATAGTCTTTATAATTTGATTACCCAGCATTGCCCGGGAACGTTCTTATCCTGATATATTTGGCATCATTGAGCTGAAAGACAAAAATGGTTATGGTGAATTATCCATAAATTATAGATATATGCTCTAGCGGAATTTTTCTGTAGAATTGTTTTGAGGTATTTAATTATGTGTACATTAATTTGGTGTATTTTTTATGGTTTATTTATCATAAGCCAATTAAGCGCCAAAAAAGCGACTTTTTAGTGCATCGATGCATTTTATTAGCTCCGGCCATATAGTACGTATGGTGATTAATATGTTATATACATTAATTATCCCAGATAAAATTTAAACGGTGGTTCAAATTCGTCAAGTAGTTTTTGAGTCCATAAAAGAACAGACAGAACAAATACACTCATTTTTATATACGAACAATGGATGTTCGAAAGAAAAATTTCCGGGATATACGAAAATATTCTCGTATATAGATTTTTTGCAAATTGAACTATAGCTGACTGTAATACTTTTCCAGCAAAAACCGTCAATTATCTTACTCTCACTTCGCGTGTAGTTTAACAATAAAAAAAAGTTTAATATATTTCACCTTGTGTATTACGTCACATGTTAGTCTATGTATTATTGTTAATTTTTTAGAATATCCATATTTCCTTAATTTGTTAAATGAATGGTACAAGGAAAAATCAGACAAGTAACTTTTAAAATCTAGGAAATGTACTTTTAGTTTAGAATATATATGTATATATATATATATATATATATATATATATATATATATATATATATAAAGTTTAGAGGTAAATAAACACTAAACAAACTGTATCTTCTAATGTTCATATATATATAAAGTTTAGAGGTAAATAAACACTAAACAAACTGTATCTTCTAATGTTCCACGCTTCTAAATTGTAGTGCACCTCAAACTACAATTGGACAAAAAGAAAGCGATATTATATCCGATTCTTTCCCTGAACCCTACAAATACTTTTTGTGTATGTAAATTCATTACTTTCATCGTCATTGATATTTTTTTACTTCACTTAGTTAATACGTTTTGTACTATATCGTACTTTTATGTGTGTGTATGCTATATATTTGGCTGTCATAATTAAATTTTGAGATTTAGCAATAAAAGGACATAATTATATTACAAAGAAAAAATTAATGCCTCAATCGGTATTTGAACTCAAGACCTCTAACTTGATAGTTTAGCGGAATATAAACTTCGCTACTCAGGTTCCAAGTGCAAACTTCAATTTTACTTTCCTTTTATACAATTCTCTATGGTAGGATGCAGTGAAACATTGTTCGCAGTGTCATCTGACGGCTTCTGTAACAAGGAAACATCTCTAATGATAATATTTTACTTTACAGCAGTAACACTTAATTTATTTTGATGTTATAAATAAATGTTGACTTTTAGCAATGAAGGTCAAATATCAGACTTAAGAAAAATTGATGTTTGTACTTGGATACTGAGTACAGAATTTGGTAACGCGCTAACGTATAATGATAGAGGTTGTTGACGCCTCAGGTTGGCTGCCTTGAGTGGTTGGCGGGATGTGTCGGTGTTGGCTAACCTGAGTCGTCTCATGGATTGAACGGCGTGGTGTGTGCATAGGTCTTGTGCGTGTGTAGCTCCTAGAGAGCGGTTGTGTGTGTGTGTGGCTCGTAAGGAGCAAGTCGTGTCTTGTGGTGCGCTCTGTGTGAGTGTGTTGTGAGAGAACTGAACACGACGGGAGCACGTGTTAACTTAATGTATATTGTTACTTATTTAAATATAGTCTTATTTTCATATGTTTAATTCTTTGTGTCACCGTAATTCCTAAATATACAGTCCACTTCAGAGAGAAGAACTTTATAGCTACTGACAGGTTTAGAAATAAAGTTCCGTGAACAATTAACCTGTATGTGTAGTAAGTATTTATTATCCCTGCTACATATTTTTGGTCCTCCGGGCTGGATATAACAGTCGCCTTGTGAAAAGTCGTAATATTGTGACACGAAAGGTATTGCTTACGTGAGGAACTATATTGAACAAAGAACTGTGAAAGCGTTACCACGTGGTGTTCCCGTGATCATATAACAGTCGCCTTGTGAAAAGTCGTAATATGGTGACACAAAAGGTATTGCTTACGTGAAGAACTATATTAAACAAAGAACTGTGAAAGCGTTACCACGTGGTGTTCCCGTGATCATATAACAGTCGCCTTGTGAAAAGTCGTAATATTGTGACACAAAAAGTATTACTTACGTGAAGAACTATATTAAACAAAGAACAGTGAAAGCGTTACCACGTGGTGTTGCGGTGTTCAACTAGTGGACCGCGACCCCCGTGCAGAACTTTGAGCTTCAAGAAGTCTAGTTCCAGTGCAAGGAAATATCATTTTGATAGTGAATTGTCTTCGAGTGAGCTATCCTTTGATATCAACGGTGCTGTGACCTTCTAGTAGCGTGGTGGCACATTCTAGAGTACCACAGATGTCTGGTCGATTGGAATCCTAGTAGAGGCCTGAAAGATAAGTACTATTGCATGCTTGCATCTCCTATCTTAGAGTTGATGTCCCACCTCATTCCATAAACCTAGACTTGATATTTGAGAACAAATTGAGTAAATTGGTATAGAGTCGAGCTGACATTATATTTCAAATTGCCATATTATTTGTGTGATTTATATATATTTTAATTATTTTATAAAATATTTGCTGTGTTATATTGTTCGGTAATTTGTTATTTATCAAAATGTCATTCGAAAGTGAAACAAAGGCTATCCAAAAGCGAGGCATTCTTAAAAGAAGCCTCACTAATTTGGAAAATTATATTAATAGTGAAGCCATTTCCCTAAACACATTAGTAGCTAGACAAAATAAACTAGGAGATATTTGGGTACAGTTTGAGGCAGTTAAGAATTTCTTAGAGCTTGAAGTAGATTCAAAGCCAGGTCAGGATCATGCAAGGGATCATGAGGATTTTGAAAATGAATATTATGAGTTCTGTGGCAAGGTTCAGTATTTAATAGAAAGTCTTCAAAAACCCACAGATAGTCATGGTTTTGATGATTCACGTGCATCTAGTAGATCGAGTTGTAGTTTTAAGTTACCGGCTATTCAGATTCCCCATTTCCAAGGAGAATTGACTGAATACCTCTCGTTTAAGAATACTTTTGAGTCCCTTGTAATTAACAATACTAACTTAGATAATGTTCAAAGGCTTCATTATTTATTTTCGTCACTGGAAGGCGAACCTAAGCAATTACTCAGTATTTTAGCGATAACTGAAGGCAATTTTGGTACGGCCTGGAAGTTAATTCAGCAAAGGTACGACAACAGACGCATGATTTTGTCTCAGCATGTTAAGTGCTTACTCAGCTTACCTTCTTGTAGTACAGGTACTGCTGCAGAGTATAGGAAGGTACTTAACCAAGTAAAGGGCAATATTAATGCCATAGAGAATCTTCAGAGTGATGTTCTGTTATCAGATCTAATGTTGCAGGAAATTATATCGAGTAAAATGAAAGGTATTCATAGGTCAGAGTGGGAAGCTAAACATGGTGCTACGGATATCCCTAGCTTAGTCGATTTTATGGAATTTTTGGAGAGAAAAGCTCAAACCTTGGAGCTCAGTGAATGTAAAAACATTGTAGTAAATGAGAAACCAGATGTAAAGCCTAAAGTCAAATCTTTCCATATTGCTAATGACAACAAATCAAGATATTGCCATAATTGCAAATCAAATAAACATAATTTACCAGATTGTGAGGAATTCAACCAATTAACAGTAGATGAAAGAGTACATTTAGTTGGTCAGATTAGATTATGTTATAATTGTTTTTCAAAGGGGCATAGAGCGAGATTTTGTAAAGAGAAACCTTGTTCCAAATGTCAACACAAACACAATACTCTAATACATTTTGAAAGAAAGCCTAATGTTGAGCATTCAGCTATTGTGTCTCCCACTGCTATGAAGATAACCTCCGGGCTAGGCTCAAACGTACTTCTTAGCACTGCCTGTGTTAATGTGAAAGATAAATCAGGGCGGTTAGTTAAGGTTAGAGCGTTACTGGACTCTGCCAGCCAGTTATCTTTTATGACTACAAATCTGTTGAGCAAGTTAGGTCTTGCAACCCAATCGTGCAAACTTCCTATTGTAGGTATTGGAGACTCAGATGTCTCTCCAGTCAGTCTTACTTGTAAGGTGCAATTGTTGTCCAGAGTGTCTAACTATAGGTTGGACTTGAATTGTGCTGTCGTAGATAATATCACATCTCAATGTCCTGCCACTGAGATTGATCATTCAAACTGGAATATTCCGTCTAACATTGTGTTGAGTGATCCAAACTTTAATAAACCTGCCACGATTGAACTTCTTCTCGGCGCAGACGTGTACCATGATATTGTTTGTTCTGAGACGTTGAGAAGGAAGGGATACCCCACGTTGAACAAAACAGAGCTTGGTTACATATTTTCAGGTGCCTTTCCTGAACTTTGCATTAAGAAAAGAGTAGATCCTCGTACGGTAAATTTTGTGAAACTTGATTCTCTGGATAAAAAACTGGAAAGGTTCTGGCAGCTAGACGAACTGCAAAACCCTGTTCTTAGTCCAGAAGAGAAAGCGTGTGAACAACATTTCGTTGAAAACGTCCAAAGAGATGAATCTGGTCGTTTTATTGTGAAGTTACCTATACGTCTTGATGTTCCTTCGGTTGCTGAATCTAAGCATACTGCTATTAAGAGATTTAAGCACACTGAGAGTAAGCTTGATAGGCATCCTCAATTAAAAGAACACTATGTCGGATTTATGAGAGAGTACAGCGATCTAGGACACATGGAGCTTGCACCACCCTTAGAAGGAAACAAGAGTACTTTCTACTTACCGCATCATTGCGTAATTAAAGAGTCTAGTACAACGACCAACAATGAATCGCCACCTAGAGTGGACTCAGAATTGAAGACACAAATTCGGGTACTGATGTCTAAGGTACAAGTGCCTGAATTTGAGAAGTACTTTTCATTTCTCAAACTGAAACGAGTATATGGATATGTACTGAGATTCATCCATAATACTCGTAATAGAGACAAATTATATTCCGGTTCCTTGTCTTCAATCGAGTTGAAACAAACGGAATTAATGGTGGTGAATCGCATTCGAGCCGTTGAATACAAGAGGGAAATCCACGAGTTAACTTCCAAGAAACAAGTAGATTCTTCAAGTGACGTGAGATCACTTAACCCATTCCTGGATAAAAATGGACGTCTCAGAGTTGGTGGCCGTCTTGAGAATTCTCAGTTGACATTTGATGAGAAGCATCCAATCATATTACCAGCTAAAAATGTTGTGACTAAACTGTTAGTGAAGCATGAACATGAGATGTTACTTCACTCCGGTGCTCAAGCAGTTCTGTGTTCACTGCGCACCCGTTATTGGATACCTCGTGGTAGAAATACTATTCGCGGGGTAATTAGGTCCTGCTACAAATGTTTCAGAGTTAAACCACCTCGAACTAGTCAGATGATGGGACAACTTCCTGAGTATAGAGTAGAGCAAAGTCTTCCCTTTGTTAAGGTAGGTTTGGACTACGGAGGTCCAATTGTAATAAAGGGAGACAACCCAAGATCTAAGGTGAGATTCAAGGCTTACATAGCACTTTTTGTATGTTTAGTAACTAAGGCTATCCATTTAGAAGTTGTCAGGAGCCTTACTACTAAGGACTTCATTGCTGCCCTCTATAGATTTGTTGCCCGTAGAGGACGCCCTTGTCTCATATTGAGTGATAATGGTTCAAATTTTGTTGGGGCCAATAACGAGTTATTGAATTTTGTAAATAAACATGCGAATGCTATTACCGAGAACATAGCAAATATGAACATTGAATGGAGATTTATTCCTCCTTCTAGTCCCCATTTTGGTGGACTTTGGGAGGCAAGACTAAAATCGGTTAAATCCCTTATGAAAAAGACTATAGGTAAAACTATTCTTAGTTTTGAAGAATTGTGTACTTTGTTGTGTCAGATCGAGTCTGTACTAAATTATAGACCTATCTGCACTCCCAGTACCTAACTCCAAGTCACTTCCTGGTAGGTAGACTATTAACTAGTACTATCTCTCCTGATATAGCCAACTGTCCCCTTTCCTACGATGCAAGGTGGAAGGTAGTTCAGGCTCTCTACAGGTCTTTCTGGCAACAGTGGACCAGACAATACCTGCAGTCGCTTCAGCAAAGGAGGAAATGGATGTCTGCCGGGAGATGGTGCCCAGCTGTCGGTGATCTTGTGATCCTTCGGGACGACAATTTACCACCTCTGGTATGGAAAACTGGTGTGATCCAACAGCTTCACCCTGGGATCGACGGTGTGGTACGAGTGGTCACCATTAGGACTAAAACTGGATTATTTCGACGAGCCATGGTGAAACTTGTCCCCTTACCCAGTTGTGTTGAGAGATTCACGATGTGTTAAATCGTGAGTTCCCTCAAAGGGGGGAGTATGTTGACGCCTCAGGTTGGCTGCCTTGAGTGGTTGGCGGGATGTGTCGGTGTTGGCTAACCTGAGTCGTCTCATGGATTGAACGGCGTGGTGTGTGCATAGGTCTTGTGCGTGTGTAGCTCCTAGAGAGCGGTTGTGTGTGTGTGTGGCTCGTAAGGAGCAAGTCGTGTCTTGTGGTGCGCTCTGTGTGAGTGTGTTGTGAGAGAACTGAACACGACGGGAGCACGTGTTAACTTAATGTATATTGTTACTTATTTAAATATAGTCTTATTTTCATATGTTTAATTCTTTGTGTCACCGTAATTCCTAAATATACAGTCCACTTCAGAGAGAAGAACTTTATAGCTACTTACAGGTTTAGAAATAAAGTTCCGTGAACAATTAACCTGTATGTGTAGTAAGTATTTATTATCCCCTGCTACAGAGGTCTCGAGATCAAATCCCAGATAAGGCGTAAATTTTTCTTCCCACGAAACATTTGGTCTTTATTACTAAATGTCAAAATGTAGCTATAACATCGAAATAAACAAGGGTTAGTGCTATAAAGTAAAATGTTCTCATTAAAAATGCTTCCTTGTTATAGAATCCGCCATCTTGTATTGCGAGCACTGTCCGCCTGTTTCTTACGATATATAATTGTATAACGTTATAAGAAAAGAAGAAAAATGATGTATGCTCTGAGAGCCTTAGTAGGGAAGTTAGTTTCGTGCGGTAATGTATAAAGTTAGAAGTCTCGGGTTCAAATTATTGTTCAGATGTTAATGTTTCTTTTCATGTAGTATATATATATATATATATATATATATATATATATATATATTACATAAGGATTACATAAAGACAAATTTAGATAATACAACGCAATAAATGAAATCATAAAATAAATTTTGGTAAAGAAATGTAACCGGAACCAGAATGAGATTACATAACGTAAATGCAAAATCAGGACTGAAATATAGCAGCGAAAATCGGTTACTAAATTTTAAATAAAAATTGCAAGCGGCACAGATTACATTTTTATGTCCTCTCTTAGGTTAAACAGAAACTAACAAGCAAAGAAGCACAGTTATTCGCGATAAATTAATATTTCAAAATATAGTTGAAATTCAGAAACATCAAAGCAATTGGTTACAATATGGCCAAAGAATGGACACGTCTCGCTTTCCTAAATGAATATATACAAATGTGTGATTTGTTATGAGGTATTTATAAACTTTTTAAACAAAGTGCAGTTGTGTGTGTTTAGTTTCATATTCATAGCCTATTTAATATTTTGAGAATTATTAAAAGTTAAATATTAACCATATAAATAACACGCAATCATGATCTTCCGTAACATTCGCAGCACCACAGGCAATTTCATTTAAACTCTGTCTTCCTTTATAACCAGACTTCTCAATCCTAGCTGCCATTTACTTTGAATTCCCTACTTCAAGTCTTCTTCTTTTACATTCAAATTCACTCTCCATAACTTTGTAACCATCTTACGTTCAGTCGTATTATTGAAATTTGAATTGGAATTACAATTTCAGAATAATTAGGCCAACAATCATATGATCATTAAAGTATTTAAAAATCACTTGATCCTTGAGACTGACATTTTTTTCAAAAATATATTGCAATATTCAAAACAAGAACATTAAATAAGTCACAGATTATTCTGAAAAAAATGTTCCCAAATTTAGAGGGGAGATTATATGTCTCTAAATAACGAAAACAACGTCCGTATCAACATGAAAAATGCAATTATTTTTATTAAAGGTATAATTTGATTTATATAGAATTATTATTTCCTACAATAATAGTATATTATGATGCGAGGTTGGGAAGTGGTTTTTATAGAATCGAGGAAAATGTTTAAAAACCGAGCGAGAGCGAGATTCTGTAAATCTCTTCACAAACGTGCGTTGTATATTATTTTCTGCGCATGGTGTTTTCAAAATAATATATAATAGTAAGATAGTAACATATTTGTTGGAAATATTTGCGTTCATAATAAACAATTGACTAACGTCAACAGCGTGTGCAATGGTTATTAGTTGAAAGTACAGGAGGCCAGACAATATTAGTGATAAAATGGTGGCAAGTACGTATTTATTGTTTAATACTGTTTCAAATAAAGTTCAGTTAATTTAATATGCAGTAATTTTTTTCGTATAATATATATTAACACTACCGTTTGAATATTTTTTGTATATACATTGTACATAGCATACATATGTAGCAGTGGTTTTCCTTCTCCCACGCGGATTGTAATATGTAATATTACAGTACAGTTATATTATTACAGTATAATTTTTATTACAGTATGGCAACCGAGAAATATAGGAAGTTGAACTTTCAATAATGGTCGCCATTGCTGTAAGTACGACAAAACGCAGTATCGCACAAAAATATAAATACGTTACCTCTTAAAATGCATCGTTAAATAAAAGTATTAATACTTCAATATACGTTATTTTAGTTTTTGTATTATCACAAAGTATACTAATTTTATTTCTAAAACTATTTTAACAAATTAATAATATATTTCTCGGCCCAATCTTCAAAATGTTAAACGTCGAATTTAAATTTCTTCTCCAGTTTTCCTTATATCTTCAAAGTCCTCATTTTTCATTTGCCATTTAGCATTATTATATTTTAATACTGACCATGGAGCTTGCAGGACACAATAGCCCCAACCTAGGGGACCCGGATGTTCTAACTTGAGATTTTATTTATTTATTCCCACTTCTATATTTTGAAATTTCTTCGGAAATTCAACACAATGTGATATGTTTAAGAATAACTTTATTTTTTTCATAATGCTCTAACTCAAAATCTATCTCCTTAAATTAAACTTTACCTACGACTTCTATAAGCGTAATTATGTACTATTTTATAAACTACGATACATCTAAAAGGTTAAAGTATTAAAATATCTACCGGAAATCTCAGTCGTCTATCATCAGCAGTTGAATAGATATTTAATGTTTTCTAAATCATTCAACTTATGCTCATGGAATATGTTCCGAAAAACCTTTAATGTTGTAATGGAAATTTTAATTTCTTGAGGATGCTGCGATCTGAGGTACATGTTTTATTAATTTTATCCCTTTATTGAGTAGCCTGAACAGTAGTACAGAATGCATTTTTAAAATACATCAAACTTCGAAGTTTCGCGCTTTCTCTTCATTACCAATTATTAATTATATTACATTTCTTATATTATTCAATGAAAATCTATTCTACTAAAATCAAACTGTATAGAGTTTACATCCTTACAGTAATGTATTATCCTACAAATTGGAAATACATACCGATGCATACGTATATCCACAACTGCTAATTTAAAATGATCTGCTTACTATATCTACTCTCCTAATAACTGATCAAGAGCTCTGGATAAATAATTAATTTAAAGGGTAATGCACTAGATTGTGCGATTATATTTAATATAGAAGTGCTCAATGACCCCTCCATGGTATCTTTACCTTGTCGTGGTGGAGTGGCTTGTGTGCTTAAATGATCCTGAGAGCTATGCCGGCGGTAGAATTGCTGCCGATAGGGTTACCCATGCCGGACTGGTCGAAGGTGATAAGCCAGAAGAAATAAGTACCTTGGTCGAAAGAGTGACGATCTTTCACCATAAAAATACAACCGTCAAGAAATGCGGACATGGTTTCAACTGGGGTAAAATTTTCCGGAGGTCAAATAGTCCCCCATTCGGTTCTCCGGGCGGGGACTACTTCAGGGAACCCTTGCCAAAGGCTCAAACACAGGGACATGTTCCTAGGAACATGGAATGTTAGGACTTTATACAATAGCGGGGCACTAGAGATATTAACGCGTGAATTGGATAAATCGACATTGGATATAGTCGCTTTACAGGAAGTTAGGTGGCCAGGGAAGGTAGTCAGGAATCAGGAAACTTTGCATTATACTATGGTGGTGCAGAAAGACCTGCATTTGGAACGGGTTTTTTAGTCAGAAGGAGGATCCTATCCGCTATCCGAGATATTAAGTTTGTTAGTGATAGGATATCATACATAATTCTAAAGGGTAAACGACATGATTTTATAATTGTAAATGTACATGCCACCACAGAAGATAAAGATGACAAGATCAAGGATGAGTTCTATGAAGAATTAGAATGCTTATTTGATAGCCTTTCACGATATCATATGAAAATTGTCTTAGGAGATTTTAATGCAAAAGTGGGGCGGGAAGATATATTCAAACCAACAATAGGCAAATTCAGTCTTCATGAAGATAGTAACGATAACGGGGTTAGATTAGTCGCATTTGCCACATCAAAGAATCTCATTGTTAAGAGCACAACATTTCAGCATAAGGATATTCATAAATACACCTGAACGTCCCCAGATGGAGAAACTCGGAACCAGATAGATCATGTATTAGTGGATAAACGCTGGCACAGTAGCATCATTGATGTTAGATCAGTTAGAGGAACAGACTGCAACTCAGATCATCATCTGGTCAGAGTGAAAATCAGACAACGGCTATCACTTATGAGAGGAACAAACGCTAAAGATGATTCTGTAAAATATGAATTAAAAAACTTGAAAAATGTTGAAATGCGGCAAGAATACCAAATCAAAATTGCTAATAGATTTGAAGTACTGGAATCTTCAGATGACAATGTGGCAAACGAAGAAGAAACTGATATAAATAAAGAATGGGAGGCTATAAGAGATACTATTAAATTGTCAGCATCAGAAAGTATTGGTTGTTTAAAAAAGAGGCAAAACAAGAAATGGTTTGATGAGGAATGTTCCGACATTGTAAAGAAAAAAAGCTAGCAAAAATGAAATGGTTACACGAGCCAAATGAGGTAAATTTAGAGCAATTGGGTAGTGTTAGACGGGAAACCACCAAGTTATTAAAGAGTAAAAAGAGGGAATATTTGAGAGAGAAGATTAATGATCTCGAAATGAATGCAAAAATAGGAACATTAGAGAATTATATCAGGGAATTAGTATAGAGAAGAAAGGGTTTCAGGCTAGAACAAACATAATTCGGAATGAAAATGGGGATATGATTGCAGATTCCAAGAGTATATTAAATAGATGGAATAGTTATTTTAATCAGCTATTAAATGTACATACAGAACAGGACATTGAGGAGGATAAGTTACAGACAGCAGAAATGCTAGTCACAGAGCCAAGTGCATTAGAGGTTGAAATGGCAATTGAAAAATTGAAGATGTATAAAGCATCAGGTTCAGATGAGATCCCAGCAGAACTGATAAAATCAGGGGGAGAAAAATTGATGGACAAGATACGCTGGTTGCTTAGTATGATTTGGGAAAAAGACGCTCTTACAGATGAATGGAAGGAATCAATTATCGTACGAATTTATAAGAAAGGAGATAAAACTGATTGAAACAACTATAGGGGCATCTCATTACTTTCAACTTCGTACAAAATTCTAACAAATATATTATTAAGCAGACTTACTCCCTATATTGATGACAATCTAGGAGATCATCAATGTGCATTTAGAAGAAATAGGTCTACAACAGATCAGATTTTTAGTATAAGACAGATTTTAGAAAAGAAATGGGAATATAATGGGACTGTACATCAACTATATGTAGACTTCAAAAAAGCATATGATTCAATTAAGAGGGAGAAGTTATATAGTATCCTGCTGGAGTTAGGAATTCCTAAAAATTTAGTTAGACTTATACGAATGTGTCTAAATGGCTCAATGAGTAGGGTGCGTGTAGGCAAACAGTTTTCAGACACTTTTGAAATCCAGAATGGGTTGAAGCAAGGAGATGCACTATCTCCTCTACTATTTAATTTTGTACTAGAGCATGCCATTAAATCTTCAGAGAATGAGGAAGGCTTACAACTGAATGGTATTAATAAGCTGTTAGTTTATGCTGATGATGTAGTACTACTGGCCGATAGCGAGGAGATACTAAAGGCCAACACGCACACACTATTGAGTAACACTAAGAAATTGGGACTGCAAGTAAATATCAGTAAAACTAAATATATGGTCACACGTAGAAATACATTATATAATGGAAATGGACAGCTAATGACAAGTGAGGGAAATTTTGAGGAATTGGCTGAATTCAAATACCTAGGAACAATAATCACAAATAGGAATGAGATGCACAAAGAAATTAAACATAGGCTCAATTCTGGAAATGCATGCTATTATGCATTGCAGAGACTTTTGATGTCCCAACTCCTTTCAAAAAACGTTAAGCTGAAAATATATAAAACTATTATTCTACCAGTTATATTATATGGGTGCGAAACATGGACTCTTACTTTAAGGGAGGAAAGGAGATTACGAGTATTTGAGAATAAAGTTCTTAGGAAAATTTTTGGACCAAAGAGAGATGAACAGACAGGTGAATGGAGAAGACTACATAACAATGAACTACATGGTCTTTATAGGAGGCCAGGTATAATAAGAACAGTTAAGTCCCGTAGACTGCGATGGGCAGGACATTTTGCGCGTATGGGGAATGAAAGACGTGCATGGAAACTTCTTGTAGGAAAGCCAGAAGGAAAACGCCCAGTTGGTAGACCAAGAATGAGGTGGGAAAACTACATTAACTATGATATGAGGGAAGTAGATTATACAGGGGAATGATTGGAAAACATTAGCACAGGATAGGGATGTATGGAGGGCTTATGTCCGTGCGGCCATGAACCTACGGGTTCGATAGTGCCAGTGAGTAAGTAAGTAAGTGCTCAATGACATCAGTTTATTTGCAAAGATATATCACGAGAAGGTATAATTTTCTTATTCATATAGCAAATATATAGACAATCGTTGCTCAAACTTAAATCACATGAATTTCAGGGCATATTTATATAAATTGTGTTTCCCGTCGGATGCAAACAAAAACATCATTCAAAATATGAAACTGTCAAAAATGTTCATTTCGAGAAATACACTTTTTGATATCATTTTTTTCTTAATTTTATCCGCTTAATTTTGAGTATCATAATTAATACATTTATGTATATCCATTCATCCATCCATAGTAATTCAGCCCGAAGGGCAGGTCTTTCACTGCAATCATAGCATTTACATGCTATGCTTTGCAGCTAGGGAATTGTAGGTGTGGTAGCTTCCCGTTGCTTTCCACACCGGTGAAGGATGATAATGATAAGGATGATGATGACGGCCGGATGATTTTCGAGGACCGTTGGGCCCTAGGTTTCCTGACATTTGTCTTACAGGTGAGGAAAATCCCGAAAAAAAACCTCACCCAGGAGAGTGTCCCGACCGGGAATCGATCCCGGGCCCGCTGCGTTACAAGGCAGTACGCTACCTTGAGACCACAGCGGTGGACAATTATATATGTAATTAGTTATAAATAGGAACACATTGTATAGTGCACTTACCAATCAATTTCGAAACTAAATCTATCACGACCGCGGTTACATTATTTTTTACTGTTTTCATTACAACTAGAAAATAAATAAAAATCCACAGACGTACCGTAGCCATAAAAGTTAAATTGAGGTTCAGACGTTTTTCTTACAATTGAGTCGGTTAGAAGTAAAGGGGTGTTATTTATTTTCTCGCAGAAAACGAGTTGTATGCATAATTACATTCTTGAGGCATAATTTTATTTTGTAGTAGAAATTGTAAGTTTATGCGTACAAGTAGATAATGTATGATTCTTATCATTTTCAATTACCTATGATTTTCTTATATAAGTTCAACATTAAACATGTTCATCTCAATGCTTGCGCTTGCATTCACTTGCTTAACCGCCTCAATCGAAAATCGTGTACGTCTCAGGTTTCTGACAGTTCTTATAGAAACGATAAGTAAAGTTAAACCAAGATCGTAGTTGAGATTATATTTCTGGTACTGGCCGTAGTTCTGGGTAAATTGAATGAAAATTTCAATATAAAGTTTGCTTTAGAATCTTGGAAAAAAAAAAAACATTTTTCTTACTAATAAATAAATTTGAAGATCCTAAATTGAGAACATACACTGAGGGGCATTATCATCCTTGCAAATATAAACAGGAAGATATTATTTATGCATAGGAAACTGCTGTTTGTTTTGAGCTAGCTCTGACATCATAGTCCCTACGTCAGTTCCAGCCTTGTGTATACTTTTAGTGTTAGAGTAAAAATCGAAATAATTGTCGTCTGATGAATATATAACGTATGTCGTCGCCAGACACAATTAATTCAAATCTACGAAAACATTACAGATGTTTAAAAGCTATACTTCATATGTCATTCTGTGAAATATAATACAGAGTGATTCAAAAGTCACTATACATTTTGTGTTTAGACAGATATCATTACACATTATGTAATAATACTAAAACATATGCCAGAGTACGACATAATTTCAATGCATTTCAATGTGACCACCTTGCACGGCTAGACACAACGACCACTACACTACCAAACATTTTCTCAAGCATAGCTGGTGCAATCTTAGCAGCCGCTGCTCTAACCCGCTGTTTTAGCTGTTGAATGTTGTTTTTCTTCACCTGGTACACGTCAGACGTTATAAACCCCCAGGCAAGAAAGTCTAAAGGTGTCAGGTCTGGGGAGCGGGGAGGCCACATCATTGACGCTGCACGGCCAATCCATCTACCGAGAAAAAGCTTGATTTAGGTATTTCCGAACTGTAATGGCAAAATCAGGTGGTGCCCTATCCTTGTTGAATAACAAAAGTATCCATAATACCATAATATATCAATTGGGGTTCCAAAAACTGTTCCAACGTATCGAGGTATACATTTTCAGTAACAGTTTTCTCTGCAAACATGAAGGGCCCGTAAACTGTTGACAGGTTAATCCTTACCACACATTTACTTTGGATGTGTTCCGTTCCCACTCCTGCATCACATTTGGTAGGTCCTCAGCTCATATTCTGAAATTGTGTCTACTGACATGTCCACATGTGTGAAATGTAGCCTCATCACTAAATAAGACAGTTTTTCATTAATTGTTATTTTCCACAACTTCTAGTAGATCATGACACGCAGCTTTTCTGGATGCATAGTCCTCAGCTTCAAGTTTATGCACCACCTGAATGTGATACGCAAGTTTGTGCAATATGTAGCGGAGAGTTTTCCACATAGTGGTTTGAGGAATACCCAGCTCTCTACTAAGTCTCCTGATTGATGCAGAAGGATTGCGACTACATTTTGCACGGTACCTGGTGGTACGACCAGTCTCCCTGGACGCTCTTTATCTGCAACACTACCAATACGCTGAAATTTACTGACCAGGTTCTTTAGAGCCAGACAGGTGGGGCATAGTTTCCTAAATTTACGGGCGAAATCTGCCCGCGTTTGTTCATACGTCATACCACGGAGACGAGCAGAAACAACAGCTATTCTTTCTTCTTTGGTTAGCTTTATGTTATGTTACCTGCAACAAAAATAATACAGTCACTATATCATGAAAATATATAGTGACTTTTGAATCACCCTGTAAATTAATAAAACGCCAGAACCTATAATGTGAGTGTTTGAATTATCACAATTACAGTGACGTACTGCACTTACATATTTTTTGCGCTACCTCATTGATAGTGCGCATAGTATATGCGGCTCGAGGAACAAAGTAGAGGAGGAGGCAATGTATTTTATTACCTACCTCTTTCGTGGTTGCGAGTAAACTTTGAGGACAAATCCCAGACTTTTAATGCCCTCGAGTGCTCAATCGAAACGTGGAATAACGAGCGCTCAAATTGTATTTTGGATTTTGAAAGACTTTCATAGTTTATTTTATTGACTGTATTTATTCTATTTCATCATTGAAGCAATACAAAATATGACTTTTCAATTAAATAATCTTGGATAATAAATAATATCCTCAACTTGTGTTCAACTAAGGGTCGGGTCGAGAGATGAAATGAAAAAAGCCACTATATTTATAGAGGTCTGTGAACAATAAAATGCCTGACGTACCGGCACAAGGGCGGGTGAACGAAATTAACTAGATGAGTATAGACAAATGGTGAAATAAAATTTGTGGCAGGAGAAAACGGGAGGAACCCCGAGAAAACCTGCCCAAGCTCCTTTCTGTCCACCATGAAATCATATCGAGTGACCGAGACTTGGTCTCGGTGAGAGGTGAGCTTCTAACCTCTTGCCACTTGCTCACGGAGCCGGCATGTTGGATATATTATAATAAAAACTCCAATATTTGTTTTAAATGAAGTATCTGCTAATATATTTAAACAAAGAGGAACGAAGTACGGAATAAATGTGAGATGACAAAAAAATATAAACCTTCCTTGTTTATTAATGTAACAATGTTGTGGATTTTTAAACAGTTGAGAGAAGTGTTTATGCTGCTGACCACATGTAGGGAACCTCGTGTGTTTGTCTTTTATATCTTGCAGGTCATGTTTACAAGGCGCAAACAACACCTTGGTAAGCGTTTTATGTGTTTGAGGATGATTAGAATCCCCATTTTGTTTAGTTAAGGGCATTTGTACAAAGATTTACTCACCATGTAAAGTATGTGATAACTTATGCTAACCATACAACATCGATAACTAGCAAAATACTGTGTTTTCTGGTCCTATTATTTATATTGTGAAAACATTTTTACCCCTTTAACCAAAGCAACCAAAATTGGTAACCTGAAATCATTACATTATACTTGAATGATTATTTATACCTTTCCATATACCTATAATGATACACTGATAGGAGTAGTATCGGCTTCAGTCCTGTTACTTTCTCTGGTCCCGGGATAGGTCCTCCGGGAGGGACTTTAAGCCGTCGTCTCTAGTCTGAAGGTTGTCGGATTCATAAGAAACTCAAGTCTGAAATAGATCCTCTTCGCAAAATTTAAACGGCTTTCCCACCAGTAACAACGTAGGTGCCTAATAGATGTATTTTTGAGGTGTTGAGCTAACCACTTACCCCTCGCTGATTTCCATAGAAAAATAAGCGTAACTAAATTAGCTTGGTTGTGTAGTTCCCTCGAGAAAGCAACCTTGCCCCTATGTGGGGATGTACGGGGAGGAAGAAATACACTGTCAGCAGTAGGAACAATGGCCTCATAGTAACAACAGTAGCAGTACTCTTGTATTTAATGGGTTCTTTAACCGATAAAATTGAATTGTATATATAAAACAATCTACGTTATTAGAAACAATTAAATTTTCTATTCGCGATGTGATCTTAGACGTTAAAGTGTTTTTTATAAATAATTATGGAATAATATATTAATAACAATAATAATAAAAGTAATTATACTTAACGACGCTATATAATAGCTCTTGTTTTTTAGCGTCGCAATTCAAACCTCTGTTTCAAAGGTCAACGAATGTTGTCTCTTTTACAGGCTTGGGGTATTTTACTTCCCGTAAATGTATCACGGGATTCAAGGATTAAGCCATTAAAACCCCATTTATCCCAACAAATCTTCCCAATATCGACACCATAGGCGATCACGGTAATTAGTAAACCAAAACCTACAGAAAAATGGTTGTATTATTTTGTTTTAAATTGCGGATGTGTTAAATGTGTGTCCCAAATCGAAAAATCCGAATAATTTCAAACACATTTTCTTCGAAGCATTTAAATGATGTATACCACCGGTTGATGCTATTATAATGTCCTTTATTTGAGTGGAAAAAAAAGTGTTTAGTATTTCACTGTCATTTGCCTTGTTCATTTTGTATATCCTATCCTTTAAATTGTGTATTTAATATTTCCTAAATGCCTATTAAAAACGTAATTTCCGTACTTTGATGTATACTAACTTCTTTCGGTACCAATGATTGTCAAGCTCGCTTCTGGTTTCAAAGTCCTCAAATTCAAACCCGACCTTTTCAAACAATAAACATGTTGAGCAAGACTATCTCAGCAATAGAAGTAAAAATTTAGGTTACATAAAATATTCTGTAGCCTGAAATAAGAGGGGACTGGGCAAGATATTTTGGCGCTTTTTCGCCCAGCCTTCAATGTCTGAATTGTTAAGAAGCATACAGGAATCTTTATCCTGATATAACAGGCATCTGAGTAAATTATGTTGAATATTTTACGCCCGGCTTTCATTTGAAATAACCTGAGTTGTTAAAGAACGAGGTTACTTCTACTGCACCTTCTAATGCCATTTATAGTTAGCAAAATAAAATTACGGGTTGAGGAACCAGCTATAACGGCTGGGGGACTCGACATGCTAACCACATGTCACCCCTACACTGGCTGTTGATCATCTACCTCTGTGATTGACACATGTGGATGTGAAGGGCCAGCAGCCGGCTGGTAAAAGGGCAACCGCTGAAAAGTGGAAAGACCCTCAATCGGAAATAAAATTACGAAAACACAAATGTGTTTATCATATAACGTTTTTCTCTAACCACCTATATTTATTGCAACTTGCTATGGAACATCGTCTCTTACAGCGGTTTTCAAATAGTGGCCTGATAATCCTATTACAAAGCCCATAGAACTTGCTCGAAAGACGATGCCTTTACCTGTTAGGAAGTGAATGTTGGGGAATAATTAGCAGATCCCAACTCCCACAGCCTTCTATATTGCTTTAACTGACGTCAGTGTAGTTTAAAGGCTCAAGGCTTGATGCTAGAATCCAATTTTATAGCTACATATAAGCTTTGTTGGACTAACTTTTAAAAATCTCTACCATAGAAATTTTAAATTAATAATGCTTAAGAAATTTATAATTTCCCTATAGAGGGAAGATTTGCTCTGGACATAGGACAATGAATAAATAATGACAACATACAGTAGTTAGTTATTATATGTTAAATATATTTTGTTTCATTTCACTTCGGCCTTCAAATATAATATACCATCAATAAAGCTATAACAAATTCCTGGAAGATGGAACATTTAATCTGTAGTATCATATCTTGATATATATCTCATTGATTGATCGGAAGTTTTGTTGATGTCAACTCTTTTTAAGAGTAGTTGTAATTCATTGCGGAATACTGCACTTAAAAATGTTTGTATGTTATGATTATCAAGATATTATGTCGAAATAATGCATAATCCTAAAAATAACTTATATTCATTTTAATAATTCTTAAAGTTATAAATAAATATGTAGAGTGAAACAGAACTGCACGTGGAAATCTTACGTGTTAAATATTTTTGCTGTTGACTTTTGTATAAAGATCCCATGGTCTACGGTGACTTGTTTGCAGATTAATGTGTTGACACGCTAGACATGTACTATACTATCTTCTTCCTCTTCTTCTTCTTACAAGGATTGAACCTTTTTGGTTCGTTCCGGCTCCAGGTATCATAGCTGCTGTGTCAATCTCTTTCGAGGGCGTCCCCGATATCTTTTTCCTCTTCTCATTTGATATCTAGACTTTACCAAGGCAATCTGTTGGCATCCATTCTGCATTTATATTCATACCATTTTCTCCTATACTTTTCTATTTTATCTGACAGACTGAATATTTGTAGTTCTTTACTAATACGTTGATTTAGTTTTTTATCCATTAAAGTATATTATACTGTTAAGTAGTATGCCATCATATTTTGTTTTACTGAAGACCGCTACTCTTTATAATATAATATCAATTCTGAACATAGTTCATATGTAACATACATAAAAATACGCATATGCTCGTGCATTTCTCTTATTATATATTATAACTAGGTTATACAGAATATATACTATGTGGATTCCGTAATATATACAGTAGTAATAACTAACTCTTTGGTTCAAAAATTTTCCCAAGAACTTTATTGACAAAAGTTTGAAATGTTTCAACTCTTTTAAAATAACAGTCCCCGTTTGGCATCAATATAACTGGAAGATTTACGTTTTGTTAAACATGTCTTGAGAGAATTTGAGCTGTAAAGAGATCCTCTAACGCACAATAGCATTTAGTTCTTGTAATACATGTACTTTGAGTGTATTTAGATTATGAGTTCCAAAACTAATATATAATTACTGTAAATAATAAAGTTACTTGAGTGTACACATTTCATCAAATGTTCAATGTATAATGATGTAGATATAAAGAGAATCAGGATAAAGCGAATAGAAACTTAATGAAGTTGTATGAGTAATGATTTCAGATTAACCAAAGATTATATGACGAAATTCGCAGTTACAGAAACATTAACAAAAATAGGACATGTATAAGAGGAAGTCGGACAGCTCTCAAAACGTATTTTGAAGAGTAGAATATCCTCATCCGCTACTTTTAACACTCGCATACTTTAGAATGTAGAGAACTGCAAGATGAAAGCCAGATTATGGGGAAGGGGTAGGAGTTGAAAGGGAGTGAGTTCTATAATCGTACAAGGGTTGCATTTGGCACGGGTACTGTCAGCATCAGATATGTGATGCGGTCGAATAGATGCCACAAACCTCGGACAATGATAGTGGGAGGTCCTTTTCATCCCCTTGAAACCATCCCACCCCCTTATTTCATATTGTTCATCCTCCCACCCTCGCTCCATGTCGCATATACATACCGTGTACAAGAATACTAAACACGATGCCCATCAACATATTGTATTCATTCAAAAAAAAGAAAGAAGGGAGAGATGCGTGAATTTGACTTTCAAATGTTTAATGGATGTTTTGTTCTTACTCAAAGTTCAACTGTTTTAAACATACTGTACCACTTATTAATTACTATAACTTACAATGTGTTACAGATACAAAATAATAAAAAACAATAATAATGAAAGCTGTGTAAGATTTTACAATGTTGTTCACTGCACGTTTTTGCTCACATACAAATTGGACGGCGTTATGCAAAACCGGCTATACGCCATATGTCAGTTACGAGAAAGATGTGTTAATTTTTTTTTTACATTTTAAACTCTAGGAAGAACTATATAATTATTTCGGACTTGATATTCGTTTATTAGATAATATTGTATATTCTTACTCTAAGAGTAAAGAGAATTGGTATTTATTTTAACGGTCAATATTTCAATATTGCACTTACACGTAATGACAATGATGCCATAACCATACTGGTACCGAATCAATCAGTTATCCGCCACAAGAGGACGTTTACAGTGTTGATATGTAGTAGTATGGGATATTTTGTTATGTATCAGGCAGGCAAGCGTCAAGGTAAACACGTGTACAATGTTAGTGTAAAATACTGTATCATACTAGTAGTATTTCTATGCACAATACCCTTATTACTGGTTTGTTTTTATATATATTGTATTGTTTTGTAATTCTTCAAAAATATGACATTATGAAATCTGCGTGTTAAAATATTAATGTTTCTAAATAAATCCAATTTATTCATGTAATTACAGTACACAAGGCATGATGTAACAATTTTGTGATATCATTTTTCTTTCCTTGGAGTAAAAAAAATCGATAGACATTCATCAACTTGCATACTATTTTTTTAATTCTAAACTACAATACTTTTTTTCTAAAAGTCATACACATTTACGGTCTTCCTAATAAAAATCTCTTATACAGGCTTTCATCAGTTGTTTAGTTATACAATGTATAAGCCTTACGTAGATCATGTATAATTTCCTTACTAATAAACGTTGTGCCGGAGCGATACACCAATACAACCGTTATACACAATACGTCACATATTCGTCATCACTATGACATCAGAACAATATTACGCGCAGTTTGTAACAGAAATAAAACAACATCAACTAGTAATTCATTGTGTAACAAATGATTATGGATAAGAATTAATAGAAATTCCCCAATTGGGAAGGTACGGAAAAAATAAATATGTTGTAATTTATTTACATTTTCCTTTACGCAATGTCAAATATATCGAAGAATTAGTTTCACAGAAAATGTGTTGCCATCTAACGTCAAGAATTTCGAACAATGGTTGGAAACTAATAAAGGATTTTTCCATTACTTATGAATTATAAGCAGTGTTTTAAGATGCGTTTAGAAAACGTTCAAAATAGTATAAAATGTTACCGATAACAGAATAACGCTTTAGGCGAAAAAATATCATTGTTGTTTGATAGGGAATCGAACCTAGGACCTCAGTCTGAAGCTCTAACCACAAAACTGTGAAGCCAACATGTGGCTTGCTGCTATAATTAATTACATTTTGATATCGGTATGTGCATTATGTTTTAATGATGCAAGAGAGTTTTGTTAAAATAATATTATGAAGCACTTAAACCACTTTCAGGTTAAATCTTGTCTACAGCAATTATTGTAGAACATATTATTTTGTGAATCAATACTCAATTTAAAAACATTATTAGGCCTAATCGAGAATGAGTGTAAGAAAAGGCATTTTATGATGCTTTTATTTTCCTACCCAGAGTTTTATTAATATTATTTATGTCCTGTGCATCTATCAAATACTCGTTAAAGTGTTGCATTTTGCGTTAAATTTAAGGTAACTTTCATTAATATCAAAATCTGCATGCCATTTTAATTTCTGAAACATGGCTGAAAAATACACTTCCTTCTTCTCTTGTAAACATGCAAAATTACACCTTGATTAGGAATGACAAATTCGGGGAAAATGGAGGCGGCGTGGCGATGTATATACGTTCCGATCTACAACCGAAAATTGTATCCCATTCGCCTAATGAATACTCGTCACGACCCGAATACCTATTTATAGAAATTAGAGCGAAAATGCACAAATGTTTATTAGGAGTAGTTTATAAGCCCCCAAATGTCGGTCACCTGCATGACATTGAAACAGTTCTCCAAAATCTGATACCATCTTATGAACATGTAATTGTACTAGGAGACTTCAATACTAACCTAGTAGCCACAAATTCCTACAACACTATACAACTACAGACAATGTTCCAGTCTTGCAATATGAAAATACTGCCTTCAGAACCAACCCATCATATTAGCTATTCTGACACACTACTAGACTTAATTATAACAAATAATCCTCAAAAAGTTATAACTAGTGGACAGATAGAAGCTCCAGGCATCTCTGCACATGACTTAATATACATTGAATATTCACTCCTTTGCTCTAAACGTAGACCTAGACTTGTAACATACAGAGACTTGAAACATATAAATTATGCGCAATTAATTGATGACGCTGCAAAACTACCTTGGAACAACATATGGACACTTAGGACTGTAGACGAGAAAGATAAAAATTTAATGATATGATTTTACAATTGTATGACAAACACGCACCTATCAAGACTAGACGTATAAACAGACCACCTGCACCCTGGATGTCTGATAATATCCTCTTGCTTATGACTGAGAGAGACGTAGCATTCAGCAAATACAGGAGGAACAAAGAACTGACAGACTTACAGACATACAAACGTCCGAGGAATAAAGTCAACCAGACTGTCAGAATTGCAAAACTAAGATATGCCCATACTATTATCACACAATCTATGTCCAACTCAGCTGACATGTGGAAAAATTTAAAATCAATAGGCCTCTGTCAAAATAAACTACAGGTAGAAACAGCTGACCTACCACTAGATGAGTTGAATGACCATTTTACCCGCCTCCCTACTGACAACAACTCACAACACAAATAACAGACAATACATGAACTAATGTCATATTCCCAACCTACCCGAGACAAATTCTTTTTTTCCTATATCTCACCTGATGACGCCTAAAGAGCAGTATTACGTATTAAATCTAAACCACAAGGAATAGACAATATAACAATAACTCTCCTGCAAAAAATAATATACATTATTCTCCCAACAATAACCCACATTTTTAATGCCTCTATGATGACCGGGACTTATCCCAGACTCTGGAAAATGGCTCTAGTTCGTCCTACACCGAAATCAAACACTCCCACAACACTCGATGATTATAGACCAATTAGTATTATTTCCTGTATATCTAAAGCACTGGAACACATAATAAACTCACAGTTAACAGACTACCTCACCACACACGACTTACTTGATGAACATCAGTCTGGTTTTAGAACAGGACATCACACAAGTACTGCACTACTTGACATTGTAGAGGACATAAGAGACTCAATGGACAAAAGCAAACTCACCGCGATAGTCCTAATCGACTACAGCAAAGCATTTGACACAGTAGATATAGACGTAATGCTAGCGAGACTAAAGACACTACATCTGTCGGAAAACTGCCTTGATTGGTTTGCATCTTACCTCTCTAATCGTCAGCAATCAGTTTCTGTTAATAATCGCATTTCTTCCTGGCGCTTTGTGAGGAAAGGGTACCTCAAGGCGGCGTCCTCGCTCCTCTTCTCTTCTCGATTTATATTAATGACGTGACCAAGAAACTACAAAACTGCAAGCATCATCTTTACGCCGACGACCTACAGATTTACACGCACTTTAGGCCTGACGAAATAAATGAATATATTGACAAAGTAAATACTGACCTCAAGCATATATCTTTATGGTCCAGACAATATGGGCTGAAACTAAATGTAAACGAAACGCAAGCAATAATTATCGGACATCCAAGGCTATTACACCTCATAAACAATGGCAATATGCCGGCTGTCATATTAGATAATGAACAAATTCCTTATACCGACGTCGTTAAAAACTTGGGATTTTACTTAGATTCTAATTTAAATTGGCATGTGAAAGTAAACAAACATCTAGAAGGATCTTCTCCATATTGCATTCTCTAAAGCGACTTAAACATTTTCTTCCTACAACTCTTAAAAGAATTTTAATTCAAACTTTAGTGATGCCGCATTTTGACTACTGTGACGTTCTACTAACTGACATAAGTGACGGATTGTCGGACAAACTGCAACGTGTCCATAATATATGTATCAGATTCATATTTAATGTTCGAAAATAAGATCACATTTCTCCATTATTCCACGAATTGTCATGGCTACATCTAAAAGAGAGAAGAAAATCGCACTGTCTAATTCTCCTATTTAAGATCCTACATACCTCGATTCCCAATTATTTATCACCCCGTTTCCAGTATCTATCCTCAAACCATAACTTAAACACAAGATCACAACATAGTCTCTTACTTAATATACCGCAACATAGGACATCACATCACTCCATGTCATATACCATCTCCACTTCTCGCAACTGGAATTCCCTACCACAAGAAATAAGGGGCTGCCGGACATTGGCATCTTTTAAAAGAAATCTAAATTTATATTTGCTCTAAACTCGACTTCATTATTATCCAGTGTAAGATATATATATTAATTGGTGTTTCCCGTATAATGTACCATATTTATATTATTATTATTATTATTATTATTATTAATATTATCGTATCATTATTGTTATTACCCTATAAAATGTAGCTTGTACATGACATTTACATTGCTACATTTATTGTATCTTTAACTGTTTATAATTAGTATAGTGTATATCTATATTTGTCGAATATTTATTTGTATTTGTGCTGGTTGAGTGGAAGAGAGGGCCTTATGGCCTTAACTCTGCCAGAATAAATAAAGTATTATTATTATTATTATTATTATTATTATTATTATTATTATTATTATTATTATTATTATTATTATTATTATTAGTATTATTATTATTATTATAAGAAAACAATCAGTTGATCTTGAAGTCCGACATTTTGTCTAGTTATACAAATCCTAAACAAGGCTGGAGTCATGTATAACGATTACCATGTAAAGTTGTACACCTCTTATGCACTGAACAGGTAATACAGTGTTTATTAGTAAGAATTTTCAACTGAGATGTGTACAAAACTGGTATTAAAGTTATATATGGATTATTAGTAAGAGGGCTAATATATACAAATTGTTTGTTTGTTTGTTTGTTTGTTTGTTGGTACTTTATGCGCGGCCATACCGTTGCTCCGATTGTGATGGGACTTTTTGCAAAATGTTCAGGAGATACCCGGGATGAACATAGGCTATAAGAGAGTTGTGACACTCAACTCTTACTACCCTTAAAATCGCCCTTTGTAGTGGAAAACGTGAAAAAAGTCGCTTTTTGGACGCTTAAATGGCTTACGCTGCCTAAACCATAACAAATACATACAATTAATGTACACAGAATTGAATATCTCAAACAGCTTTACAAAAAATCCCGCGCCAGCATATGTTTATCTCGTACGGATAATTCACAATAATAGTTTTTGTATGTCATTGATGCCAAGAAGATCGAGACTAGTACGTAGATTCCTTTGCAGCATAGCAACACATGACAGGTATTCTTTTATGGATAACTCACAATAACGAATTTTGTCTTTTAACTCATTTATGCCAAGAAAATCGAGATAAGTAGATTTCCGGGCAACACGGGGAATTTTAAAATAATTACGATATATATTTATAATTATATTTCATTTTTCTTATTCAACTAATGATAAGAAGTACATTAATTTTTGTTTTTCAGCTCATATATGCGAACAAGAACGGGGTGAGTAGATTCCCGGTCAACGCCGGATAAACAGCGCGGGGTATCTAAAAATAATTATGATATACATTTTTCTTTCTACTTATTTAACTAAACATAAAATCACATTGATTTTCATTTATTTAGACGTAGCAGCGCACGCCGGGTATTAGATAGTTACTAATAATAAGCAATGTATCTGAGAAGAATAATTAAAATAAATGGAACGACAGTAAATAATACAAATAATTTATCTCATAATTTTAATACGAATTATTCACATTAGAAATGTATATATTAAAATTATCATACAACACATTTAGAAAAAATACACACGTTTTATTTCACAAAAAAAAAGAATTTTACTAAGCGATGAACAGATCTCCTTATCTCCATCGCCTATTAGAATGACCTCTGAAATGACAAATGCCTGTTTTTTATCTTTATGTTTATAAATATGAGTATATGGACTTGATGTACGAAAAATATATGATTCACATAATAAATAAAACACTTACGTACCTACAGTGAGACACAAGATGTCTTTCCATTTTCAGCGCAGTTCTTATAATACCATATCTAAAATATTCTGAGCTCTGGATGTCGTTATAACATTTACAAAACACACTGACTTGACAATCTTCACTATTTATTGTAGCGCCAAACCTACAATGCTCAGTAATGCATAAACAATGTAAGAGCGGGAACATTTGGGGCTAAGCTGCGTGATGTAAAATTTAGATTAGTGTTTATAAAGATCTAGTTTCATAGCCTTCTGTTACAAAACACAGAATCTCTGATAGAACTGATGGCGTTTACACGTGTCTTTAATAATAAGACTGTATTTAATGATTTGGCGCTAAAAGTGTGCGTACATTTCCTTCATGAGCTAGAGCAACATATGACACCAAAATCTAATTTTTTAAATGACACTTAGCCGGTTGATACATAAGGCTGTCCAATTATATTTTTCTAGCTGTACAAGCCTTCTTTCATGATGATCAATGCACTTTTCATAATAAAATTCTGTATCTATCTACGAACTATATATATATATATATATGACAGCCTGTACTTTGATAATTAAAATTTATTCTTAGAAAATTCTCATTTGTGTATTTAATATTTAAGGCACTTGGTCTTCTTCCTTCCCAATATGGTGTAACGAATGTGAGGACAATTGACGGTGTAATCCATGTTAAAGAAGGAGACAACAAACGTATCATTTTCCGGGCGTCAGTATATAACTTGTGCTAACACTACCAGTCAATAACCGACAGTTATCACTTTTAACATTTTATTAATAGTCTATAAAATTAAGATATTTTTAGTGACGTGATGCCAAGCTTAGTTTGTAATTTTGTTCAAATACTGTATGACCATTTTTCGTTTAAATAATGATTTTCTTTTGACAGTCTCTGACAGGTTACAGGACAATAACTTTCCCACACCCCTCGACCCAGTTACTTCAAGGGATGTTTTAGAAACAGCTTTATCCCCATACCCTACATCCTTGCAGGAAATCCATTTCAATGCTCAAAGTATAACTGCTCATATAGATTAGTTCAGAACAATTTTCTTCTCTTTAATTATCCATGCTCTTCTCATATCTGAAACGTGGGTAAATACCAACATTGCCTCTTCTTTAATTAACATTGATGGTTATACTTTTCTTAGACATGATCGTGTTTACAGTCGCGGGGGCGGTATTGGAGCCTTCGTTAGAACGGACCGTACTCCTAAAATTGTGTATTTATCTAATAATGAACCATCTGCTTAAATTATGTTTATAGAAATATTTGTCAATTTCAAAAAATGGCTTCTTTGTGTAGTATACCAACCTCCTAAAATAAAAGCTATAGCTGAAATAGAGTCCTCCTTACAAAACGCTCGAATACAATATGAACGCGATATCGTTATGGGCGACTTTAATATAAATATACTAGACACTGGTAACAGACATACATAACAACTGATGGCCACGTTCCGGGCTTGTGATGATTCTCCTACCCCTACGGCCTACACATCACTCTCATCACTCTGAGACGTTACTTGACTTAATTTCAACTAATAATCCAGACATAGTACTTACTCATGGGCAACTGCCAGCACCGGAAATATCAGCACATGATATTATATTCTTAGCATATTCGCTGCACTGCCCTAAACCGACTCGAAAGACTATTACGTATAGAGACTTAAAACATATAGATAATGCAGCCCTAATTGAAGAAGCTATGCAGATGCCGTGGTATTCAATATGGACGCTGCATTCTGTAGATGAAAAAGTTGAGGCACTAAATGATTTTATACTACAATTATACAACAGACACGCCCCACTAAAATCTAAACTCGTGAAACGACGCCCTGCACCCTGGATGACTCTTTCAATTCGTAACTTGATGGCTGATAGAGACGCAGCGCATAACAAATATAGACTCGACAAAACAGACACAAATCTTGATCAATCTAAACAGTTACGTAACAAGACAAATCAAGCTATAAGAAACGCCAAACTTAGACATTTATACAGCCTAACAGATACCAATACTTCAGAAATCTGGAAAAACTTGAATAGAATGGGAATTGGGAGAAAAGACCCGCAGGTTTCCCTGGACACACTCAATAATCACTTCACAGGCATAACTACTACTCCAAAGCATAAAGAACAAACAATAAATGAATTATCATTGACAAATCAACCCGAGAGAGAATATTTCCACTTCTCATATGTTACAGATTACGACGTAAAGAAAGCCATCATGCGAATAAAAACCAAAGCAGAAGGAACTGACCGTATAAATATTACTTTACTGAATAAAATAATCGGCGCTATACTACCTACTATAACTCATATTTTTAATTCCTCACTACACACTTCTACATATCCCTCATTGTGGAAACAAGCCCTCGTACGCCCACTGCCTAAAGTTAAAACGCCCTCAACTTCGTACGACTTTCGACCCATTAGCATTTTACCTACCCTTTCAAAAGCTCTGGATTAGTCCATAAACAACTGGCTGACTACCTAAATGAACACAACCTTCTAGATCAATTTCAGTCAGGATTCAGGACAGGACACAATACAAATATCTGCGAAGACGTACGCAAATCTGCTGATAATCGAAAACTTACCATTCTTACATTACTGGACTTTAATAAGGCATTCGATCAGTGTAGACCTATTGTTGCATAAACTTAAAAACCTCTTACTCTCTGATAGTGCCATGCAATGATTCAATTCCTACCTTAATGAGCGCCAGCAATCTGTTGTAGGAAATCATGCATTATGTTCTTCTTGATCCTTCTGTAAAGCTGGGGTTCCACAGAGTTCTGTTCTTGGACCTTCACTTTCTTCAATCTACATAAATGACATATCTAACTCCCTAAAGCATTGCAAACATATTTGTATTTGCAGACGACATGCAAATTTACATCCGCACAGACAAATATTCTCTAAATGATGCTGTTGCCAAAATTAACGAGCATCATGACTCACTAATGACTTGGACAGTTAAATATGGACTGCAATTAAATCCTAGAAAGTCACAACTAATCATTATGGGTCACCAGAGACTATTATCTACAATTAACCTAAACACAGTCTCGCATGTGTCACTAAATGGAGTTCAAATCCCTTATAGTGAGACAATAAAAATTCTAGGAGTATTTATTGACAACAACTTAAATTGGAATACACAAATAAACCATACATGCAAAACAGTCTTCTCAATAATACATTCATTAAATCGCGTAAGAAATTGTCTGCCATTCTTTCTTAGGAACATGTTAGTTGAATAACTTGCAATGCCCCATTTTGATTATTGTGACACACTTTTTACAAACATAAATATTATTTTCACTCAAAGACTTCAACGTGTTCTGAATTCTTGCGCACGTTTTATTTGTGGTATTCACAAATTTGACCATGTTACACCGTCCCTTGAACAATTATCGTGGCTTCGTCTTAGAGATCGTAGAACTGTCCATTCCTATCCCTTCTCTATAAAATCCTTCACACATCATCGCCTAATTTATTTATCACGCCGCTTCATCAGACTATCCGACACACATAATCTTGATACTCGATCCCATCAGCACATTGTCCTTTATATCCCTCCTCATCACACTGTATATTATTCATTATCTTTTACGGTCTCACTTACCAAAACATGGAATTCCCTTCCGACCTATGTCAGAGACTGTCAAACTATAACATCCTTCAAAAACAAATTTAAGAATTATTTAATAGCAAACTAACTTACACACCTCAATGATAGTGTTCTTTTAACAATTAATACATTTAATTATCTATGAAAATAATATTAAGATTAACAAATATTTTCTTTTGTTTTGTTTTAAATATTGTACAAACGTAAAATCAGTTTTCTATATCTCATTACTTTTCTTTGTTTTTATAAACGTTAGACAGGGACTATTTAATATGTCTTGCTTCTATACACTTTATTATTAGTTTTAGTCTTAATTTTAACTAACATTAAATGATTGCATTATCGTAATATAACAGGTATTATCTTTTTGATCAAATTTTTATTTAGTATTTAATATTAGAGTTAATTGAGATTGTTATATTCTGATGTAATATATGTTTGTCCTGGTGAGTGGAAGAGATGGCCACATGGCCTTAACTCCACCAGGCTAAATAAATCTAAATTAATCCAATAGTTCACAATTTGTATTTATTATGGTACTGCCAAGAGCACTCCACTGGTCACATGATCCCTGTCTATAACAAGAGTTACTAAATCCCTTGGAAGATGGTGTGATGGCTAACGTGTCGAAAAGAACTGCAATTCAGTCGTGTCCAACGTTTTTTGTCACAGCTGCAACATAACGTTTCCTCAATGGGTCTGAAATTGGATTTTTTTTTATCTCCGTAGGAGGATGCACAATGTCTCGTTTAAACTATGTTGCCTTATTTCGTTGTGAATTTCTTCTATTCAGGTTTTATTGACTAGCAATTTAACAGAGTGTATGAAATTATGTTGATGAAATTTGTGTCCAATTTTGACTAAAAAGTCTACTTTTCACGGCCACTTATTTAACGATGTGATTGAATCTACTGAAACCTCGTTTCGTTCCCATCTCTCAGGAGATGCTTTATAGAGAACTGACTGTCAGCAATCCGTGTTGATAGGTGATGCAGTGCTTGTGTTGCTGGAGTGGAGTAACTAAGAACGAGTATAATATTTTAGAAAATGTTTAGTCGTGTTGTTAGATGCTTCAGTGCAATGTTTACAGCTTCTAGTAAGCAATAGAAGTTATTTTCAGATGGTGTTATACTCAGATAGAATTGAGTAGATCGTATTGCCTTCTTTATCCATCAGCGATCCACCTGTATAGACATGTAAACATCGTTCTTGTAGATGAAGGGAAGTTATAGTTTGTGACTAGGATACTCACAATACGTTCATTTATTTTTTCCTTTAGAATTCTATCCGTTAATCCAGCTTGAAGTTAATTACTGAAAGATCCAAAGAAGATGGGTGGAGTGGCAGTAAACAAAGAACAGTTTTATTAAAACCAGTAAAATTAGTCTGATTTTTACGAAATAATAACATTTTGACAATCCCAGTTTCATTTAAAAATAAACAGTGACAACGAACGTTATAATAAAGATTGAGTGAGATCGAATTGTTAATTAATCATTACTATAGAAACATTGAATAAATGGATTCAATAAAATGAAAGTTAATACGTATTTTCAAATCTTTGTTTAAGTAAGTCTAAACTCAGAGTTCCTGACATAAAATTATGACAAGAAAAAAAAAGTTAAATTGCACATTCATCTTTGGTGACGCTATGACACACACCCCATAGTTACCTAACAATATATCATAATGAACAAAATATTAGTGAGATATTAAAATAAACTCATAAATTTAAAAAAAGGAGCCCGTCACGCAGAAGGCTGCGTATATTAAACGAGTTCCTCTGCAATTGTAATTTATGTGCCGATATTGCGGATTCACTGTATATGCCTTTCGTTTGATAATGAAGTCATATATATAATTTCGTTGCAAAAAATATATAAAAATTCTGGCCTTTAATAGTAGAAAATATTCCCTCTAAAAGTTTAGCTTCCCATTTAACCCTATTCCTGAATATATAATTTTGACGATTAAAGAAATCGATCTTACTTTACTTAAAAAACGAAAACTGATGCCGCTTGACCCATTTTTAATTTTAGATTTCCGGTTAACCCCACTCATAATAGTCCGCGTTAATTCCTTTTGACAGAATAAATGTTTCACTTTATTTCGGTGGCATTTTCAGAATTTAATGGTGAAAAAAAGTAGCTCTAGAGCGATTTGATTAACCTCCAGTGGTACAGTTTTACCGGTTAATTAACTCGATCTTTCTTTGTTTAATTGATTGTTATAGGCCTATTTTGGTTGCGAAAAAAATTGCGATCGCTAGAGAATTAAATTACATGTATAATGTTTCTTTATCGTTTTGGCTGCTTAAAAACTAGGATCGATAAAAATTTGAAATTAAAAAATATATTTTTTATTCGTGTGTACAATTTCAATACCTATATTTTTTCGGAACTCGTAAACGACGGTTCTCCATTATAATTACCTATGTCATTCTTGCGCGAATAGTACTTAAGGCAGTTATACAACCGTATCGAGTACATATTCCTCGAATTCTGGAGTTCTTGTTGTTGGTGGTTTTCCTTGACTGGCTAAGTGTGACCGCAGTGATCCAGTTTCTGGCACATGCTGGAACACCCATGAGAGGGCGCTTTGATGTGGACAGCAACTATTAACAAGGCTGAACTCTCCAAGTGTGAACTTAACCTCAAATGCAAGTAAAACAAGTACTATTATTTGGTGAAATCATCACGATTTTTCCCACTCTATTAATTTTATTTCAATGTTCTGTGTTTTACTCTATACTTGGCTTAATCTCTGTAGAAATGTATGTTTGGGTTTTACAAAATACAATACTTGACAATAAACTGCCTTTTAAGGCATTTTGATCTTAATTGCAGGTGTTTCATCAATATCATTATAGATCGCATTGATGTGTTTACTTTGCCCCAATGAATGTTATCAGTTTTCTTTTATATATTAAGGAAACCAGGCTAATTTGACAACTAATTTTCTATTCTATATTACTCGAAATTGGAATAAATTCTAATACAACAGGAATAAACATAGCATCATTGAAACCTTGTTTTGACATTATATATACATAATTATGTTATAATCCTTCCTCTCAAAATATTGGAGCACGCATAGTAATAGTTACATAGAATCCAGGTTTCTTAAAATTAACTTCACAGATGTTTACACAAAAGTTCAATTCACTTTATGTTTTTCACAATAATTCACTGATCTCACCCGGTTAATTTTCTGCTAATGAAGTATCTTCCTACACGAATTATTTTATCACTCAGTTCTTTACACTCACTTTACAAATTCCCTTAAAATATCTACCTGGCTTCACACTCACGTATCGTTTACTCGTCCACACAATGGTCACAATTGCAACTTGCTCGTCCGAACCTCGCACCTTCTTATATATATATATATATATATATATATATATATATATATATATATATATATGCAAGGATAGGAATAATCTGGAATCCCAGATTAGACAATTATCGAGTAGAAGACTCAAGAAGCGACTTTTCCAGAATGGAGGTATGGACGCATGTTGATTTTTCTCCGCCGGATTTCCGATTCGTGAGTCGTCACCTCACGAATCCCTCTCAACCAAACAAGGTGAAACTCGACTCTTGTCATCGCCAGCGAGGTTTTAAAGCCAGCCCAATAATGCGTAACGGCATATTAATTTTCATAATTTTAGTCATTGGCTATTTAATGCATGCCCGAAATGGCAGTCAATGCCCTATCACGTTTCAATGAATTTTGATTTACAACCAATCACAGTCGTTTTTCACCTCGATGTTTATCAACTTCTGTTTATCATATTAAAGAAAGCACCTTTTAAATATTCTGAACAGGTCAGAGCATTATTTTGCTGTGATTAACTCTCTAACAAATACGTTGAATATAACAATTTATATATTATATTCACGTAGAATCCTAAAATGCATGTGACTCTCAGATTGTATATACAGTGCACGGATATAACTAAGTACCGTATATAACAGAAAAACATTTGTAGCAATTGATTATACCACAATAAAAAGAAACCACTGTTTGCACTTTCTTAAACGTATTATTTCCCGTGTAATTAATTTCCAGAAAAATATAATTAACATATTTAATCATAGGATATCAGAAATTAATTAACAACTTAATATAATATACAGTTAGGTGTGTTTCATTTTTCTTCACTAGGGTGCATTCTTACAATATTGCGATCCTATTAGGCACTAAATAATATGATATATTAGCAGTGATGAACAAATGAAACATAAATGTTTTTCGTTTGTTTTCAAACAACGCCGTTCACATTAAATATATAAATATTTTAAAATAACTATAGGCCTATTATATAATGATTTGTGAGTAAATAGCTTAATTTTATTTATTAAATAGTCCTAACAAATGCCAGTCTTGGTTTTCAACTTATCTAGATAAATTGAAAATCACTCGTGATATTACTTATGATAAATATATTATACAAGTTGGATTAGTTCTGAAGTAATGTGCGATAGGAAAATAACTTTACGGTAAATATTTTATTTCTAATTAATGTCAATGGGTCAAAATCGATCTGCCAATCCAGCCACTCATCAATCTCTAGATAATAGGCCTTAGAGAATAAGTTTTATGTCAAATGAATACTTGATTAAAAATTATTCATATGTTTAATGTCATAATGTTTTTATAAATATCACTTTGGGAGCGCGATAGTGCCCAATATAAAACTGTACAAGTTCACTTTAGGAACCTAAGCATATATATTATTGCTCTAAAGTCCTATTTCTAATAAATAAATTTGCCACCTCTGTAAGCCATGTTATTTTTATTTTTACAGTGTAATACATAGTTAAAGTGTGAGGCGAAACGCTGACCACGGGCCGCTCCAATGGCATCTATACCAAAACAAGTGTAACTAAATTAGTATGGTTAAATTTCTTCCCTGTAGGGGGAGAGCGCCTAAATATCGTTAAGGGAAACAAGGGCTTAAAAGATACAAGTTAAAATATAAATTTTAAAATATAAAATTTCAGAAACACTTTTTCGGCTAAATTATTTTGGAAATTTCTTTGTAGTTATGGCTATTATATCATTATTAATAGTAGTTTGTACTTTCAGAAGTTTAAATCTCTTCTCTTTTTATTATTTACTATTCTGTAGAGAAGATTAATCCCGACATCACTCTTAATTTTGCAACTTACGTATATCTGAACGTGGTTAAAAAAGTATTTTAAATTGTATGGTTTACTAAAATTATTCCATTAACAGTAGAAATCTAGAATAGAAGAATAGAATAGATTTATTTAGCCTGGTGGAGTTAAGGCCATGTGGCCTTCTCTTCCACTCACCAGAACAAGCTTATGTTACATATGAATACAAAAAAAAATACAATAATCTATTACTATTTGTTCTTTTTGACCATTTAACTCATGCTCTAACTGGGAGTTAATGACCAATCACGTTTTAATGAATGTTGTTTTCAACCAATGACAGTCGTGTTTCATCTCACTCTTTACCCAATTCTCTTAACCACCTCCTGCTTTTGTGAATACGGAAGCTCCATGTTTTTAATATTCTGAATAGGTCAGAGCATTATTTTGCACTGACCGACTCTCCAACAAAGGCGCTGGGTTTGAAATTACAAAATGACAGACATAAGATTTGGTTCCGCTTTAAATCAAGATATAGAGTAAATAATCCATAAAGCTAAGGCTCAAAACATTCAAAGTAATATAAAATATATTTGGAGCTAGTTTATGTGTTCAATAATTGTGTTTTTAAATAATGATTTTACTGAGTTGTTTACTAAAAACTAAATTAATAACCTAAAATATTGGTTATAATATACAGTTTTATGCGTTTCATTTTTTATCCACTAGGGTCAATTTTTACAATATTGCAATCTTATATGAAGTTGCCCACGCCAGATGGCAATAAATAATTCTATGTGATCAAGTTACACTGCATAAACAAATGGAACATAACCACGCAATCCTGATTTGTTTTCAAACATCGCTGTTTACAATAAATATATAAATATTTTAAAATAACTATATATAATTAATTATTTTTAGTAAAGAGCTTAATTTTATTCGTTAAATAGCCCTAAAAATGCCACTCTTCATTTCCAAATCATCTAGATGAATTCACTCGTCACATCCTGACTTCCTGAATTTGTCGATGATTTGAAAATCACTCCTCACGATATTTATGATACTTCTGTAGAGAGATGGTTTTTCTCGTTTGAAATCGGTAATGTTATTAAGTCTTAAAATTTTTAGAAGATAATTTATTATTGTACAACTGTGATGTTGTATTTTCAAGTAACAATATTATGTTTGTCTTGTGGATGAGGAGACTTCATGAGTCTAACTCCACCAGGCTATGTAAATACAATTTTAAGAGCTAAATATTAAAAGAACTAAAATATAACGTACCCAATAAGACGACCGTCTCCACAGAATTATCACCAAACAACAAACAATAAACAAACATAATAATTCAATAATATCCTCAACTCAGGGTCGGATCAAGGGATGGGATGAGATGAAGCTCCTATTTCTACCAGAAGTCTGAACGACAAGGATTCCGGCCAAGCACCATTACATGGGCGTATGAACGAAATGAAAGAAATGGAAGAGAGAAATATGGAAAAATGGTAAATAAATTCGTGACAAGGAACAACAGCAGAAACCGCCCGAATGAAAAAACCTGCTCAACCTCCGTTTCATCCACCACGAAACCTACATGGTGTTATCGAGACTCAATCTCGAGATCTCAGCGATGGAAGGCGAGCGTCTAACCGCTTGCACTATAGAACCGCCAATAAATAAACGTACTGGAGGAAAATTTAAAATAAATGAACTGCAATCAGATTTTAAACGAGATCGCACCTAGTAAGAACTACCCCTAAACAGAATTAACACAGGCAGCAAACAATAATAACCCTCTAATGATAATATTTGTTTAATAGTGTAATTGCCAACTATTGTATGCCGAAAACTACCTTCAAATTTCTCCCAGAGGGGCGATACCAGTATTTCACATTTTATCCTGAAGATATGTTTTTGACAATTAGACGAATACACTTTTGTCTAATTTAGTAAAATAATCCACAAAAATAAATATAATATTACTATTTAACATATACTAACTTAATCATTATTATTATTATTATTATTATTATTATTAATAATACATATTAGTTAAAACATGATAATAAGAAAATTAAAGTTCAAAAAATTTATATTCCTACAAAGTAAATTTTTACTATACTTATATTATTATTAACCAACTTTAATCCACAACATAAATTACTTATAAAAATATTAAAAATAGGCTCATCCCTATCTCCTAAAAGTATCTGCCGATTTAATTTACAAGGCACAGAAATCGAAGCCAGAATCCAGCAATGCCAGCCCACTGTTCGGAGCAAATGGACAACCTGCATGAGTAAGAGTGGAGTCAAGTGAGGCGAGGCACTCAGCGAACAGTAGGTAGTGAGGGCTATCCAATCTACCAATTCAGGTGTTGTTATAGTTTACATGAGATATTTGGCACTGGATTTTAATGAATCGGAGTTAAAAACGGCAGATGTTTTTTTTGGACACGGACTTTATACATCATAACACTTTCTCTGGAAGAAAATTCAAGATAGCTTTCGGCATGCAATGGTCGTTTGTAAGTTGAGAAAGATGGTACTTTAACAGGTATTACTTTTACAATTTCATATTTTAAAATGTTACATTTTCACTGGCACCTCAATGGAATTTTACCATGTATATTAATAGTATAGATATGTTTAAAAATCCATAAATGGGAGAGAGAATTGAGAGTGGTGTAATGTACGTTCACAAATATCACTTTCCAGCATCCCCAGGGTGATGAGGGGTTATATTCATGCATAAATGTACGCGACGGAGTAAATAATTTTCCACCAATCATTCATATTTTAGATTAAAACTGAAAACTGCATAAAACTGATGTGGGTATACGTAACAATACGCTGAATACTAATATAATTTTCAGACGTCAAACTGTGCGACACTACACAGGTTTTCATATGTTAAGGGATTTCCAAAAATCCTATAGCCGTTGTCTGTGTTTAAAAACTGCTAATAAACTGCACATTTTCCCACGAACTATTATTTGAATATAATTTAGTAATATGTAAAGGGAGATTTAGTGCTTATGTCCGCTCGGCCATGAAACTACGGGTTCGATAGTGCCAGTGAGTAAGAGTAAGTAAGTAAGATTTAGCAAATATGTTTGCACAAAGCACAATTGCGATCTCTCTTAGAAGTTATTTTATTAGATTTATATATAAATATAAAGTATGTTCAATACGGTAATGACAAACAAAGAAGTGGCTGGATTCAAGTACCTAAGAACAATAATTACAAATAGGAATGAGATGTACTAAGAAATTAAACATAGGCTGATTTCTGTAAATGCATGCTGTTATACATTACACGGACCCTTGCCATCCCAGCATATCTCAAACGTTAAACTGAAAATGTATAAAAATTGTTACTCTACCAATTATATTACATGGGTGCGAAATATGGACTCTTTCTTTAAGGAGGAGAATTGATTATTAGTATTAAATAATAAAGTTCTTATGAAAACTTTGGATCAAAGAGAGATGAACAGATAGGCGAATGGACAAGACCACATAACAATATCTTTATAGGAAAACTGATATAAGAAAAGTAAAGTCTCGTAGACTGTGATGGGCAGGACATGTAGCACAAATGGGGAGCTAAAGACGGTCATGGTAGCTTTTTGTAGGAAAACCAGAGGGAAAACGCCCAGTTGGTAGATCAAGAATGAGGTGGGGGAATAATATTAATCACGATTTGTTGGAAATAGTTTATACAGGAGATTATTGGAAAACATTGGCGGAAGACAGGAATTTATTGAGTGTTTATGTCCGCGCGACCATGAACCTAAGAGTCGTATAGTGCCGGTGAGTTACTTAAAAGAAAAAGGGTGGTGATGGTGGTTACATCAACAGCAGTAGGTGTAACAGTAATAGCAGCAGAAGTAGGAGTAGTAGCAATAGTATTAGATTTTCGGAAAAAATATATACCGAACATTTACAATAAAACTCTGTCATGAATTTACAAATCTCTGCGTTTTAAATACATTTTAAGCTTTCGTACGTTATTTGTAGTGCTTATAATTTTAAGGTTTTACTAAGAATAGATTTTGAGAAAACGTTTACTTTGTAAGTAGTGTTTTTACGTTAGAGATGTAGTCTGCTATGTTACATCGTGTGGTAGAATGACTGCTTCCTGACTATCGGGTCCCGGTGCGATACTCAATGGGGTTGAAATTTTAGATTAAATTAATTGTAAAGTGTTCAATTTCGGAGCCTGGAGGGGTGGTGTGCAATTTTTAATCGGTATATTATGCACCAGATTTCTGCATTAAATTGCTAATTCCTCCTCAGTACACAAATTGAGAAGACATGTGGTACTATTGACAGTGATTCGTCCGTCGGAGGGGACGTTAATCCTGCGGCCTATGGAGATTTTCGACAATCGTAGGCTACGTGCCGGCATCGGGTTTCAACTTCTCGCTTCTCTTCATCATCCGTCATTCAGTACACTTTATACTACACGAATACATAAAGATACGGTGATCTCTGTACACAACACAAGGATAGATCATGTATGTAAAGTGGTTTGCCGAAGTGAAAATAAACCGCATTAACCAATTAGAAACGTACTGTAGTGATGTAAGTCCTTTAAAAGTAATAACATTATTAAATTGGCACGCTCAGGCCGTAGGACTAATACTTGACAGAATGTTAATTAATTCCAAAATAAAATCATTTCAAAAGAGATGTTCTTACATCATACGAGCACAGACCAAAACACTACATTGGACAACATCAAACACTCTTGTATTTTTACAGATGTTCAAGCTACATCATTAATCATAAACTGATATCACAAATTAATTTTTAAATAATCTGAATTTAATAAAACATATTGCGAAAAAAAATTAAACAATGTTACTCAATTTTATGGGGATATCACGGTTACATATTCAATTTAAACAGTACTCCACTTAAAAAGATTTAGATGGGATGTTATTTTTCAACCCTTTACCCTGGCACGTACAATTCCATTACGTGAGGGGCAGAAATAGCTCAACAAGTGCCACGGGGGTGCAATCATCAAGATAATATAAATTTCACTCCTCGAAAAGCACATTGTCTACCAATTTATTATATTATACGAATGTGAAAAAATAATGCGTTTTTGTATTAAATCATGTTGTATGTAAATATTGTTACAACGGGTAAAATATCGCACATACACACATATCCTACAACTCAGTACCAACAATCTGGATATATACGCGGACCTGCATATCTATGTGGACTAGAAATTCCAGGTGAATAATACCAACACGAAAGTGTACTCAATTCTTCACTTCTAAATAGATTATGAAACTTCCAATCAAAGACATACTTGTAATGCCGCACTCCGATTACTCTGACGTACTAGTAACAACTGGATCTGTCTGACAGAATAAAGCGTGTTCATAATACGAATATTCTATATACATTCAATGTCCGTCGTTAAGGCAACGTGCCTCCTTCATTTCAGGCATGGCTATGTCAATGCAGCTGAAGAACTCTACATTCACATGGTTTGCTATTCTAAATGCCGCACACGCATTTAACAAGTTATTAATCAACGCCTTTTCAATATTTATTGGCGTATCACAATATAAGCACAAAACCACAATATACTACTTCACAGCACTGGATATGTTTATTATTATATAAAACGTTCCTCATTACAGGATTGCCACAAGAACAAAGTGATACAGACAATTAATTTTCAAAATTGATAAAATACATTTTGTAAATACACTAACAAAATTTAAATTGTAATTGAAATATATTCTATAAAGTAGAAAATTTTAAAGATGATTTCTTAAAATTGAAATTGACCCTGTAATGGAAGCGATGTCAATTTTAGAAAGATACACTCTGTCCAAATGAATTAATTCCAAAATTTAGCTTAGAATCCTGGTATTGTACCACTTGCCCCGAACATCAATCCTGTGACAGTTACAGTATATAATTGGTATTTATCTATACTCTAAATCATACACAATATCTATGAGTAGAACATGGAAGTCACTTCCCAGTAATGTCAGGGACTGTCAATCATTATCTTTATTTCAATCTAAATTAACTGATATCTTAAGTTCAACATAATGAAACTGCTACCTGCATTACAACTATATACAGTATTTTGTATATTCCTATAAATATTCGTCTAAGAAGGTTTTGTTTCTTTTATTTTATTCAATTTTTTTAGTGTCAGTTAATATTAGACCACGTGCGCATTGTGCTGTGCTTTGTTTAATCTATATTTTAAAAATATTTTAAAATTGTAGTAATTATAACATTTTTATATTATTTTATTATTTGCTGGTTGAGTTATTTACTGTTAGCTTACATTAAACATTATTATTATTATTATTATTATTATTATTATTATGGTATATATAATACAGCACACATTGACGCCCCTCTTTAATATATTAATACAGATACTCCTAGTTATTTAACCAAATGCTTTATAAAATCCCTAATTCAGATACCTTTAACACACTATTTCAACAACGCTCAGTTTTATCCATTTCTTCATGCAGCACGTTTTAGCAAATTGCAAAAGTTGTTCTCATGAGAAGATTAAACATTTACAGATATTCACAGATCCTATCTAGTATGCATCGAAAATGATCACGACCGAAATTGATATAGATATGCGTGTGTTTGTGTGTGAGTGCGATCGCAAATTTTGTTTTCACCAGACATGGCATATATCAATTAATTACACAAGCAAAATCTGACCATTAAATGTAGGAATTCACCTGATATGAAAATTTTAAAAAAATTGCTCTAGCCGTCGCATTTTTTACCTTTCACAACTAAACTCAGCATATTATATTAAAATAAATCGAGGAAGCTAAAAATCACCAAACTCCAACCATTAGAAATGGGGATTTACCAGAAAATCCGAAATTAAAATTTGACTCAAACAACCGCCATATTTGTTTCGTCGCAAAGAATACCATACGATTTAATGAATCCTTAAACTGACAACGTATTGTATATTAAATATTTTATCATTTAATATTTTTAATAAAGTAATAGAAAAATGAATTGGTGAATATTACATAAATTGGTGTCGAATTACATAATTGCAAATGGGTTATAACTTACGTTTATACAAGATTTGTTTTCACTGCACTCTGACACTTAACTAGCCTGACATTATAAAACGAGTTTGTAAAATTAAACAAAATCAATTTATATTTCGTAAAATAGCAAAATTGGACCATACATTCGACTTTATGAGAGATTCGCTTATTTTAGGCAGATCCTGCATAACTGACTTTTATACTATTTAATTTTCGGCTTCAGTTATTAAATCTTATAATTTGCTTCCACGTTCCATTAGAGATTGTCGGGGGTTATCAGAATCCAGAAATGAATAACGTGTAAGTAAATAATTTTACCATAAATAATAATCCGTCACGCGCCATAGTTGAGCGGTTTAAGACATTATGTCTTGGTGCACAGCTTCGATTTGAGTCCCCATAGAGAAGAGATTTTCTCATGGAATTTCGACCAGCATGGGACCAACGTGTACCCAGTATGGTAAGAAATTTTAGGTAACTACAATAAGCAGCGTTTGCAGGTAGAGAATATCAGATACCACAGCAGGAATCCGATATACTGGCGGAATATTGACTGAATGATCATCCATATCTGAGATTAACAATGTCGATGTGGGCTAGCAAATGGCTCATAGATCAATAGGCATCATTCGGCATAGAGCAGCATTATTCCGCATATACTAGTAATAGGCGTATAAGCCTTCCAAATATTAGTAATGATATTAAATTTATAACGAATGCTCCTACTTATTTACTTATTCCTAAAAGGGAAAGGTGGGGCACAGATACCAGAAAGGTACAGGGGAATTTGTCTCTTGTCAGTGTTCGGAAAAATATATTGTAAATTACTTTACGAACGAATAAGACAATGGGCTAAAGAGAACAATAGGCTCTCACTCCACGGTGGACAACGTATTTTTTCTGAGAACACCAATTGATGACAATCTGAAAATGAAAGGGGGTAAATTATTTTGTGCATTCATTTATTTTAAGATGGCATTTGATACTGTGGACCGAAGCGCACTTTGGGAAAAATTAAATCGGAAAGGATTGTCTCATAAAATGATACATGCTTTAATATCAATTTATAAACATGTTAAATTTTGTATAATAGTAGACCAAGGGCACATTACAGAGAGCAGTGAAGTCAATCGGGGAGTGAGAGAAGGTTGTATTTTATCACCAATGCTATTTAATCTATTCGTTGATGATATTGTAGACGTAATGCTAGAAGGAGAAATTGAGGCTCCGGAGATACGAAATGTTAAGTCCCAATCCTGTTGCATGCAGATGATTTAATTATCTGTTCCAAGACATTCAAGGGATTGCAAAGAGGTCTTGACCTACTGGAAATATACTGTAGGAATTGGGGATTGACTGTAAATGTTAGTAAGACAAAAACAATGATCTTTAAAAATGGGACGGTTTATGGTAGAGCAGAGGAATGGAAATACAGAGATCAAGTACTTCAAAAAGTGAAACATTTTGAATATCTTGGTACGACGTTGAAAATGAACGGAAAGTGAAAGAAACATATTGATATAGCATTATTTAAAGGGAAAGGACCACTTAACAGTGTACTCGGTATTCTGGGTCTAGTGCCTGATATTCCCGTCAGCACATTAGAAAAAAATGTAAGGAGCGATGGTCAGGTCAGGAATGCACTATGGTAGTGAGATTTGGGGTTTCCAAAGAACGGAAGTACCAAGTAAGGTTTATACGCATTTTCTAAAATATATTACAGGACTTAGTAAGGCCGTTTCTAACTGTGGAATTTTATATGAATTCGGGTCATTCCAGGACGACATTAACTGTAAAATTCGTGTACTCAAATACTGGTTGCGAGTAATCCAAGGTGAAGAAACAATGCTTAGAGCAATTTGTTACGACCACCAAATTAAAAATATAGATGTTAAATTTTGGGCAGACGATGTTAGGAGAGAACTCCAAAAGATTGGGATGGGCTGGATATGGGAAAAAGAGACTGAAAATCGCAAGAACGTGTGGAGAAAAATAAGGAGAAGGTACTTAGATATAAACCAACAAGATACTTTCGCCGAATGTACAGGAAAACGCTCACTGTGTTTACAAAGAGACCTAAAACACGTCCGGGGAAAAGAATCGTATATACTCAACCTAGGATTTAAGGAGAGATCAGGGCTTGCTTGGTTTAGGCTAGGGGCATGGAAATTTCTAAAAATTAGCGACGATCACGATATGCAAATATGTACAATGTGCGGGAACTTTGAAGATGAGATACATATATTAGGAAAATGAAATGATTTAGAATATTGGAGACGTCAGTTATTACCGGAAAGATTTCTAAATTCAAATCGGGAACGATTGGCATGCTACGAGTTATTGGTAAATCCAGAAAATTGGATAAACCTCGGTAAATTTCTGGACAAAACGAGGAAAATAAGCACAAGACTCATTGATGAATAAATATATGTTATCAAAATGCAATACCATTAATTATTAACAATTATATATAAATTAATTATGCTATTGTGTTATTATTTAATTGTAATATTATTGTGTTGTCTTTATGTAAATGTAATGTTACTGTTTTTAGTGTATAATGCTATTGTGTTACTATTTAATTGTAATATTATTGTGTTTTCTTTATGTAATTGTAGTGTTATTTCTTTTTTTATGTTTATTTTTCTTTACACTAGTACCAATTATTACTTTATTGTAACGGACTGTCAACAGCATAAACGGCTTACTGCCCGTGCGACCCATATTTGTAAATAATATTGTAAATATCTTACTTTTTGTCTAATAAAGTCCTACTACTACTACTACTACTACTACTTATTCTTAAAACATTTGAGCTAAGTTTATTCGGTCTTTCTCATCCATGTAATATCTTAGTTGGCTAATAGATGTTTCTTTGAAGCGATAAGCTAAACACTTGTCACTGCCTGAAATCAATAGGAAAATAAGGGAAACAAAATTATCTTGGTTAAGTAACTGCATATCCGTACGTGGGGATGTTCGGGTACAGACGGACAAACAGATAATTTTTAACATTTTTAATGTGACATACATTTAATTACTCGAGAATGTTTATATTACAACATAGTTGTAGATAATAGATTAATTTCATTTCCTGATATGTCATTTATAATCATCGGGTAATTTTTAAAACGTCAGCAGTTAGCGGCAGGCGATCATTGTAATTTTTATAACGCAGCACTTTCCGCGCACAGTTTTGTAATAAAATTTCCCCTCATTGGTAAGTTGCAGCGATGGTCATGACTACTAACATATGAAGAGTACGTGGAAAATAATCAGGTAAGTCACCTTTTTCATCGAAATGGAGTTTAATGTGTCACTATATTCTACAATTAGAAGTGTGAAACAATAAACTATAGAGTTTAGTCATGGGGTAATATGCCTAACGTTTGGTATTCAGGATCTTGAATAACTTAAAGTCCTTTTCTAGGCAGTAGGAAACAACTGACTTAGGTGTTCCCCCTCCATACACTACCCGTCATATGTTTTATTTTTGTGAAGTTTAATTTATTTAATAACTAGTTAGAAGCCATGAATAATAATACGGAAACACTGAAAAAACAAAGATATATACATTTATTTAAAAAATATATTTACTCTTTTTTCCTTAGCGCTTAAAACACCAATTTCTCGTACTAATTATTTAGATATATAGGAGTGAAAATAAAATCATGTTATTACTTGATTCCTATGACATGTCATATTTTAAGACCATATTTTACAGTTTCGAGTAAGTAATATTTAGATAGGTCTTCTGATGAAAATTAATGATTTGTATTGTGTAGAAAAATCATTCATATTTCTCATCTATCAGACGTTTTGTACATCTGATCCATTTTCTGTAGTCATATTTTAGTCATTTCCATAAGTTTAAATAAACAACATAATGCATGTTGCATGATCGCTTGTACGAATATAGTTTTTATTTTTGGATTTTCTTTCAAATACTGGACCGTTTCCTTCCCTCTTTCACTAAATAGGAATTTTATAAGAATGAGCGATTAGTATAAAATGTTTAATAGATTCATTAAATTATAAGGTTTTTTTTTTGTATTTTTGGATCATATTTAAACACTTTTTGCGTCATAAATGCATGTATATTTTCATATTTTTAGATGAAAGAAATTTGCCCTTTAGTTATTTTTACTGTATGTTTTGTAATTCGATACAACATTTAAGTAATGTATACTCGTTCGTTGCTCTCTTTTTTATTTTATTAAAAGTATTAGATTAATAAAATCAATATTCTTACAGCATACCTTGCACACCTAATGTTAAAAGGGTACAATATTAGGTTTGCCTTGAAATAATGGATTTTCATGTAGACCTATGATCACTAAATAAATTGAGATTTATTTAGAAAGTACATACTGTTACATTCTGAGTTGAAAAACCCGCTGTTGTGGTAATGTTGATGCAGTGACTGCAGGGATTGGGGAGCGGTTGAGATAGAAATACTATACATTTTAAATACATACTTCTCACGTTATTCAAAACACTATGACTTAATGTGGTGGCTTGACGTTTCTGAATTAATGTATACGATTGTACTAGCTATACCACCTGGGTTGTTTTCGTTCGTTCCCTTCCCTACAGCAGGTTGTTCAGCTCTGCATACAACAGTATGAAGTTTTTAATTAAGTCACCTTTAATGACGTACTCCATATAGGAATTCTCCATAATTTCATAAAATATTTAAAAAGTCGTTACCTTCTTCGCCAATAAATCTAGAGAAAGAGTCTCAAATTGTACAGTAGAAACATTGGAAGAAAATGTCGGGCAATACGAGCAGTTTCGTATTTTAATGTAGAGTTGGTATTTGCAGGCTTATGGCAGTGAGTTTCCATGTCCACCAAACTAGCACGGGGAGATTGTATTGCCGTCATCGGCCTTCTCAGAACACCACTGGAATTTTTAAAAACTCAATCTGTATGAATTTATAAATATTTTCTTTGTAAAGTGTATTAGTTAATACAATTTATAGCGGGCCCATGATTTTGAATTGCATTCGTAAATATTTATTATAATTCACAATAATAGTTAGAGTAGAACTGAATTCCTCGGAAGTTGTAGTTTTACTGAACAATATGGAAGTTAGTAACATATTGTATGTAAATTTCAATTATTGCATGTTTTATAGTTCTAAATAATGGCATTCTCTCTTTTTGGCCAACCTACTGATCCACATAAGAAATGTAAGTAACACTAAATATTAATATAATTAAAATTCTATATGCAGTAGATTAGAACAAAGTATGGACTCGGGTAATTATACCCATAATACCTCAACCTTGTGTAGGTTCATTGTGTTACAGGACCCATCGCTGATATCAATGAATGCAAATGAAATCTATTTTACGGTATTATCTAGTCTGTTATAGTGTTCGTGATTTCGACACATCTGGATTTCACACACGACTCATATCGCAATTTTATGGTTAGGTCCAACACCCCAAGGAGAGGGTATAGCCTTCCGTTTTCGTCCTATTCTGCCTTAAGTTATTTTATAGGCTCAGAGTCGTGAGGACGTAAATGCATATCCCCTGGATCATCACAACCACACATTTTAAACATCTGAGGTCTTTCAGATTAGACTATTTTTCCTAAATTAGATGAGGTAAAGGGTTATGTGAAATGAATTAGCGTATAAATGAAGTCGAAATGATATAATAGGGGAGGGAAGAGAAGTAAGGAAAAATCCTAGCATGAACCACTACCAATGCCCCTCCGCAACCTCCCGGATTCGAACATGGGATCCTAGTCAAAACAGCCGCGCAAACACTTGTCAATCGAGATAGCTACTCGTATAATAGAGCAAATACAAACAAGTTTATGTGACATTTCAACAAATCCTTAGCATTGAAATTAACATCGACGCACTGTATGGAAACCGTCACTTTCATCACAAAATTGCACAAATACAGTCCCATGGATGTAATTTAAATGTCATGGCTAAGGAACACTCTTACTTACTTACTTACTCACTGGCACTATCGAACCCGAAGGTTCATGACCGCGCGGACATAAGCTCTCCATACATCCCTATCCTGAGCTAATGCTTTACAATCATTCCCTGTATAATCTACTTCCCTCAAATCATAGTTAATGTTGTTCTCCCACCTCATTCTTGGCCTACCAACTGGGCGTTTTCCCTCTGGCTTTCCTACAAGAAGCTTCCATGCACATTAATAAACTACTAGATTAATAATAATAATAATAATAATAATAATAATAATATTAATAATAATATTAATAATAACAATAATAAAACAATAATAATAATAATAATAATAATAATAATAATAATAATAATATAATAATAATAATAATAATAATAATAGCTACATTTTACCTGGGAAGATTAATACTTTAATATTTTGTCTTAACACTCAACCGGGTTACATAAATTTAGAATAAATAGCTTTAAAACGTAAACATTTAAGAAAAATAAATTATTAAATAGTAGGCCTACAGTATGATTGCAGTATAAAAGTACCTACATTATGATTTGTTCTACATTTGGATAAGGAATGGTGCAAAGAACGAGAAGAAAAGAAAATGAAAGACAAGAAATGTTCTTAAAAATGAGTGACAAGATTTGAGGGTTTAACCCCGGACATACAGAAATAATATATATATATATATATATTACATCAGCAGTTCCCTTACCTTCACGATAGTCCTCATGGCCCGTTTCATTCTTAAGATATTTCACCTTCCCATCGACTTCTTGTTCTTCCTCTTTCTTTCCCCAACATACGCCTTATTTATTTTTAGAAAAGCCGGTACAATGAGATGATGAGCACTATATATTTCCAACAATTCTAAGTATTGAACATCAATGTGAAACTAATTTGTGGTTATCAGTTCTCTATGGTCTATTAGTCAGCATAATCGTTCTTCGTTTCAAAGTTCGCGAGTTAAAACCGGTCCGAGGTCAAAGGGTTTTCCAGCTTATAAATTCCTGAGTACTGCTTTGTCAGAGAGAATGTGAAGTCGTGTGTCTGGTAACTTATATGTAAGCCTGAAATATGAGTCGGAGCAAAATACGTCAGCCCTTTAACACCTACGTTTGCATTGCGACGTTAATGACATTAGACGTCTCTAAATATACATACTTATCCTAAACTATCCCAGCTATTTATATGTCTCATATCTCAAATATCCATTGACGGATCCATGTTCATATACAATTTTTTTTAATTCTCTATATATGTGGACTACAACTCTGAAATATGTATTACTGTGCTTTTGAGCATTCTGTATAAACATGAACATATGAAAACATTAATACATGTGCTTCTAAATTAATTTTTATATATAAGCAATTATTTTCGATTCATGAAGGTTTATCTGTATCATAAATATATTCAAATATTTGAAATCCGTAAAATGGTCAAATTAAAAATTAATTCAAACGCAACTTGTATAGTATCAGCTTTTATTGATATAATTTAGCATTGCAAATCATAAGCAAACAAAATACTCATTAACAGACAGAAACTGTGTGGAACATTTAGTCAGATATCCAGTTTGTTTTTGAGCGTTATTATAGATAGGATTTGATGAATTCTGACAAACACAGTAATATATGCATCCACCTATAGTTAATGCAGCTTGTATTTTCAAAATTCCCTCCCTAATGACAATCAGCTTTGAAGTTTATGCACAAAAATCCAACTGGTCGGATTACGAGAGGTTTATCAACAATAACGCAACAATGATTTGATTAAAAATGGATTAGTTTCGCGATATAAATAAACGTACAAATAAACAAATACAATATTACATTTTCCGTTTAATGCACTTCTTGTTGTAATTATTATTTTCATACCAAAGGCAATTATCGATATAATTAAAGCGGATAATTACGTTTACACAGCAAATGTGTTACCATAGAAACGAAAAACGTATGCATGTAAAATCAAAGAAGTGGGCCATGAAAATCGTTTATCTTTTGTTTTATTTGTATCGCATGGCATTTAATAATAAAAATTGCTATATTCATGATTGAATGAAACAAAAAACGATAGAGTACAGTTGTAAGTATCGATAAAGCGTGTATGTGTTCGCCTGTGCGTGTATACAGGGAGGGTAGATGGTAGTTTGTAACGATACATATATCGATATATCCCAGTACGAGATAGAGAATGGTTTTCGTTGTCTGGCTACTAAACTATTTTCCATTACTGGATTTCGAAGCATTTTTTATTTATGTATTTCAACTCACCCTGCACCAACTCCCACTTTTGCAACCCCTACACGTACACATCCAGTGCTTATAAAATCACTATACTTTACAATACATGATATGGAATATAATCCCTTTACTCTTAATATACAATTTATTTTCATATAAAGTAATAAATGAAGTGTTAATTGAAGTCTATTACAGAGTTGCCAACTGCTGAATTATCCCTAGTGAATATAATCTCCATTTTCCCCAAATATAAATAACTCCTTTAATTTGTATCGCTGCATCTAGTAGATTACCAACCCGCCTATAACTCCATTGCAAGATAAATATATTATGTCACATTTATAATTTACAAGAGGGCTCTAACATTACGCTAGAGGGTTAATTTAACTCATTATGTGGAAATATAACGCACACATTTTAAACGCGTCAACAATTATCGTTAAGTGTAACCCTCATCCATTTCATTGTTAATTTGAATTATACTGTATAATGTGTAGCTAATTCAAAATGTATGGCAATGTGGGTAATTGACGCATTTAATGACATTAAAGTTTGACAATTCGTTTAAATAATTATGGGATCGTAATAAACAGCTGTGGTCTCCTGGTACCGTCACTGCCTCGATGCCCGGTCGGGACAAATTTCCTGGGTGATGATTTTCGGATTTTTTTCCTCGTCTGTAAGACAAATGCCAGGAATCTTTAAGGCCCAAACGGTCCCCGAACATCATCTGACCAACATAATAATCATTATCACATTCGCGATGCTTAGTATTAATGTGTGTGTTTCGTCTTCATGTTGTGTCGAATCGGAGAACACCCTGAGACTAACGTTGTTCACTCGTTCGAGGAAGCGTTCCATGTCTTTGTGTGGTCAAAGAAGTGTGTGTATTCTCCCGCCAAGTCGTGCCGTAATAAGACCCGGGGGGCACGTAAAAAGTACCCTTAAAGCGATCAGTTAAACGAAGTTAATGAAATGGATATAATTTATTTTATATTGTAGTGTATTATAGGTATTCAAGACAGCTATTGACAATACCCAGAAGTGCTAATTTTTCAGAAACAATCAAATCTAAAATAATAATAATAACAAAAATAGTACTAATTACACAATAATAATATTAATAAGGATACATATTATTACGTATCTAGTATTAAACCTAACATAAACTTTTATAATTAAAATATATATTTCAAAACCCATACCTTGTCTATCCAAGGGAGCTTTCCATGAAAACTTCTATTAGGAAATTCAGATTGAGGTAGGAGAATAATGTTACAATGTATTTAAGGGAGATAAATTATACCAGGGAATAATAGGAAAACAATAACTGGGTGTAGTGATTGTATCTCCTGGGTATTAAACCTCTATTGAAGAATAGGCAGATAGTACGTGTAAAATACAGGCCTATAATACGCCTACAAACATGTATTTGATATAATTTTAAAATTACATAGCCTATATACTGAGTCCACATTCTTTTTGCTTGTTTTTATCTATAGACGCTTGCATTGATCCACTTTTCTCTATAATACTTACTCGTATGTACTTTACATCAATAGAAACCATGGTTTTACAAGTTGAAATATTTACAAAAAATACGTAATTGAGACTACAATACTTACTTACTCACTGGCACTATCGAACCCGTAGGTTCATGGCCGCACGGACATAAGCTCTCCATTCATCCCTATCCTGAGATAATGCTTTCCAATCATTCCCTGTATAACCTACTTCCCCCAAATCATAGTTAATGTTATTCTCCCACCTCATTCTTGGTCTACCAACTGGGCGTTTTCCTCTGGCTTTCCTACAAGAAGCTTCCATGCAAGTCTTTCATTCCCCATACGTGCAACATGTCCTGCCCATCGCAGTCTACGAGACTTAACTGTTCTTACTATATCTGGCTTCCTATAAAGACCATGTAGTTCATTGTTATGTAGTCTTCTCCATTCACCTGTCTGTTCATCTATCTTTGGTCCAAAAATTTTCTAAGTACTTTATTCTCAAATACTTGTAATCTCCTTTCCTCTCTTAAAGTAAGAGTCCATGTTTCGCACCCATATAATATAACTGGTAGAATAATAGTTTTATATATTTTCACTTTAACGTTTTTTGAAAGGAGTTGGGACATCAAGAGTCTCTGCAATGCATAATAACATGCATTTCCAGAATTGAGCCTATGTTTAATTTCTTTGTGTATCTCATTCCTATTTGTGATCATTGTTCCTAGGTATTTGAATTCAGCCACTTCCTCAAAATTTCCCTCATTTGTCATTAGCTGTCCATTTCCATTATATAATGAATTTCTACGTGTGACCATATATTTAGTTTTATTGATATATACTTCTAGTCCTAATTTCTTAGTGTTACTCAAAAGTGTGTGCGTGTTGTCCTTTAGTATCTCCTCGCTATCGGCCAACAATACTACATCATCGGCATAAACTAACAGCTTATTAATACCATTGAGTTGTAATCCTTCCTCATTCTCTAAAGACTTAAGGGCATGCTCTAGTACAAAATTAAATAGTAGAGGAGATAGTGCATCTCCTTGCTTCAACCCATTCTGGATTTCGAAAGTGTCCGAAAGCTGTTTGCCTACAAGCACCCTACTCTTTGTGCCATTTAGACACATTCGTATAAGTCTAACTAACTTTTTAGGAATTCCGAACTCCAGCAGGATACTATATAACTTCTCCCTCTTAATTGAATCATATGCGTTTTTGAAGTCTACATACAGTTGATGTACAGTACCATTATATTCCCATTTCTTTTCTAAAATCTGTCTTATACTTAAAATCTGATCTGTTGTAGACCTGTTTCTTCTAAATGCACATTGATGATCTCCTAGAATGTCATTCAATTATAGGGGTAAGTCTTTGCTTACTAATATATTTGTTAGAATTTTGTACGAAGTTGAAAGTAATGAGATGCCCCTGCAATCAGCTTTATCTCCTTTCTTATAAATTGGTACGATAATTGACTCCTTCCATTCATCTGGAAGAGCTTCTTTTTCCCAAATCATACTAAGCAACCAGCGTACCTTCTCCATCAATTTTCCTCCCCCTGATTTTATCAGTTCTGCTGGGATCTCATCTGAACCTGATGCTTTATACATCTTCAATTTTTCAATCGCCATTTCAACCTCAAATGCACTTGGCTCTGCGACTAGCATTTCTGCTGTCTGTAACGTATCCTCCTCAATGTCCTGTTCTGTATGTACATTTTAATAGCTGATTAAAGTAACTTTTCCATCTATTTAATATACTCCTAGAATCTGCAATCATATCCCCATTTTCATTCTGAATTATGTTTGTTCTAGCCTGAAACCCTTTCTTCTCTATACTAATACCCTGATATAATTCTCTAATGTTCCTATTTTTTGCATTCATTTCAAGATCATTAATCTTCTCTCTCAAATATTCCATCTTTTTACTCTTTAGTAGCTTGGTGGTTTCCCGTGTAATACTACCCAATTGCTCTAAATTTACCTCATTTGGCTCATGTAACCATTTCATTTTTGCTAGCTTTCTTTTCTTTACAATGTCGGCACATTCCTCATCAAACCATTTCTTGTTGTGCCTCTTTTTTAAACAACCAATGCTTTCTGATGCTGACAATTTAATAGTATCTCTCATAGCCTCCCATTCTTTATTTATGACAGTTTCTTCTTCGCTTGCCACATTGTCATTGGAAGATACCAGTACTTCAAATCTATTAGAAATTTTGATTTGGTATTCTTGCCGCATTTCATCATTTTTCAAGTTTTTTAATTCAAATTTTACAGAATCATCTTTAGCGGTTGTTCCTCTCATAAGCGATAGCCGTTGTCTGATTTTCACTCTGACCAGATGATGATCCGAATTGCAGTCTTCCCTCTAACTGATTTAACATCAATGATGCTACTGTGCCAGCGTTTATCCACTAATACATGATCTATCTGGTTACGAGTTTCTCCATCTGGGGATGTCCAAGTGTATTTATGTATATCCTTATGCTGAAATGTTGTGCTCTTAACAATGAGATTCTTTGATGTGGCAAATGTGACTAATCTAACCCCCTTATCATTACTATCTTCATGAAGACTGAATTTGCCTATTGTTGGTTTGAATATATCTTCCTGCCCCACTTTTGCATTAAAATCTCCTAAGACAATTTTCATATGATATCGTGAAAGGCTATCAAATACGCATTCTAATTCTTCATAGAACTCATCCTTGATCTTGTCATCTTTATCTTCTGTGGGGCATTACATTTATAATTATAAAATCATGTTGTTTACCCTTTAGAATTATGTATGATATCCTATCACTAACAAACTTAATATCTCGGATAGCGGATAGGATCCTCCTTCTGACTAAAAAGCCCGTTCCAAATGCAGGTCTTTCTGCACCCCCGTAGTATAATGCTAAGCTTCCTGATTCCCGACTACCTACTCCTGGCCACCTAACTTCCTGTAAAGCGACTATATCCAAGGGTTATTTATTTAAACCCCGTGTTAATAACTCTAGTGCCCCGCTATTGTATAAAGTCCTAACATTCCATGTTCATAGGAACATGTCCCTGTGTTTGAGCCTTTGGCATGGGTTCCCTGAAGTAGTCCCCGCCCGGAGAACCGAATGGGGGACTATTTGACCTCCGGAAAATTTTACCCCAGTTGAACCCATGTCCGCATTTCTTGACGGTTGTATTTTTACGGTGAAAGATCGTCACTCTTTCGACCAAGGTACTTTTTTCGTCTGGCTTATTACCTGCGACCAGTCCGGCATGGGTAACCCTATTGGCAGCAATGCTACCGCCGGCATAGCTCTCAGGATCATTTAAGCACGCAAGCCACTCCACCACGACAAGGTAAAGATACCATGGAGGGAATTGAGACTACAATTCCGATAATATTTCTAAAAATCGATTTTTGGAATATTTATATTATATCTTTCATTCCTTTAATAACTATTGGAATGCAGTCTAAGTGTTCCACAACCAGTACAAACGACATGCGTAAAATATACTTAAAATAAACTATTTAATTTCTAATGTTGAAAAAACACTCACAACTTTGCAACTATTGTTTTAGTTTTATTTAATCCATTCTAGTTCCTAATTAATACTCGTAATAACGTTTAAGTTGAATAGCTGCGCCAAACAAGAATGTGTTTCATTTCTTTAAATTATTTCCCAAGTCAATGCACGTAAAATGTGTTAATGGCACATTATACCTTGTAAAAATTAACATTCTACATAATGCGAGTTACAACTATGCTCTGGACATCTATTCAATTATTGGCATGATGATCATTCGGGACACATCATTAAACATTTGATACAAGAAACTAACTAATAAACTCACTTGCACTACCGAACACGGCCTCCGGACATAAACTCTCCATACAGCTATGTACAGTTCACTTCCCTCAAATCATGGATTTGTTTTCCACCTCATCATTGGCCAAACTACTGGTATTTCTACAAAATGATTCCACATTCCTCTCAATCCTAATTCGTGCCACATGCCACGTGCTCCGCCCATTGTAGACAAACAGACTTAAATATTCTTATTACATCTAGTTTCTCATAAAGTTTATGTAGCTCACAAAATCAAAAATCTGCCCAGAATGAAACGAGTCGAATTTCACCAAATTCTGAAATGTAATAAAACAATTTTAGGATACTTTTTCTGTATATTGCATATGGTGAACACGTCTTTTTGATTTACTACAAAATAAATTTGAATTATATAAGGATAAATTTCTTCAACAAATAATAAATAGGCCTAATAAAAAGACGAAAACTAGTGCTAAATGACAAAATGGTAGAACTAGTAAAATATTTCAATTATTTTTTTAGGTTGTAATAGAGTAAAATACATAAATAATAAATTACAAGTATTTCAATATTTATGTGGCACCCTTAAAAGTACACTGATAAAGAAAGTAAGAAAAGGAACAGAATTAAAATTTTATACAGTATTGGCTATACCTGCAATATTGCATGACTCAGAAATATGGACTCTGCATAAATAGTCGATTATTATTTTTTGAGCCTAAGATGGCGGAAGAAGCAGAAGTGCGTATCGAAAGTGCTCTGAAAAAAGCTTGAAAACATCGCGATAGCAGGCGGATGACATCTTTCAAACGGTGAGTGAAAGTTTCATGATAACGAAAACAAACCTAGTTAAAAGGAAAAGCCCATAAGTGAGGTTATCGAAGAACATGTGGAAGACATGAAGGGAGAAGACAGTAGCACGGCGAGACAAGTGACGTCATCTGTTGACCCGGCACAAGAAGCTGGATCTAGTAACCAGCAACTGGCGACATCAAGCGGCCAGACACCAAACAACAAACAAAAATGACAATATTACCCACGAAGAGGCAGATTTGGACCCATATAAAGTGACTACGGACGGCAAAACGCAGAAATACGCGGATATGGAAAAGAAAATAAAGAAAATATCAGAGCAAATACAAATTATGATGGGCAGCTTTTCAATCAAGATTAGTAAAATGATTAAAGAGGAAGTTAGAAACTCAACATCAGAATCTAAAGAATACGACCAAAACCAATGGATAACAAAACAGATAACATCAACCCAACAAAACAGAAAGTACAAACAACTTCCACACGTCAATTAGAACAAACAACCCCCCGAAGAGGATGAGGGCTACACACTAGTGTAAAGGAGACGACGCAGAATAAAACAAATAATTGGTACCGGTACGGCTGAGGACCCGGAAATGATGGCGGGTGTCAGGAAAACTTAGATCTATGTAGAGCGCCTCTCACAACAAACAACAGAGGAAAAAATCAAAAGCTTCCTAACCAAGAAAGGTATACCACATGAGCACATCAAATGTGAAGAACTAAGAACACTTGGAACGAACAAGGCGTTCAAAATGGGAATTCCACTCCAACATCGAGCGGACACCGAAAACTCAGATTTTTGGCCAAATGGAGTAGCAGTACGGCCTTTTCATTTCTCGCAAGGGAGCCGACCTACAGGAGTCGACCTCCCTATCACAGACCCACCCACCGAGAGTAAGTAAATATGCGACCTCTCCAGAAACCCCAGTAGACATTGGAAATGGAATGGAAAATGGCTCTCTGGATTATATAAGGTCAGGGACATATAATGAGCATGATATCAGAAACAACTCCACAAGAATATGACATTGGTATATTAACAGAAACATTAGCAAGGAAATCTATTGAAATCCCGGGAAAATACGCAACGCACACCCCAGCAACTAAAGGACCAACAGGAAGACCTTCAGGAGGAGTATCATGCTGTTTTAGCCCACAAATGGCGCACAAAATCTTTGAATATAAAGAGAAGAACTTAGTATTTGTGAAAACTAACTTAGTCACCATAATCGGTCTATATTTCAATCCGAAAACAGACATCGTAGAAGTAATTGACTCAACGATAAGTGCTCTAAAATATACTAACCCTGAAGAAACAGTGATCCTAGCAGGGGATTTCAACTGCAGACTGGACACAATCAACCAAAGATCCAGAATCCTAGTCGAAACATTGGAAGAAGAAGGCCTCAGGTTAATAAACACATCAGAACAGAAAACCTACTACGCCAAAAATGGCAGCAGTACAATAGACTTGGTATTCATAAAAGGAAATAAAGTCGAGGTGAAAAAAACAGGAATTCCTTACGACATCAGAACTTACAGCACTCAAAAAACACATTCCAGTCGTAACTTGGTTCGAAACAGAACTAACTATAGAAAACAAGACACCTCAGTAGAATACCAAAATATCAAGAAAAATAAATATACAGAAACTGAAAGAATCTGAACAAGAAATCGAATTCATAAAATCGAACATAAGACAAAATAAGATAACAGAAGCAATGAAAAATATCGGGCAGCTAATCAAAACAGCAACAACACAAACGACTGAGAGAAAAGCAAAACCTTGGTTCGATGCAGCATGTTACAAACAGAGAACCGAAACGCTTAAAGCTCTACATCAAGCAAAAAAATGGACGAAGAAGAACCAGGATCTAGAGCATTATGCGGAGTGCAGAAGCAAATACAAGCTGCTCCTTACGCAAAAACAAAACGAATACATCGAGAATATCGGCATAGAGACAGCAGAAAGAGCAGAGAGAGATCCGTTTATTGCACTCAAAAGAAGAAAAACAATGCATACTCCAAGTATACAAATGAAGTCTTGGCAAACGCATTTCCAGTCAATTTTAAACCACGAAAATGAAGAACAAGCATATGACAAAATAAAACCACCCACAGATGAAATACCACAACAAATCACAACGCGAGACGTCCACAGGGCGATAGACAAGCTCAAGTATAACAAAGCGGCAGGACCTGATGGAATCTTCAATGAATTCCTCAAAGAATCAACAGCAGAACTAAACCCGACATGGGTAAAACTTTTAAACAAATGTCTGGAACTAGGAGAAATCCCAAACGCATGGAAACAGGCCAAAATAAAGGTACTTTACAAAAGAAAATGACCCACAAACGATCCTGACTCATACAGAGGGATCGCCCTAGAAACCAACCCCTTTAAACTCTTGACGAACTTACTAAACACACGACTTTCAAATAAAATAGACAGAAAAATACCAAACCAACAGTTCGGATTTAGAAAAAGCCGCTCTACTCTAGAGGCACTAGACAACCTACTTAAAGGCATACACGAAGCACAGAGTAGACCGAAGCAGAAGTTCTATGCTGTAATCGTAGACTACTGCAAAGCTTTTGACAACGTGGACAGGGAAATACTGATCTGCAAGTTGAGACGCATGAATGAACTGGACGAACTTACCCTAACATTTATCCATAACATAATAGCTCAAAATTTCATTAAGATAGACGATGCAGTTCAGAAATCAGAGAAAGTCATTCAAACCAGAGGAGTCCTTCACGGGGCCCCATTGAGCTCTCTCCTCTTTAATGTGATGACAGCAGACATAACCCAGATATGCCGCCCATCGACAAAAATGTATATGTACGCATACGATATGGTACTTGGAGCGACAGATAAGGAAGAACTGCAAGAAACAATACCCAATCTCGCATCGTGGTGCAACAAAAATGGTTTCGATATAAACCTATCAAAAACGGTACAAATGGTATTCAGAAAGGGTGGTCGACTGGTAGATGGCGATCACATACAACTGCAGGGCAACCCGTTGCAAATCACAAACGCATTTAAATATCTAGGAGTAACACTCCAAACAACAGCCAAATCCTTCAAAATACATATGAAAGAGAGAGCGGCAGCTGCTATAGTTGCCATATACGAGATAGAAAACATCACACAACTGTCACTTGCAACAGCCATGAAACTTTTTGAGGCCAAAATACCTCCCATCTTAACGTATGGAATAGAAATCATTTGGACTAATCTCAGATACGGAGACTTAAACACCTTAGAAAAAGTGAAAGCAGGATTCCTAAAAGCAGCAATGGGGATCTCGAAATTTGCTCCATCTGTACTTGCATATGAATTAGCACGGGAAACATTCCTCGTGGAAGATCTACGCACAAAATTCCAGTTACCTGCTACTAAACAGGAAACTGCATTGAAGAAAACGCGACAAAACAAGACAAAAGAAATACCAGACGATTTTTACGCAACAGATGCAATGATCAACCAAGACTGGACTGGACCAAACAACAAGATACGCAGTGCAATAATAAGACTGGCAGTGATTGGATATCACCACAAACTCTGCAAAAGTTCAAACTATCATGATCCGTCAAGTGACTGCGTGTGCAAGCTCTGTGATAAACCGTGTGAAAGATATAATTTCAGTGCCTGTTTAAAGAGAACACAATCGTTGCTGGTATACAGCAGAGACATAAACTAATGCACTTTTGTGCGCGCTTTTCCTATTATTATATATAGTAGATTAAAAGAATAGAAGAAGCACAAATTAAATATTTACGATTTGTGGCAGGATATAATTTAATGGATGAAAAAACGGAATGAGGATATCCCTAAAGAACTACAAATATTCAGTTTGACAGATAAAATAGAAGAGTATAGGACGAAATGGTATGAACATGTCTGCAGAATGTATGCCAGCAGATTTCCTTGGAAAAGTCTGAACTATCAACCAAGAGGATGAAAAAGAGCTCGGGGACTCCCACCAAAGAGATAGACACAGCAGCTATAATACGTGGACCCGGAACGAACCAAAAAAGGTTTAATCCTTGCAAGAAGAAGAAGAAGAAGAAGAAGAAGATAAGGAGTATATGACCTTGTGCCTCTTACTTGTTATTACCTTCTTCACTATTAAGATTGGTTATTGACACAATATGAGAGTGGCGTTGTGTTTGTAAAATAAAATTACAGTTGATTGTATGATCATTTTTCGGCCATTTTCCAAGACTAATGTGAGATAAAGGAAATAAAAAAGTAATGAAGTCCGTTACGCAGGAATTTCGTAAGTTCACCGAGTTCTTCAAATCTAACTTACAATCTGATTCTGCTTTTTTCGTTTATTAAATCACATTTATATTGTTATTTAGCGAGAAAAACTTGGCGGTCACTAAAGCGAATATTTTTAAGCCTCACAGGTACACACCACTGGTAATGCTCGGATTTCAATTTTTTTTCTTAATACCATTCGCGTTTTATTTCAGTAGCAGATACTGAGTTGCATTGTATTTACGTTTAATTTAAGTACTAGCTAATAACCGGCGTAAGCTGCTACGCCTAAATAAATGAAAATTAGTATGCTTTTATGTTTATTCGAATAAGTAAAAGGAAAAATAATTATAAATTTATATGTGTTAGATACCCAATGCTGATTACCCGGCGGTGCCCGACATTCTACTCATCCCGATCTTCTTGACATAAATGAGCTGAAATACGAAAATTAATGTGTTTTATGTTTAGTTAAATAAGTAACAGGAAAAAAAAATATATAGTAATTATTTTTAGAAAACCCATGCTGATTACCCGGCGTTGTCCGGGAATCTACTCGTCCCGATCTTCTTGGAATAAATGAGCTGAAAGACGAAATTTAATGTACTTCTTATGATTAGTTGAATAAGTGAAATGAAAAATAATTACATATATAAATGGATATCGTAATTATTTTAAGATTACCCGTGATTATTATCCGGTGTTGCCCAGGAATCTACTTATCTCGATCTTCTTGGCATAAATGAGCTAAAAGGAAAAATTCGTTATTGTGGGTTATCCGTAAAAGAGTACCCGTCACGTGGTGCTATGCTTACACAGGAATCTACGTACTACGATCTTCTTGGTATCAATGAAAGACAAAAATGGTTATTGTGAGTTATCCGTAAGATATAAACATATGCTGTCGCGGACGTTTTTGTAGAGCTTTTTAAGATATTCAATTCTGCGTACATTAATTTTGTGTATTTGTATGGTTTAGGGAGTATAAGCCATTTAAGCGTCAAAATAGGGACTTTATTTCACGTTTTTCACTACAAAGGGTGATATTTAGGGGCGAAGGGATTGAATATCACAACTCTCTTATAACATATGTTCATCCCGGGAATCTCCTGAACATTTTGCAAAAAGCTCCATCATAATCAGATCAACTGTATGTCCGAGCATAAAGTACCAACACAAAAAGAAACATTCATTTTTGTACATTGGATATTTCAATTTTCGCTTCAATTGAAACTCTTCTCCTTATGGTAGGCTAAGATTTAACGAACTGTTATTAAATCTTCTTAATTGATTGTCATATGTCGAGTTTGATTCCGAAAAGAATTATAGCTGCTACGCATTAATATAAAAATGGAGAACTGATATTTATTAATAAAAATTGGGGGAGTATAATCGTTTATATATTATGCACACAAGACATGATTCCAGTCCTAAGTAATTTCTCTATAGTTTCCACAATCGAATCTAATCATTTCCCAAACAAACTTATTTTAAATACAAACATTACAACTGATGGGTGGCAACAACATTACGGCGAATTACACGTTTCAGGTGGATTGAGGATCGGAGAGATTAATTTATCGGATGTCTGGAGACACTAATACAGAATTTACAAATAAATTATCTTAGCGGGGATGAAATTATTAAAACCTTGACACAATATTTTCAAAAAAACAAGGGAAAAATTCAAGGTTAATTTCACAATGAATCAGAAGGATAAAGGGTGATAAAATAAGGTTTGTAGAAAGAAGAAGAAGAAGTATGTCGAAAATAGTCTCTTAAAGTTTAGAAAAGAATGCACAAATGAAAACCAAAAAAGTATGCACAGCACAGAAAGGAATTCAAAGAATTATTAAGTGAAACAAAACTAGAATGGTAAAATAAGAAATCGGAGGAAATCAAAATCGCGACTGAAAGTGGGAACATTACGGACATGTGGAAAGCGTTAAGAGAACTCAAAGTAAAGACCATACATCGCCCGGGGAATGGAAAAACTACTTTGATAGGGTGCTAGGAGGTGAGGGGATAAGATATAATCAAGGAAATATAGTGGAGATCTCCGACCCAATATATATACCATTACTAAATTAAGTGATTTCTTCCATTAAAAGTTTAAAGAACGGTAAAGCACCTGGAATTTAGAATTACCAGGAGAATTCATAAAAAATATATCTTCAAATAAATTATTTGGAGTTTTGAAAACTGCGTTCAACAATCTATTTAATGGATGAAATTATCCGGAAGCCTGGGCGACAGGTGTAATCCAACCGCTAATTAAAGGGAAAGGTGGGTCTCATAAACCAGAAAGTTATAGCGGAATTTGCCTCTTGTCAGTGTTTGGAAAAATATATTGCAAATTACTTTACGAACGAATGAGACAATGAGATAAAGTGAACAATAGGATTTCAGAATATCGGGCCGGTTTTAGAGAAGGGTACTTCACAGTGGACAACGTATTCGTTCTTAGAACATTAATTGATGATAACCTGAAAAACAAGAGGGGTAAATTATTTTGTGCATTCGTTGATTTTAAGATGGCAGTCGATACTGTGGACAGACGTACACTGTGGAAAAAATTAAATCGGAAAGAATTGTCACATAAAATGATACATGCTTTTATGTCAATTTATAAATATGTTATATGCTTTTTAATCTATTCCTTGACGATATACAGCCATAATACTTGAAGAAGATATTGAGGCTCCGGAGATAAGAAATGTTAAAGTCCCAGTCCTGGTGTATGCAGATTATTTAATTGTCTGTTCCAAGACAATCAAGTGATTGCAAAGAGGTCTTCACCAACTGGAAATATACTGTAATAATTGGGGATTGACTGTAAATATTAGTAAGACAAAAACATGAATTTCAAAAATGGGACGGTTTACGATAGAGCAGAGGAATGGAAATACACAGATCAAATACCTGAAAACGTGAAACAATTTGAATACCTTGGTACGACGTTGAAAATGAACGGAAAGTGGAAGAAACATATTGAAATAGCATTATTCAAAGGGTGGGGACAACTTAATAGCATTCGCAGTATTCTGGGTAGAGTGCCTGATATTCCAGTTAGTACGTTAGAAAAAATGTATGGAGTGATGGTGAGGCCAGTAATGCACTGTGGTAGTGAGATTTGGGGTTTTCAAAGATCGGAAATACTAAATAAGGTACATTCGCATTTCCTAAAATATATTACAGGACTTATTAAGGCCGTTTCTAACAGTGGAATTTTATATGAATTTGGGACATTTCAGGACGATATAAACTGCAAAATTCGTGTACTGAAGTACTGGTTGCGGCTAATCCAAGGTAAAGAAACAATGCTCAGAGCAATTTGTTACGGCCACCAAATTAGGAACGCAAATGTGAAATTCTGGACAGAAGAGGTTAAGACAGAACTTCATAAGATTGGAATGGGTTGGGTATGGGAAAAAGATCTAATACTTCAAAATGTGTTGAGAAAAATAAGGAGGAGGTACTTAGATATAAACCGACAAAATATTTTGGCCGAACGTGCGGGAAAACGATCACATTTTTTACAAAGAGACCTAAAACAAGTTTGGGGAAAAGAATCTTATATACTCAGTCTAGGATTTAATGAGAGATCAGGGCTTCCTTGGTTCAGGTTAGCGGCATGGAAATGTTAAAAAATTAGCGACGATGACGATATGCGAATATGTCCAATGTGCAGGAACGTTGAAGACGTGATACATATATTAGGAAAATGTAACGATTTAGAATATTAGAGGCATCAGTTATTACGGGAAAGATTTCTAAATTCAAATCGTGAAAGATTGGCATGCTACGAGTTATTGGTAAACGCAGAAAATTGAATAAACTTGGGTAGATTTCTGGACAAAACGCGGAAAATAAGAACACTTATTCATGAATAAATAAATATGTTAACAAATTGCAATACCATTAATTATTGATAATTCTAATTAACTAAGTTAATGTATATTGCAATTGAATTGTTATCTAATTGTAATATTGTGTTTTCTGTCTTGGGTTAAGTATATTATTACCAAACATCAACTTATTGTAACGGACTGT